>LR738709.1:221058927-221168910 GCA_902687465.1 Secale cereale
AACGACATGAGCAAGGTAGTATTTATTGGCAGCCGGAATCTAGATAGACGGGAACAATACACACGCCTGTCGCCGAAATTTATGATGACTGTAGTTTGAATGAGACAAGATTGCTGCATTAGAATCCGTGTGTGAACATAATAGCTGACAGTTTCACATACATAACCATGTCTGATTAATAACCCCCGCCATTGTCCTTCCAAACCTCGAGGCGCGTAATAGAGTGCCAATCGTGTGGGGGCCAGTTGTCTTGCCAGATCTTTATTTACATGGTCTGAAGATTTTTTAACTCGCACACAAGTACACAAAAATATGATTTTTCAAACCGTTATGGTTTGCCGTTGCTTGATGATGTAGTTCAAATTTGAATTACGGTCATTAAATGGCTCGAAAATCACTTAAATGTCTTTATAAGGTCAAATGAATTCAGAAAGGGTTGAAAATTGATGATGTGGCTTTGAATGGTGCATTTTGAACACATAAAACGTCTGGAGTTCAAATAAGTTCAAATAAACGAAATCCCTTTGTAACAGATGAGTTTTCGTCTGAAATCCTGATACTTCGAAAGAGATTGTCCATTTTGTACATGAAGTGCGTCCAGTTTTTGACGTAACCCTCTCAACTTTTTAGCATATGCTATGTGGGTGAAATTATGATACCATGCCAACTTTCAACCTTTCAAAAGTTCATTTGTAGTGCTTTTCAATTTCAGGGTCATTTAGCTTAAAAAATCAGTAAATGCATGAAAAATACCAAATGAAGTCAAAAGGGTTGAAAATTGATGATGTGGCTCTGAATGGTGCATTTTGAACACACAAAAAGTATGGAGTTCAAGTAAGTTTTAAAAAAATGAAATATCTTTGTAGTAGATGAGTTTTCGTATGAAACCCTGATACTTCGAAAGAGATTGTCCATTTTGTACACGAAGTGCATCCAGTTTTTGTTGTAACCCTCTCATCTTTTTAGAATATACTTTGTGGGTGAAATGATGATACCATGCCAACTTTCAACCTTTTCAGAGTTCATTTGTAATGATTTTGAATTTCAAGGCCATTTAGCTTAAAAAAAATCAATAAATGCATGAAAAATAGCAAATGAAGTCAGAAAGGGTTGAAAATGGACGATGTGGCTTTGAATGGTGCATTTTGAACACAGAAAAATTATAGAGTTCAAATAAGTTCAAATAAATGAAATCCCCTGTAATAGATAAGTTTTCGTCCGAAACCCTAATAGTTGAAAAGAGATTGTCCATTTTGTACACGAAGTGCGTCTAGTTTTTGCCGTAACCCTCTCAACTTTTTAGCATGTGATATGTGGGTGAAATGATAATACCATGCCAACTTTCAACCTCTTCAGAGTTCATTTGTTGTGCTTTTCAATTATATGGTCATTTAGCTTAAAAAATCAGCTAATTCATGAAAAATATCAAATGAAGTTAGAAAGGGTTGAAAATTGACGACATGACTCTGAATGGTGCATTTTGAACACAAAAAATTCTAGAATTAAAATAAATGAAATCCCATTGTAACATATGAGTTTTTGTCTGAAACCCCGATGCTTCAAAAGAGATTGTCCATTTTGTACACGAAGTGCATCCAGCTTTTGCCGTAACTCTCTCAACTTTTTAGCACATGTTATGTGGGTGAAATGATGATACCATGCCAACTTTCAACCTTTTCGGAGTTCATTTGTTATACCATTCAATTTCGGGTTCATTTAGCTCAAAAAATTAGTAAATGCATGAAAATACCAAATGAAGTGAGAAAGGGTTGAAAATTGACGATGTTGCTCTGAATGGTGCATTTTGAACACAAAAAAAGTCTAGAGTTCAAATAAGTTTTTTTACATATGAAATCCCTTTGTAACAGATGAGTTTTCATCCGAAACCCTAATACTTCGAAAGAGATTGTCCATTTTGTACACAAAGTGCATCCAGCTTGTGCCGTAACCCTCTCAACTTTTTAGCTCATGCTATGTGGGTGAAATGATGATACCATGCCAACTTTCAACCTTTTCAGTGTTCATTGGTCATGCTTTATAATTTTAGGGTCATTTAGTTGAAAAACAAATCCGTAAATGCATGAAAAATACCAAATGAAGTCAGAAAGGGCTGAAAATTGATGATGTGACTCTGAATGGTGCATTTTGAACACACAAAAAGTCTAGAGTTCAAATAAGTTCAAGAAAATGAAATCCCTTTGTAAAAGATTAGTTTTTGTCCAAAACCCTCATACTTCTAAAGAGATTGTCCATTTTATACACGAAGTGCATCCAATTTTTGCCGTAACCATCTCCACTCTTTAGCACATATTATGTGGGTGAAATGATGATACCATGCCAACTTTCAACCTTTTCAGAGTTCATTTGTAGTGCTTTTCAGTTTCAGGGTCATTTAGCTTTAAATAAAAATCTTAAATGCATTAAAATACCAAATGAAGTTAGAAAGGGTTGAAAATTGATGATGTGGCTTTGAATAGTGCATTTTGAACACACAAAGTCCGAAGTTCCAATAAGTTCAAATAAATGAAATCCCTTTGTAAATGATGAGTTTTCGTCCGAAACCCTAATCGCAAATGGTGGTGTAAAAGAACCGTCAAAAAGGTGCAAAACGTTTGCGATGACGGATGCATAAAAAAAGGTCAGATTTTAATAAAAATAGCTACAACATCACACACTATTGTTTTCTAGGAACCGTTTGCGATGAAAATATTTGTGTCTATTTAAGTCTCCCTCCTTAAGCTTCACCGGCTTGTCTGCTCCAGTGCCGGCAACCCCCGATCCCCATTCCCGCACCCCCTTCTTGCAAAGATGACGCCACGGAAACGCTTCGTGAAGGCCCATACGATGGCCGCGTCCCCCTTGAGCGCCGCCGCCTGCGCCGAGAGCGTGGCCGCCTAAGCCGAGAGTGCCGCTGCATTCTCATTGAGCATGTCTGCTTCCGCTGAGAGGGCGTTTGCGGTAGCCAATAGGGCAGCTGCAGCAGCCGAGATGGCTGCAGCTGCTGCTGCGATGGCGGCTGCAAACACTGAGAGCGCTCGAGCTGTCGTCCATGCCACCGATGTCGCTCTAGCCCGGGTCGAGGCCATCCATGCCAAGATCGAGGATGCACATGCCAAGATATTCCAGGCCACATCGGACTCCAGCATGCAATCCACATCCGAAGAGGCGGCGGTTGCCATGGAGCACCTTCTTCCTCATGAGGTCGCCGAGCGGGAGCTGGAGATGCAGGAGGCGGCAGAGATCGAGGAGCGCCAGGAGGAGGACTTGCGCGTGGCCGAGGTCAAGGATAGAGAAGAGTCTGTCTGTCGAGGAATTAGCGGTGGCATACCAAAGCGAGCTCTGGCGCAACCACTACTATGAGTACTACAACCTTGAGGGTGACGCCGAGGACGAGGATGAGGACTAGGACGCCGGTGGACATTTGCAGGGGGGACGCAGAGTCCACCAATGGCGGCATGTCGCTAGGACAAGTCATCGATGTCTCATCTCACACCGGCGATGCATAGGCCGTCGCGGCGGTGGATTTGTTAAAATTATGCGTACTTAGGCTTTATTTTTAACGCTGGTATTTTAGGTCCACTGGCTCAGTTTAATTACTAAAATTTCTCAATTCAGTAAGTGTGGTTTGTTTGCTGCACTCTCTTTTGTGTGCCCAAATTAGCAAGCGATGTTAAATTATGCAATGACGTACCCGGAGAAATTTCCACCATAATTTGAAATATCAAACTCATCCCATGCGGGTAAAGCAAAACAAGCGTTTCTCATGCACACAATCATTCAAAGTGAATGGTCCGGCGGCACCGCGCGCAAAGTTTCCCTCCACATTTCCAAAAATTTGTCCTACCACCAAAATATCTACCCCTGCCCTCCCCCTTCCCCACCCCCTTTTCTCCCTGACCACAAGTCACATCTCCCCTGTTTCCTCCTTGCGTCATTCCTTCGTAAGCTATAGCCGCTTCCTCGCTCTCGCCGTCTCGCATCCTACCGCCGGGGTCGCCATGGTATTTTTCCAAGACCTCTCCAGCGGTTCCTCCTCCGGCAACGACTCCTTCACCACCCAGGTATACCTCTCTTCTCTCTCTTGGGCTATGACTTGGAATGAAAGATTTTCATCCAACAGTCGATTTGAGTCATTTCTTCCTCTTGTAGCTCCCTAGGACCATCAGTGGCAACGAATGGTACGGGGTGGTTGAAGATCTATCTGCTCGTTGTCACCATTAATATCCATGCGTGAAGCTAGTTGCGTTTGAATCTGTGGATAGTGGGAGGAAGTCTCTGGCATGTGCAGAGAAGGTTAGACCCTCCTTCAATATTACAAATCATTTGTTAGATGTGATTCAGACACTGTCACGGTCCCAACCCATTCATACCATACATTCAACCAAACGCATCCTAAGACAGTGTCACAGTTTGTACCTAGTATCTTAAATTGATGCCATCTCATCAGCGGTGCCATTAGAAAATTATTTGGCACCGCTTCAGCAGTTTGTGCAGCCAACTTTGGTCCACACATTCGAGCACCTAATCAGTAAAATACTAAATCTTTATGGCATGAAGGAACTGGGCATCGGAGAAACTACGTGCTCTGGAGTTTGGGTCCCTGATTTTTCTCCGCTGCATCGGCTCGCCAGTGCAGGGCACCGGTGCGAGATGTACCAGTAGTTGTCTTTACACTACTTTTGGCATACATAGTGGACGGTCTTAGTGCTATGAGTTCTATGTTACTAAATTTGTGCATGTACACACCTGTCAGTATCAATTTGCTATCATCAAAACACTGTCGCTATGATGTTGCAGTTATATTTACGTTACTCATAAAATGTTCAATTTTTTATTTATTGTACATGAGTAAGAAATTGTAGCATTGTTGTAGTTAATTGTAGCTTCTGATGTTCCATAATTTGTTTGTTGTCTCAGTAGCAATTAATTCATTTGCACATTGATCCTTTTGAGAAGATATGTCATAATTAACATGTTTCTTCAGTTTTTCAAAATAAGCATTGGTGATTTTCTATGTTGCTATAAACCCATTTCCCCTACAATTGTTACTGATCTAGTTTTAAATATTATAGGATGAACGGAAGTGTTCTTACTTGGAGTGGATTGATCAAGAGTGGCCACAGTCTTTGAAGATGTGCCTAGCAAATCTCTGGAGCATATATGAGGAAGAGAACAGCCGTATGCTTAGAGAAACTGTTGTCAACGCTGACGAATATTTGCAGATGTGGGATAAAAAGTGGAAGGTGGAGAATGATCTCAGATTTTTTAAATCGTACTTTGCTAAGATGGTGTTGGCGAAGGAGGAGGCACTTTCCCGGTTGGCCCGTGCAAAACAGGTTCTTACTGGACTGAAAGCAGAGGTGGATAAGACAAGCCTGGATGATCTCGATTAGGGAAATGAATATATTGTTCTAATATTGTTCTTATGAAGTTGAACTAGCTATATGTTGTAATGTGTTGTTTTCATGTAGCTATCATACTGTGATGTTATAATATATTTATGTGCCTGATATGAAATTGGCAATAAATGTGAATTTGCGTAATACTAGAATTATTAATTGTAAACTAATAAACCTGCTAAATGTGTCAGGGATCTTTGCAAATGGTTCTAGCAGTAAAAACGCTTGTGATGGATAGCCCAATGCCACACAGTTTTCTTCATCAAATCATGTGTGATGTACTTGATAAAAGCAAACAGTTAACCAAGGCAGAGCGTGTGTAATAGTTACACCTTTCACACACGAGCCTACAAATAAAACTGTGTGGGATGTACATACGAACGGAAATGTTTTCCCTGGATTGACTGTGTGGGTTGTACATAAGAACGGAAACGTATTCCTTGGATTGACTGTGTGTGATATACATACGAACGGAAATGTTTTCCCTGGATTGACTGTGTGGGATGTACATAAGAACAGGAACGTATTCCTTGGATTGACTATGTGTGATATACATACCTACAGAAATGTTTTTCTGGGATTCACCATGTGGGATGTACATACCTACGAAAATGTTTTTCTGGGATTTTCGGTGTGGGATGTACATACCTACAGAAATGATTGGGTTTCAATGCCTCACCCAATCGCACACGAGCTCATTTGGTGTCCCAGAAGGGTCTATCCCCGACGATTTCTGGTCATATGGGAAGGACCCCCCTATCGCCCACACTCACTAGGCGACGGTTCCAAATGCCATCGCGGAAAAGGGTTAAAAACCGTTTATTTATAGCACCGACACGTACCAGTGTGGGGATACATACAAAAGGAAAACGATTGCCACATGAATACATCAAGCATCATACACAAGAGAGACATCCGACTACGGATGAAAAAACATGAAAAGCACAACTCACATGCACCCTGCTAGCCCAGGCTACCGACCAGGAACCTATCCCAAGATCTACAAGGAAGAAGGAAGAACTCCAACACAAGTAAACATTGTTCTCACATCAAATCATCGAAAACTTGCACCTGCAACTGTTGTTGTAGTATACGTGAGCCACGAGGACTCAGCAATCCCATAACCATGGGTATCAAGACTAGGAAAGCCTAATGTGTATGAAAAGGATAAGTGGTGAGGTTGCAACTGCGACAAAGCATTTGTATGGTGGTTAACTTATGATTTCAAGAGAAAGATGAGAAGCTACGCAAACGATCACCAACTAGTAATGATCACTAAGTGATCCTAAATTACCTACGAGTCAAACATAAACCGACCGTGTTCTCTTTCCAAACTTACTCGAAAAGTGACGATCATGGTTACTCACACGGTTGGTGTATTTTATTTCGGGTTTAGTGTCAAGTTTCATACAACTGGATATTAATAAATTACAATCTGCCACATAACTGCGGGAACGACTTTCGAAAGTTCAAACCCTGTAGGGGTGTCCCAACTTAGCCCACCACAAGCTCACATGATCAGCAGAGGTCAAACCTCCATCTTGTGGACAACCCGATCAGACTCGGGATCCCGGTGCACAAGACATTTCGACAATGGAAAAAAAAATCTAGCAAGACCTCCCGGCGTGCTGACACCCTGATAGTATCCTCGCGTATCTCGTCTTAGGCCACGACCGGATGGGACATCCTACGAGTAAACCCAATCCTCGAGTTTCCCCGGGTGGCCCCGCTGTCTACCCATTTGGGACCAACACCATCGACAGTCGCCCCCTGTATTATGTTGAAAAGAACCTCCTAGGTGATCAGCCCATATGCCATTAAATTAATTAATTAAATGTTATTATGTTGGCAAATGTTAAAACCAATGTTGGCAAACTATCGAGGGGGGCCCATAAACCCCAATCGTGTTAGGAATGCAAAATCAAGGAACATAACACTGGTTTAGCGGAAACTAGGGCGGCAAGAGTGGAAAAAAACACCAGACAAAAGGATGTGCCTTCCACCCTTTATCATGTATATATGTGCATTAATTATATAAGAGATATTGCGATATTCCTACATAACCATGTTCCAACATGGAACAACTTGCAACTGCACCTACAACTAGGAACGCTATAAGAGGGGCTGAGCAAAGCAGTAACATAGCCAAACAATAGTTTGATGGGATGGTGGAAATGGTTAGAGGTTGTTTCATGGCATATTGGGAGGCTTGATAAACAAGTGGTGGGTAGCGCGACATATATCGATAGCATCAAGACAACTAGCATAGCAAAGATACTAGTGAGATCCAAGGTGACGGTCATCTTGCCTGAAATCCCGCTAGGAAGAAGAACGAGTCCATGAAGAAGACGAAGCCACGAAGACGAACCGAGCGAAGTCGAATGAATCCTCACAATCGCAACGAAACCGGAACTATCAACAAGAAGCAAACAACATGGTTAACACACAACACATGAAAATGATACGATGCTCAACCAAGTATGATGCATGGCAAGGCTACATGATACAACTCATGGCAAGAGATGATGCAAACATGAACATCACAACAAAGCAAATTTAAATGAGGTCGGAAACAACATATAACAAATCCGGTAAGTCCTCATATGCAAATTTCCAAATTGGTCCAGATCTGAACAGCCTTACTTTAGATTTGTTAAACAGCAAGTTAAGTTGCACCATGATAATTTGCATGATTTTCTACTCAAGTTACATATAAAGTTCATTTAATTCGGAGCTACGGCCTAGAAGATATGAGCAAAACAAGTTAAACATGGCATTAATGCAAAATGCATTCTAACATGAAGAACAACACTCAAAACATGGATGCAACATGACATTATGCATCTACATGTAAAACCAGACAAGTTTCATATAGAGCATACTCCAAACGGAGCCACGGTTCAACACATACACATGAAACAAGTTTAATGGACAAGCTGTCCAAAACAACAATTAGGCATCTTACAAGTATCAAAACAACATGCTACACGAACAAGATAGGCACAACCATGATATTAACTCAAGTACAGTTTGCATGCTTCAAATATCATCAAGATTCAGGTTCATAGGCATCAAGATTAATCCAACATGATCAATGCAAAAAGCAACATTATATCACAGATTAAGACTTTGTGAAAAACAGGGCATATACATGAGCAGAGTTAATATGATGACATGTAGGAGGCAAGAAACAAATATGCTACAGTGCAATATCATGGCAAACAAAAGCATGACATGCTAGTGCATAACATGGAGCTCAACTAACACAACATGGAATATACATGGGAGCAAAAGGTTCACGGCATTCATCAAAACAAGATGCAAACATGATATAGCAGATTCTCAGACTTACTGAAAACTCGGAATGCAAAACAACAACATCATGATGCTGACTTCAGAGGCACATCACAACAAGTATTGAAATTCTAATAAACATTCAAAGGTCATGAACATGTAGTAGGCATGGCATACTTCTAACATAACCAAAGGCACAACTCATAAGATGCATAGGTTGATTACAATGAGCTTTGCCAAATGGAACAGACTGACAGTTATAATTTCAAGCAATTTGAGAGCATGAAAAGAACAAGCTACAGTAGGCTATAATTGCAACTAAGGACATGGACGGATAGACAAAAGATGCTCTCTGTACATCTCCAAATATGGATGGATTTGATGGTAGCATCA
Source organism: Secale cereale (assembly GCA_902687465.1). Lineage (NCBI taxonomy): Eukaryota > Viridiplantae > Streptophyta > Magnoliopsida > Poales > Poaceae > Secale > Secale cereale. Next base: position 221,068,014 of record LR738709.1, read on the forward strand.
AGCAAACATGGCATCACAATATAACAGTTTCAGACATAGCAGAATTTGCTAAGTCTCAGAAATCAACAAACAGTGAGTAGGTGTCACATCCCTAGTTAGTGCTTGCATTAGGACTAGCTAGAGTGTGCATCATGTTTAACTTTTCCAGAAACTTGAAATGGGGATGACAGAAACCCCAACACCCCTCTTAACTCAACTAGGGTTTAATCAAATCTTTTTCAATGTACCCAAAATGCCCTTAAAAAATGTTCATCATCTTTTCCTTGGTCTTAAACCGCTGACAAAAATGGTGCACAATTTTCTAGGACATCCCAAGGTCACTGGATTAAATCATATTGTATTTGCATTTGGGCATTTAAATGCTATAAAATATTTAAAATGCCCAAATAATCATAAACCAAAATGTTCTTTGTTGCTTATATAATATACAGTGGACATGAGTTGTTTCATGATTTATAAAAATGTTCTAGAATTTTTGATAAATCAACACATTTGCAGAAAAACAGAAACATAAATTAAATTAGAAAAGAGGAGAGAGAGAGAGAAACCTACCTGGCGGCCCAACTGGCTGGCCCAGCCCAGCAGCCGCTCCACGCAGCTAGTTCCTCTCGCCAGGCAGGCAGAGAGGAGCATGCCGGCGAGCCAGCGCGCGCCACGCAGCTCCTCGCCACTATGCTTCACCCCCTCGCCACCGCTAGGCCCTGGACGATCTCCACGTCCTCACCCTGAGCCACTGGACACCGCACTTCCCCCTGCCTCTCTCCCTCGCCCTCTCCCGCCATGGCCGATGCGCCCGCGAGCCCACCGCCGTCGTAACCGCGGCCACGGTCCTCCCCTCGCCCCCTCGACGTACCAGCAAGCTCCGCCGCCATCTGCTACGCCGTTCCGCCGAGCCACGCGACGCCAGGAGCCCTGCAATGTCACCCACGCCGTCTACCCCAACTCCGGCCGCCCGAGATCGCCGGCTTCGCTCCGACCGCTCCGGTTCTCCTCCGAGCTCGCCAAGGCCACCGTCGCACTCGCCGTGAGCTACTGCACCTCCCTTCCCTCTCCTTTTTCTCCCTCGTGCGGCGTAGCCACCACACCTTGGTCGACCGCATGCGCCGCCGCACGTGCTCGCCGCCGCCATGTCTCCGGCCACCTCACGGTCCAGCCGTCATGCTCATCTTGCTCACCGCACCGCGTAGGCCCTGCAGAAGCTAGCCATGCGCCCCCACGGCCACCGCATCGTTGACCCCGAGCTCACCCAAGCTCCAGTCACCGCCAATGTCGTCGTCGGCGATGTTCCGGCCATCCCCATGCCAAACCACTGCCACCACTCAATGCGGACGAGCGTCCGCATCACGCAGCACCTCTCCGTCGTCGATTTGGTTGCCGAAGGACCAAATCCGAGGCGCTCCGCCGCGTCTGGCCTCGCCGGCGATGAGCCGCCGACGAGTTTTGACTCGCTGACCAGGGGGTTTGACCTCCCCCTATGCCACTGACAAGTGGGCCCAGCCGCTATCTAATTAGTCTTAGGACTAATTAGCGTTAAACTAACTCTGTTTGTTAGTGTTGACCCACTGACGTGTGGGCCCGACACTGTTAGTTGTTAGTTAGGTTAAACTAACCTTAGTTAGTTAACTCTGTTAGACTGACGTGTGGACCCCACACATCGGTTTGACCTGGACCAGCCCCTGTTGACTTGCTGACGTCAGCATGAAGTCATGCTGATACAGTAAAGCTTTTTCTGGAATTTAGATAAATATAAATGATTTATTTATTTTCAGAAAATGGCCTAACTTCTAAAAATCATATAAATTCAATAGTAGCTCAGATGAAAAAATTTTATATATGAAAAATGATCAGAAAAATACAATCTTTCCATTGGTACGGGTTTCATGCATGTTTAAGAAAGTTAACCTTGCTGTTCATATCAAAACATGATAATGCACTTTGAGTAATAATAACTTGGGCATGAATTTGAATCTTTGATTCAAATAAGCTCAAACCTTTCTGTTTATAGTTTCATTAGCTCAAAACACTTTCATCTTGCCATGTCATGAGCATGCATCATATTGTTGCATATTGTCGTGTATTGATTGTATTACCTATGTTCTCCGTGGTAGGTTCTGCTCACGAGGATACATCTGAGTATCCAACTGAAGAGCAGTACCTGTCAACCCATCTGTCAGGCAAGAAACCCATTGATCAATCCGATACAAACCCATCTTCTCGCTTCTGCTCTCTTTTACTGCATTAAGGCAACAACATGCGAACTGCTATTTGCTGCGGTAGCTGAACCCCATTCCTTTGCATGACCTGTCATTGCCACAGTAAATAGTTGAAACCCACTAGCATGTGTAGGAGTTGATTGAGCCATGTTGATGTGTTTCCTACCATGCTATACATGTTATGCCTGCTATGCTTAGAGTTGTGTTAGGTCTATTTCATCTGGGTGATGGATCAGAGTGAAATGATCACGTCTGGTAATGAGAGTGAAGTGTGGAATACGTTTTGGTAAAGGTATCGATGAAGGGCCATGTAGGAGTACATGGTGGGTTGTTTCATTGGAACCATCCATAGGAACTGAGATATGTATGTGTGATTTAAGATCAGCTACTACCACCCATTGGGATCCTTAATTGACTCTCTCGACTTATTAACTGCCCTTGTCCTCTGTCCAGGAGTTGGAATTAGTTTCTGGTGTTTGTAGTATACTGGTGGTCGTGCATAGCGCTGATCCTCGGGGTGGGCTGTGATGCGGCAGGTACATGGCATGGTGTACCGGTCGCCCATTCGGTGGCTCGTGAACCCTGTATACATCGTTTGGGCCGTGAGCGACACCCCGGCCAGATCTCCCCACGGATGGAACCCAAATAGCCGATAAACCTGGACTAGGGACTTGTGTGGTTAGTCAGGTCGTGGCCGACACCCTCACTGGGCTTCCGCTTGAAGGTTGTCGAGTACACGTCGAGTAAACGACGATAAGTGGTGGAAGCGTGTGTGAAGATGTACACCCATGTAGTGTTACCAATCTATTCGAATAGCCGCTGTTCGCGGTTAAGGACCACTTGGTTGCTTATACAGTTGATAGACAAGTTAATGGTTACTGCTAAAAGTCTCAAGACAAGTGTGAGTGGATGGCCCTTCCGTAGGATGACGGGAGAGGATCCACGGTAGAGTATTGTTGTGGTGAGTAGTGGACTCGTGTGCATTGTCTCATCTTTGCAAACTACTAAGAGTTGTAGTATAGGTTAGCCAAGAGTGAAAGCTGGCTTGCTGCAATAAACTCCACTACCCTTGTTGATAATGATGCATGTATGATAGGTTCTGATGTAAGTCTTGCTGAGTACCTTTGTACTCATGTTTTCTTAACTGTTGCGGAGGAGAACCCCGCCCCTCTGATGGGTTCTACATAGACCTTGACGTCGACGAGTAGCTTATTACCCAGACGACGATCTTGAACTTGTGAAGGGCCTTGTAGATAGTTAGGCTACCCCAAGCCTGCTTTCTTTCCAAGTTGTGTGTACTCAGACAAGTTAGCTTATGCATGTGCTTGTATGCTTGTATTACTTGAGTGTTGGGTCATGTGACCCCTACCTGTATGGATATGTTATGTATGGCTCTTCGGAGCCTCTTAAATAAAGTACTTTGAGTCATAGAGTTCTGTTGTGATGCAATGTTGTATTTGCACATATCGAGCATATTGTGTGCATGTTATTGAAATGCTTGGTATGTGTGTGATCCGACACCTAGTTGTTTACCCTTGGTGGCCTATCTTATTGGGAAATGCCTCCTAGTGCTTCCACTGAGCCTTGGTAGCTTGCTACTGCTCCGGAACACGTAGGCTGGCCAGCATGTGTCCTTCGTTCCTGTGTCTGTCCCATATGGGAAATGTCACACGTTGTTCGTTTAAGTCCATGTAGCTTGCTACGACTTGGGTTCATACGTTGATGACCGACACATTCATTGCTGGGTCTTGTATGCCTGTCTCTGTAATTTAGTGCCACTTTTGGTTTATAACTAGCCATGTAGGCCCAGGTTCTCTGTCGTATGGATGCTAGCGACACTATCATATACGTGTGCCAAAATGCGCAAATGGTCCCGGGCCAGGTAAGGTGGCACCCGTGGGGATACCGTGCTTGAGGCCGCAAAGTGATATGGTGTGTTACATGCTAGATCGGTGTGACTTAGGATCGGGGTCCTGACAGCGTTGGCATCAGAGCCGGACTGCCTGTAGGTTCTTCAAGCCAAACTGGTCGATGTCAAGTCTAGAAAATTCTTAGTTATATGTAGGGGAATTGATTGTGGAAGGGAACATAAGGTTCTTTTTACTTATTTACCTTATGCCCTTCTGATCTGAGTCAGCCTATTCTTTATACGGGGATTAAGGACTAGGCCTCTCATCTTTACTAGGTTCACGTGTTACTAATCCGTAGACTCTTAGGATTGTGGGTTTCAAGCCTCAGTTCAGTTTCTACATTTCGAGTGTGTTGATTAGTTGGACCCGGAACCTTGATACGATGTTGTTGAGTGGCTATGCTACCATTTGTATGATGCCTCAAAATCTTTTTCGAGCATTTACAGTTGTTATGATGCCCGATTTCTTCTAAAAATTCTAATGCCTTTGCATTATTTCGTTTTTCAGATGTCTGACCGCACCCCTCATCAGGTGGTCCGTTTGACCCGGTGCATCAACGGCCATGTTGGTCTGCGTGTTGACCGAGACTGGCTACCGTTGGTATCCCGAGTATACTATGGAGGAGCAGTATCATGATTTCAACCAGAGCCAGTACTTCTGCATAGTCCGGATATATCCTTCATTTCCCGGAGCTACCGACCCCATCCACTGGACGTATGGACTTGGGGTTACCATCGAGATGGTAGTGCAGGATGCCGCTTACTCGATGATGACTATCATCTAGGCTAGGCATGACTTTCTGCTGAACACTGAGTTCTGCTACATGCCAGCCTCACTTCCTGGAGAGGAGGGCTACTACACCGGTCTGTACACTGACGCCGCTCATGAGGAGCCGCTACTTCAGACTACCACACCAATGCTGGAGGATAGGGACCGTGAGGCTCGTGCCCTTTGGATGGAGCTCTACAACACTCGAGACGACCACTGGGCCACTCTGACACGGCTTGCACCTGCCGTGCAGGCTGGATATCTGGATATGTGGGATTTGTACCCCGTGTGGTCTCGTCTGCCAGACCGTATGGATTGGTGTGACGTTGGGGCCATTACACCTCCATGTGGGCGTCGTTTGCCACCAGTAGTGGGACCGAGGCCGCATCCGTGTCCCTATGGTCCACAACCTCCAAGTGCCCGAAAGTTTCCAGATCCTCATGTTCCACTTCCAGGCTACGGGGGTAATCTTTATGAAGATTACTACGGAAATGTCTGAGCTAGACCGTGGCAGTAGTAGTATCATAGTAGTTGTATTTCCACAGTCCTGCGTGTCTTGTGAAATATGACTTAGTGCGAACTGAGTTCCGGAGGCGTAGATAAATAATGTATAGGAGCTTGGAATGCCTCTGATGAGATGTATCGTCTTTCACCGCAGTTGTACTTTAGCCTTGGCTTGTACTAAACTATGTATGGTGTGTATGACCAATGGTGTATATATATGGCAGTTTCTATGTTACCATGTCGTACAGATGAACATCTCTGCATTCCGTGTCATCCATTACATTTTGCACTCCTATGTCAAAATTTTGCCATCCTTGTCTAAACCGTTGTTTTGTTTTTCTAGGATGGTCAACACTCGCAGCACCCCTACTGCTCAGGAGCAGGGTGAAGCCAGTGGGGCTAGGGATGAGAATCTGCCTCATCCACCCTCCTTGGCTGAAGTCATGCTGGAGGCAGAAAGGAACAAAAGAGAGATCAACCGTCTGCTGGAACGCATAGAGCAAAATACTGCTTTTCGCTGGAGGAATTATGTGGTGTCTATTAATGACTTTATCAAGATGTGCCCACCAAAATTCCATCATTCCGCTGAGCCTCTTGATGTGGATGATTGGCTTCGCAATATCTCTCATAAACTGCAGTCTGCCCGCGTAGCCGAAGCTGATAAGGTTACCTACGCTGCCTACCATCTTGAGGGCCCTGCTAGCCTTTGGTGGGAAAGCTATGAGGCTATGCGTCCTGCTGGTCAGATTACCACTTGGGCAGAGTTCAGCGAGGCATTCCGTGAACATCACATTCCGGAAGGTCTTATGGATCGCAAGCGGGAGGAATTTTGCAATTTCACCCAGGGCAGGCTCACCGTGGATGCCTATAGCCGTGAGTTTGGTAACTTGGCACGCTATGCTCCCGAAGAAGTGTCCACCGACGCCAAGAAGCAGGCGAGGTTCCGCAAGGGACTCAGCCCTGAACTTCGCCGAGATCTCAGTCTGCACGAGTGCACCTCCTTCCAGAAGCTAGTGAACAAAGCCATCAGTGCTGAGACAGGTCAGACTGATTATGAAGCCACACGCAAGCATCCCCGTGACTTTGGTTCCTCATCAGGCTCTGGCTCTCACAAGCGCCGTGTGTGGGTTCCAAACACAGCTCTATCACCCAGGTTCACTCCGAGGCCATCCTATGAGGCGCCTCGCCCAACCCAGTAGTATGCACCGCCCAAGACTTATGGAGGACCATCTGCCAATACTGCCCCACGCACTAGCACTGTGACATGCTTCAAGTGCGGAGAACCAGGCCACTACATGCAAGAGCGTCCTCAGAACCAGCCAGGAAGGCCCGTTGGCCGTGGTAAGCCAACAGGAAAGGTGAACTATGTCAAGCCAGTCACCACTGCACGTGGCCATGTCAACTATGTCTCTGCTGAAGAAGCTTATGAGGATCCTAACGTCGTCCTCGGAACGCTCCTTGTTAACTGCCATCCAGCATCTGTTCTTTTCGATACTGGAGCATCTCATTCGTTCATATCTGAGAGCTATGCTAGAATGCACAACATGACTTTTTGTGACATGCTCACTTCCATGGTAATTCAAACTCCTGGTTCGAAATGGCAAACTTCTAGAGTAAGCCATGGGAATGAAATCCTTGTCGATAGACTTGTTTTTTCTTGCATCTCTAATAGCTCTCAAGTCCTCGGACATAAACATCATCTTGGGTATGGACTGGATGATAGCTCATTATGCTAAGATTGATTGCTACACTAGGACTGTTCAACTTACACACCCATCTAGCAAGACAATCAATGTTTTGGCCCGAATGGCTGAGCGTCAGCTCTACTCTCTTAATGTCAGCCCTCTTCTAGAACTCGAAGATATCCCAGTAGTCCGTGACTTTCCGGATGTCTTTCCAGAAGAACTGCCAGGTGTTCCACCTGACAGAGATGTCGAGTTCGTGATAGATCTTGTTCCAAGAACTGTTCCGATCTCTAGAAGACCCTATAAGATGGCACCTTTAGAACTAGCTGAGCTTAAGAAACAACTTGATGAGTCCTTGAAAACGGGTTTCATCCGTCCTATTTCTTCTCCTTGGGCTTGTCCTGTCCTCTTCGTCAAGAAGAAGGATGGCACGGATCGGATGGTTGTAGATTATCGACCTGTCAATCTGGTCACCATAAAGAACAAGTATCCGCTCCCCAGGATCAACGACCTGTATGATCAGCTCGCTGGATCCTCCATCTTTTCCAAAATGGATTTGAGGTTGGGCTACCATCAAATCAAAATCAAGAACGGGGACATTCCCAAGACGGCCTTTCTCACTCGTTATGGTCAATACGAGTACACCATCATGTCCTTTGGGTTAACCAATGCCCCAGCCACCTTCTCCTAGCTAATGAATTCTATATTCATGGAGTACTTGGATAAATTCTTCGTAGTATACCTCGATGATATACTCATTTACTCCAAGAACAAGGAAGATCATGTCGATCATCTAAGGCTCGTATTGACGAAACTTCGAGAGCACCGCCTTTATGCCAAATTCTCCAAGTGTGAATTCTGGTTGCCAAAAGTGACCTATCTAGGTCATGTAATCTCTGGTAAGGGTATTGCTGTCAATCCCGTGTGAGTTCAGGCCGTCCTTGACTCGACTCCACCTAAATTGGTCAAGCAAGTTAGGAGTTTCCTTGGCTTAGCGAGCTATTGCCGACGCTTCGTCGAGAATTTCTCCAAGGTTGCTAAACCTCTAGGTGAACTCCTCAAGAAAGATAAAAAGTACGAGTGGACCCCACAGTGCGAGTTCAGCTTTCAGGAACTGAAAAGACGCCTGACATCTGCTCCCGTACTGGTACCACCAGACTTTTCCAAGGACTTTATTATCTATTGCGATGCCTCGCGACAAGGACTAGGTTGCATACTCATGAAATATCGTCAGGTGATTCCTACGCATCTCGACAGTTGCGTCCACATGAGGATAACTATCCTACAGATGATCTAGAGCTTGCAGCTGTAGTCCACACACTCAAAACATGGCGACATTACCTTCTTGGTAATCGCTGTGAAATCTTCGCTGATCACCAAAGTCTGAAATACATCTTCACCCAACCGGATTTGAATCTCAGGCAAAGACGTTGGGTTGAGTTGCTCACAGATTACGACTTAGGGATAACTTACACCCCTGGGAAGGCCAATGTCATGGCTGACGCACTAAGTCGTAAGTCTTATTGTAACAACCTGATGTTATAACAAGGGAAACCACTTCTCCACGAGGAATTTCGTAAGCTTAACCTTCACATTGTTCCTCGTGGATTCCTTTCCACCTTGGTGGCGAAACCTACCCTTACGGATCAAATCATAGCTGCCCAGAAGCAAAATACAGGGATTTCTCGAATCAAGAGAAACATTCATAAAGGAGTTGCAGGTTGTTTCTCCATTGATAACCGAGGTGTTGTCTTCTTCGAGAACCGTCTAGTGGTTCCCAAGAACCGACATCAACGACAGCTGATCCTTACAGAGGCTCATGAATCTCCTCTCATGATTCATCCCGGTAGTACCAAAATGTATCAGGACCTACGCCAGAGGTTCTAGTGGACTAGGATGAAGAGAGAAATCGCTCAGTTCATTGCTAACTGCGATGTTTGCCGTCGAGTTAAAGCGGAGCATCAACGGCCTGCTAGCACCCTTCAACCTTTAGCTATTCCTGAATGGAAATGGGATAAGATCGGTATGGACTTCATTACCGGATTTCCAAGGACCAGGAAGGGGAATAATGCTATCTTCGTCATTATCGACCGCCTCTCCAAAGTAGCCCATTTTCTGCCTGTTCGAGAGAGTATAACCGCTAGTCAGCTAGCAGACTTGTATATCCCTCAGATAATATCTCTTCTTGGTGTTCCATTGGAGATTAACACAGACCGTGGAAGTCTCTTCACCTCTCGATTTTGGGAAGTTTCCAAAATGCTATGGGGACTCGTCTCTCTTTTAGCACCGCCTTTCATCTTCAGTCAAGTGGTCAAGTAGAATGAGTCAATCAAATTCTGGAAGATATGCTTCGAGCCTCTGTCATCTCATTCGGTATGGATTGGGAGATGTGTCTTCCATTCGCCGAATTCGCTTATAACAATAGCTACCAAGCTAGCTTCGGCAAGGCTCCCTTCGAAGTTCTGTATGGACGAAGGTGTCGAATGCCTCTTAACGGGTCAGAAACCGGGGAAAGACAATTCTTTGGTCCGGACATGATCCAGGAAGCAGAAGAGCAAGTCCGCATCGTTCGTGAGAAATTGAAAACATCCCAATCTCGCCAGAAGAGCCAATATGATCGCCACCATAAGCCTGTGACTTACGAAGTCAGCGACAAGGCCTACCTTCGGGTTACTCCTCTTAAGGGAATCCATCGCTTCGGTATCAAAGGCAAATTGGTTCCTCGTTACATCGGTCCTTTTCGCATTCTTGCCAAACGAGGAGAAGTTGCCTACCAACTGGAACTACCCCGGATCTTTCCCGAGTTCATGATGTCTTCCATGTCTCTCAACTCAGGCGTTGCTTCTCGGATCCTATCCGCGGAGTGGACCACGAAACGCTTGATCTCCAGGATAAACTCACATATCAGAGAATACCCCGTTCGTATTCTTGATCAAATCGAGCATACCACTCGACGTCATAATATCAAGTTTCTCAAGGTTCAATGGTCACACCATTCCAAGAACAAAGCTACATGGGAAAGGGAGGGTCGTCTTCGACTTGAGTACCCCACCCTTTTTCCGGAGGAACCTGAATCTCGGGACGAGATTCTTTTGAGTGGGGGTGAGTTGTCACATCCCTAGTCAGTGCTTGTATTAGGACTAGCTAGAGTGTGCATCATGTTTAACTTTTCCAGAAACTTGAAATGGGGATGACAGAAACCCCAGCACCCCTCTTAACTCAACTAGGGTTTAATAAAATCTTTTCCAATGTACCCAAAATGCCCTTCAAAAATGTTCATCATCTTTGCCTTGGTCTTAGACCTCTGACAAAAATGGTGCACAACTTTCTAGGACATCCCAAGGTCACTGGATTAAATCATATTGTATTTGCATTTGGGCATTTAAATGCAATAAATTATTTTAAATGCCCAAATAATCATAAACCAAAATGTTCTCTGTTGCTTATATAATATAAAATGAACATGAGTTGTTTCATGATTTATAAAAATGTTCTAGCATTTTTAATAAATCAACACAGTTGCAGAAAAATAGAAATAGAAATTAAATTAGAAAAGAGGAGAGAGAGAGAGAGAGAGAGAAACCTACCGGGCGGCCCAACTGGCCGGCCCAGCCCAGCAGCCGCTCCACGTAGTTGCTTCCTCTTGCCAGGCAGGCAGAGAGGAGCACGCCGGCGAGCCTGCGCGCGCCACGCAGCTCCTCGCCGCTCTGCTTCACCTCCTCTCCATCGCGACGCCTTGGACGGTCTCCATGTCGTCGCCATGAGCCTCTGGACACCGCACTTCCCCCTGCCTCTCTCCCTCGCCCTCTCCCGCCATGGTCGACGCGCCCGCGAGCCCACCGCCGTCGTAACCATGGCCACCGTCCTCCCCTCGCCTCCTCGACGTGCAAGCAAGCTCCGCCGCCGTCTGCTACGCCGTTCCGCCGAGCCACGCGACGCCAGGAGACCTGCAACGTCGCCCACGCAGTCTTCCCCAACTCCGGACGCCCGAGATCGCCGACTTCGCTCCGCCCACTCCGGTTCTCCTCCGAGCTCGCCAAGGCCACCATCGCACTCGCCGTGAGCTGCTGCACCTCCCTTCCCTCTCCTTTTTCTCCCTCGTGCGTCGTAGCCACCACACCTTTGTCGACCACACGCGCCGCCGCACGTGCTCGCCGCCGACGTGTCTCCGGCCACCTCACGGTCCGGCCGTCGTTCTCATCTTGCTCACCGCACCGCGTTGGCCCTGTAGAAGCTAGCCACGCGCCCCCACGGCGACCGCAACATCGACCCCGAGCTCACCCGAGCTCCGGCCGCCACCAACTCATCGTCGGTGACGTTTCGGCCATCCACAGGCCACGCCACAGCCACCACTCGATGTGGACGAGCGTCCGCATCGCGCAGCACCTCTCCGTCGTAGATTTGGTCGCCGGAGGACCAAATCCGAGGCGCTCCGCCGTGCCTGGCCTCATCGGACGAGCCGCCGGCGAGTTTTGACTCGCTGACCAGGGGGTTTGACCTCCCCCTGTGCCACTTACAAGTGGGCCCAGCCGCTGTCTAATTAGTCTTAGGATTCATTAGCGTTAAACTAACTCTGTTAGTTAGTGTTGACCCACTGACGTGTGGGCCCGACATTGTTATTTCTTAGTTAGGTTAAACGAACCTTAGTTAGTTAACTCTGTTAGACTGACGTGTGGAACCCCACACATCGGTTTGACCTAGACCAGCCCCTGTTGACTTCCTGACGTCAGCATGAAGTCATGTTTATACAGTAAAGCTTTTTCTGGAATTTAGATAAATCTAAATGATTTATTTATTTTTAGAAAATGCCCTAACTTCTGAAAATCATATAAATTCAACAGTAGCTCAGATGAAAAAGTTTTATATATGAAAAATGATCAGAAAAATACAATCTTTCCATTGGTGCTGGTTTCATGCATGTTTAAGAAAGTTAACCTTGCTGTTCATATCAAAACATGATAATGCACTTTGAGTAATAATAACTTGGGCATGAATTTGAATCTTTGATTCAAATAAGCTCAAACCTTTCTGTTTACAGTTACATTAGCTCAAAACACTTTCATCTTGCCATGTCATGAGAATGCATCATATTGTTGCATATTGTCGTGTATTGATTGTATTACTGGTGTTCTCCGTGGTAGGTTCTGCTCCCGAGGATACATTTGAGTATCCAACTGAAGAGCAGTACCCGCCAACCCATCTGTCAGGCAAGGAACCCATTGATCAATCCGATACAAACCCATCTTCTCGCTTCTGCTCTCTTTTACTACATTAAGGCAACGACATGTGAACTGCTATTTGCTGCGGTAGCTAAACCCCATTCCTTTGCATGACCTATCATTGCCATAGTAAATAGTTGAAACCCACTAGCATGTGTAGGAGTTGATTGAGCCATGTTGATGTGTTTCCTACCATGCTATACATGTTATGCCTGCTATGCTTAGAGTTGTGTCAGGTCTAGTTCATCTGGGTGATGGATCAAAGTGAAATGATCATGTCCGGTAATGAGAGTGAAGTGTGGAATTTGTTTTGGTAAAGGTATCGATGAAGGGCCATGTAGGAGTACATGGTGAGTTATTTCATTGAAACCGTCCATAGGATCTGAGATCTGTATGTGTGATTTAAGATCAGCTACTACCACACATTGGGATCCTTAATTGACTCTCTCGACTTATTAACTGCCCTTGTCCTCTAACCAGGAGTTGCAACTAGTTTCTGGTGTTTGTAGTATACTGGTGGTTGTGCACAGCGCTGACCCTCGGGGTGGGCTGTGATGTGGCAGGTACGTGGCACGGTGTACCGGTCGCCTGTTTGGTGGCTCGGGAACCCCGTACACATCGTTTGGGGCCGTGAGCGACACCCCGGCCGGATCTCCCCACGGATGGAACCCAAATAGGCAATAAACCTGGACTAGGGACTTGTGTGGTTAGTCAGGTCGTGGACGACACCCTAGATGGGCTTCCTCTTGAAGGTTGTCGAGTACACGTCGAGTAAACAACGATAAGTGGTGGAAGCGTGTGGGAAGAAGTACACCCCTGCAGGGTTACCAATCTATTCGAATAGCCGCTGTTCGCGGTTAAGGACCACTTGGTTGCTTATACAGTTCATAGACAAGTTAATGGTTACTCCTAAAAGTCTCAAGACAAGTGTGAGTGCCGTGGATGGCCCTTCCGTAGGATGACGGGAGAGGATCCACGGTAGTGTATTGTTGTGGTGAGTAGTGGACTCGTGTGCGTTGTCTCATCTTTGCAAACTACTGAGGGTTGTAGTATAGGTTAGCGAAGAGTCAAAGCTGGCTTGCCGCAATAAACTCCAGTACCCTTGTTGATAATGACGCATGTATGATAGGTTCCGATGTAAGTCTTGCTGAGTAACTTTGTACTCATGTTTGCTTCGTCGAGAATTTCTCCAAGGTTGCTAATCCTCTAGGTGAACTCCTCAAGAAAGATAAAATGTTCGAGTGGACCCCACAGTGCGAGTTCAGCTTTCAGGAACTGAAAAGACGCCTGACATCTGGTCCCGTACTGGTACCACCAGAATTTTCCAAGGTCTTTATTATCTATTGTGACACCTCACGACAAGGACTAGGTTGCATACTCATCAAAGATCGTCAGGTGATTGCCTACGCATCTTGACAGTTGCGTCCACATGAGGATAACTATCCTACACATGATCTAGAGCTTGTAGTTGTAGTCCACGCACTCAAAACATGGCGACATTACCTTCTTGGTAATCGCTGTGAAATCTTCACTGATCACCAAAGTCTGAAATACATCTTCACCCAACCGGATTTGAATCTCAGGCAAAGACATTGGGTTGAGTTGCTCACAGATTACGACTTAGGGATAACTTACACCCCTGGGAAGGCCAATGTCATGGCTGACGCACTAAGTCGTAATTCTTATTGTAATAACCTGATGTTACAATAAGGGCAACCACATCTCCACAAGGAATTTTGTAAGCTTAACCTTCACATTGTTCCTCGTGGATTCCTTTCCACCTTGGTGGCGAAACCTACCCTTACGGATCAAATCATAGCTGCCTAGAAGCAAGATACAAGGATTTCCCGAATCAAGAGAAACATTCATAAAGGAGTTGCAGGTTATTTCTCCATTGATAACCGAGGTGTTGTCTTCTTCGAGAACCGTCTAGTGGTTCCCAAGAACCGACATCTACGATAGCTGATCCTTATGGAGGCTCATGAATCTCCTCTCACGATTCATCCCGGTAGTACCAAAATGTATCAGGACCTACGCCAGAGGTTCTAGTGGACTAGGATGAAGAGAGAAATCGCTCAGTTCATTGCTAACTGCGATGTTTGCCGTCGAGTTAAAGAGGAGCATCAACGGCCTGCTGGCACCCTTCACCCTTTAGCTATTCCTGAATGGAAATGGGATAAGATCGGTATGGACTTCATTACCGGATTTCCCAGGACCAGGAAGGGGAATAATGCTATCTTCGTCATTATCGACCGCCTCTCCAAAGTAGCCCATTTTCTGCCTGTTCGAGAGAGTATAACCGCTAGTCAGCTAGCAGACTTGTATATCCCTCGGATAGTATCTCTTCATGGTGTTCCATTGGAGATTAACACAGACCGTGGAAGTCTCTTCACCTCTCGATTTTGGGAAAGTTTCCAAAATGCTATGGGGACTCGTCTCTCTTTTAGCACCGCCTTTCATCTTCAGTCAAGTGGTCAAGTAGAATGAGTCAATCAAATTCTGGAAGATATGCTTCGAGCCTCTGACATCTCATTCGGTATGGATTGGGAGAAGTGTCTTCCATTCGCCGAATTCACTTATAACAATAGCTATCAAGCAAGCTTGGGCAAGGCTTCCTTCGAAGTTCTATATGGACGACGGTGTCGTACGCCTCTTAACTGGTCAGAAACCGGGGAAAGACAATTCTTTGGTCCGGACATGATCCAGGAAGCAGAAGAGCAACTTCGCATCGTTCGTGAGAAATTGAAAACAGCCCAATCTCGCCAGAAGAGCCAATATGATCGCCATCATAAGGCTGTGACTTACGAAGTCGGCGACAAGGACTACCTTCGGGTTACTCCTCTTAAGGGAATCCGTCGCTTCGGTATCAAAGGCAAATTGACTCCTTGTTACATCGGTCCTTTTCGCATTCGTGCCAAACGAGGAGAAGTTGCCTACCAACTGGAACTACCCCGCATCTTTCCCGAGTTCATGATGTCTTCCATGTCTCTCAACTCAGGCGTTGCTTCTCGGATCCTATCCGCGGAGTGGACCACGAAACGCTTGATCTCCAGGATAATCTCACATATCGAGAATACCCCGTTCGTATTCTTGATCAAACCGAGTGTACCACTCGACGTCATAATATCAAGTTGCTCAAGGTTCAATGGTCACACCATTCCGAGAACGATGCTACATGGGAAAGGGAGGATCGTCTTCAACTTGAGTACCCCACCCTTTTTCCGGAGGAACCTGAATCTCGGGACGAGATTCTTTTGAGTGGGGGCGAGTTGTCACATCCCTAGTCAGTGCTTGCATTAGGACTAGCTAGAGTGTGCATCATGTTTAACTTTTCCAGAAACTTGAAATGGGGATGACAGAAACCCCAGCACCCCTCTTAACTCAACTGGGGTTTAATAAAATATTTTCCAATTTACCCAAAATGCCCTTCAAAAATGTTCATCATCTTTGCCTTGGTCTTAAACCTCAGACAAAAATGGTGAACAATTTTCTAGGACATCCGAAGGTCACTCGATTAAATCATATTGTATTTGCATTTGGGCATTTAAATGCTATAAAATATTTTAAATGCCCAAATGATCATAAACCAAAATGTTCTCTGTTGCTTATATAATATAAAATGGACATGAGTTGTTTCATGATTTATAAAAATGTTCTAGCATTTTTAATAAATCAACACAGTTGTAGAAAAACAGAAACATAAATTAAATTAGAAAAGAGGAGAGAGAGAGAAACCTACCTGACGGCCCAACTGGCCGGCCCAGCCCAGCAGCCGCTCCACGTAGCTGCTTCCTCTTGCCAGGCAGGCAGAGAGGAGCACACCGGCGAGCCTACGCGCGCCACACAGCTCCTCGCCGCTCTACTTCACCTCCTCGCCATCGCGACGCCCTGGACAGTCTCCACGTCGTCGCCCTGACCCTCTGGACACCGCACTTCCCCCTGCCTCTCTCCCTCGCCCTCTCCCGCCATGGCCGACGCACTCGCGATCCCACCGCCGTCGTAACCACGGTCACCGTCGTCCCCTCGCCTCCTTGACGTGCCAGTAAGCTCCACCGCCGTCTGCTACGCCGTTCCGCCGAGCCACGCGACGTCAGGAGCCCTGCAACGTCGCCCATGCCGTCTTCCCCAACTCCGGCCGCCCGAGATCGCCGGCTTCGCTCCAACCGCTCCGGTTCTCCTCCGAGCTTGCCAAAGCCACCGTCGCACTCGCCGTGAGCTGCTGCACCTCCCTTCCCTCTCCATTTTCTCCCTCGTGCGTAGTAGCCACCACACCTTGGTCGACCGCATGCGCCGCCGCACGTGCTCGCCGCCGACGTGTCTCCGGCCACCTAACGGTCTGGCCATCGTGCTCATCTTGCTCACCGCACCATGTAGGCCCTGTAGAAGCTAGCCACGCGCCCCCACGGCCACCGCAGCATCAACCCCGAGCTCACCCGAGCTTCGGCCGCCGCCAACTCATCGTCGGTGATGTTTCGGCCATCCCCAGGCCACGCCACGGCCACCACTCGATGTGGACGAGCGTCTGCATCGCGCAGCACCTCTCCGCCGTCGATTTGGTTGCCGAAGGACCAAATCTGAGGCGCTCCGCCGCGCCTGGCCTCGCCGGACGAGCCGCCAGCGAGTTTTGACTCGCTGACCAGGGGGTTTGACCTCCACCTGTGCAACTGACAAGTGGGCCCAGCCGCTGGATAATTAGTTTTAGGATTAATTAGCGTTAAACTAACTCTGTTAGTTAGTGTTGACCCACTGACGTGTGGGCCCGACATTGTTAGTTGTTAGTTAGGTTAAACTAACCTTAGTTAGTTAACTCTGTTAGACTGACGTGTGGACCCCACACATCGGTTTGACCTGGACCAACCCCTGTTGACTTGCTGACGTTAGCATGAAGTCATGCTGATACAGTAAAGCTTTTTCTGGAATTTAGACAAATCTAAATGATTTATTTATTTTCAGAAAATGCCCTAACTTCTGAAAATCATATAAATTCAACAGTAGCTCAGATGAAAAGGTTTTATATATGAAAAATTATCAGAAAAATACAATCTTTCCATTGGTACTGGTTTCATGCATGTTTAAGAAAGTTAACCTTGCTGTTCATATCAAAACATGATAATGCACTTTGAGTAATAATAACTTGGGCCGGAATTTGAATCTTTGATTGAAATAAGCTCAAACTTTTCTGTTTATAGTTGCATTAGCTCAAAACACTTTCATCTTGCCATGTCACGAGCATGCATCATATTGTTGCATATTGTCGTGTATTGATTGTATTACCGGTGTTCTCCGTGGTAGGTTCTGCTCCCAAGGATACATCTGAGTATCCAACTGAAGAGCAGTACCCGTCAACCCATTTGTCAGGCAAGGAACCCATTGATTAATCTGATACAAACCCATCTTCTCGCTTCTGCTCTCTTTTACTACATTAAGGCACCAACATGCGAACTGCTATTTGCTGCGGTAGCTGAACCTCATTCATTTGCATGACCTATCATTGCCACAGTAAATAGTTGAAACCCACTAGCATGTGTAGGAGTTCATTGAGCCATGTTGATGTGTTTCCTACCATGCTATACATGTTATGCCTGCTATGCTTAGTGTTGTGTCAGGTCTAGTTCATCTGGGTGATGGATCAGAGTGAAACGATCACGTCTGGTAATGAGAGTGAAGTGTGGAATATGTTTTGGTAAAGGTATCGATGAAGGGCCATGAAAGAGTACATGGTGGGTTGTTTCATTGGAACCGTCCATAGGATCTGAGATATGTATGTGTGATTTAAGATCAGCTACTACCACACATTGGGATCCTTAGTTGACTCTCTCGACTTATTAACTGCCCTTGTCCTCTGTCCAGGAGTTGCAACTAGTTTCTGGTGTTTGTAGTATACTGGTGGTCATGCACAGCGCTGATCCTCGGGGTGGGCTGTGATGCGGCAGGTACGTGGCACGATGTACCGGTCGCCCATTTGGTGGCTCGGGAACCCCGTACACATCGTTTGGGGCTGTGAGCGACACCCCGGCCTGATCTCCCCATGGATGGAACCCAAATAGGTGATAAACCTGGACTAGGGACTTGTGTGGTTAGTCAGGTCGTGGCCGACACCCTCGATGGGCTTCCGCTTGAAGGTTGTCGAGTACACGTCGAGTAAACAACGATAAGTGGTGGAAGCGTGTGGGAAGAAGTACACCCCTGCAGGGTTACAAATCTATTCGAATAGCCGTTGTTCGCGGTTAAGGACCACTTGGTTGCTTATACAGTTCATAGACAAGTTAATGGTTACTCCTAAAAGTCTCAAGACAAGTGTGAGTGCCGTGGATGGCCCTTCCGTAGGATGACGGGAGAGGATCCACGGTAGTGTATAGTTGTGGTGAGTAGTGGACTCGTGTGTGTTGTCTCATCTTTGCAAACTACTGAGGGTTGTAGTATAAGTTAGCCAAGAGTCAAAGCTGGCTTGCTGCAATAAACTCCACTACCCTTGTTGAAAATGATGCATGTATGATAGGTTCTGATGTAAGTCTTGCTGAGTACCTTTGTACTCATGTTTTCTTAATAACTGTTGCAGAGGAGAACCCCGCCCCCTCTGATGGGTTCTACATAGACCTTGACGTCGACGAGTAGCTTGCTACCCAGACGGCGATCTTGAACTTCTGAAGGGCCTTGTAGATAGTTAGGCTACACCAAGCCTGCTTTCTTTCCAAGTTGTCTGTACTCACCCAAGTTAGCTTCCGCATGTGCTTGTATGCTTGTATGACTTGAGTGTTGGGTCATGTGACCCCTACCTGTATGGATATGTTATGTATGTCTCTTCGGAGCCTATTAAATAAAGTACTTTGAGTCATAGAGTTCTGTTGTGATGCAATGTTGTATTTGCACATATCGAGCATATTGTGTGCATGTTATTGAAATGCTTGGTATGTGTGGGATCCGACACCTAGTTGTTTACCCTTGGTATCCTATCTTACAGGGAAATGTCTCCTAGTGCTTCCACTGAGCCTTGGTAGCTTGCTACTGCTCCGCAACACGTAGGCTGGCTGGCATGTGTCCTTCTTTGTTCCTGTGTCTTTCCCCTAGGGGAAATGTCACGCGTTGTTCGTTTAAGTCCATGTAGCCTGCTACGACTTGGGTTCATACGTTGATGACCGACACATTCGTTGCTAGGTCATATATGTCTGTCCCTGTAATTTAGTGCCACTTTTGGTTTATAACTAGCCATGTCGGTCCGGGTTCTTTGTCATATGGATGCTAGCAACACTATCATATATGTGTGCCAAAATGCGCAAACGGTCCCGGGCCAGGTAATGTGGCACCCGTGGGGATGCCGTGCGTGAGGCCGCAAAGTGATATGGAGTGTTACATGCTAGATCAGTGTGACTTAGGATCGGGGTCCTGACAGTAGGTCACTTTGGAAGCTTGTTCCAATAAAAACAAGTCTTATCATGAAAAGTGGATTACACCAATGCAAATATGACATGATTGTGCTCCTAAAACATGTACACATGATGCTCAAGAGAAAACCACACAAAAAGATATGAAAATGACAAAAGAGAAAGTTATATCAGTTTTGAGCAATTAACAGCAACATGCACTTTTACAATAGGGATAATCATGAAAAAGTGCATCCTAACATGAATGCAAATCACACAATCACGTAGAGCACAGAGAGCATAACATTTTGACATATCATACATCTGAAACGGAAAAACATGCACAAAGTTATGAGTACCACAAGATGCATAATGATGCTGACTCAAAAAAGGACTTGGTCGTTTTTCAGGAAAAAATGGCGGGCGCAAAATGATAAACTGTGCTCAGGGCAGGATCTGGGAGGTTTGCTCTCCCATGGGCTTCGGCCCGGTCGGGGAAGTGGCTGAGGAGGCATGGCCGACGCATGCACTGGTGGGCCGAGGCAAGACGGGCCCACACCTCGCTGGATCTGGCGCTCGCAAGTCGGTCGTCCTCCTTGATTTAGAATAGATCGAGGCAGGGGAGGCGGCCATGGCAGGAGAACCACGAAGGCTTGAGGTTTGGTCGTTGGCGACGGATACAACCGGTGGCGAAGATCCATGGGCGGTGGATCTGGCGACGAGGAAGGGGTGGCGCAGCGGCTTGCTGCAGCGGGAGGCTTGGGCGGCGGATGAGGTCGAGGCGGAGGCGGCGGACAAGCACGATGGGATTTCGGCAAAGCCGCGTTGGTTGCCGGCGGTGCGACGGACGGCGGGGTCGAACGGGGCCCTCGGGCAGAGGCAGTTGCCTCGATGGAGCGTTGCGGGAGGACCGGATGCTCCCACGGGAGCGGTGGAGTTGCAGGCTCAGATGCGCTCGTGCGGGCCGGCTGCGGGCTGCAATAGGCCACGCGGGGTGGAGGGAGCTGGGGCGACGCGTGGCAGCGTCCGGTTGGTCGGGGGCGACGTCGGGTGGCGGCTGCCCTTTGGGACAGCGCCAAGTGGTGAAGGAGTGGCTGGCCGGGTGCGAAAATCGAGCGGAATGAGGGATGTGGCAGCTGGAACAGAGGTAGGGTAAGGCTAGGGGTAGGTGGAGGGGCTAGGTTACCAAAAATGGCATGGGGAAGGTGTTTAAATAGACAGGAGGTCTAGGGTTAGGGGATTTGGGGTGGATTTGGACCCTCCAATGATGGTCAGACACCTACAGAGCAGAGGAGTGTGTAGGTTGGGCCTAGTGGGTAGGTCTAGAGTGGGAGTGGGCTGTGTAAAGAAGGCCTCGGGCTGAGAGAAGAGAAGAGAGAGAGGCCCGGCACGAGTTTTCAGAGACCGAAAACGTCCGACGGATAAACCGTCAACGGTGCCGCTATATGTTTAACGGTTGGGCTATCGAACGGACTCCGAATGCGATGAAATTTGGCAGGCGGTCTACCTACACTATAATAAGACCGCATGCCAACTTCAACCCATTCCGAGAACATTTTCCAGCCACTTATAAAGAACTTCATTCTTTGAAGCTTGCATTGTTTGGGGTCAGCCCTTATGATGGAGAAAGAACTTCATTGTCTCCAAGGTTTTGGATCGAAGAACAAGCTATTTATTATGCTCGAATCTTATTTGGCAAGCAAAGGATTATCAATCATTAGATATTAAACTTTGCCAAGCTCGAAGAAATGCCTTGCTTCCATTCTGCTATCGAGCATATAGAACATGCTCTTCTGAAGGGTTTTATGCATTTAAATCATGGATGGAACAAAGAAATCATTCTTCAGTTCTATGCCACCTTATATATCTCAGGAGTGTTGGAAAATATCTCCACCTGGACGCTTAAATGCATGACTGGTAGAGAGAGAATCAAATGTTCGGCATATCACTCTCTATAATTGATAAATATTCCACAATGTGAGTTTGAAAAGGATAGTGAATCAAGGTTGCATTGCTGGGAAGTGTATGAAGAACAACTCCACATCCTGATGTATCCCACAATGGTGGGCGACGAATGCATTGATGTTGATCCGAAGAAGTTGGCTTACAATCACAAGTGTCTATTTCAAATTATGTGCAATACCAGCCAACATACAAACCAACATCCATCAAAGGCTTTCTAGTGAATGCTCTAGTGGCAGTATCTAAAGGAATCAAGTTTGACATTCCTGAGCTTTTCATTTGGAACTTGGCTTATGCAGCAGATAGCCCTCAGTCACCGAAGCCATATGCCCCATGGATAATGTTTGCAATTGAGCAACTGAGAAATGAGAAATTCTTATAGGCTTACACACCGAAAGTTTTCATGCCTCCAGTTCGTGACACTTTGCGTATTGTGAAGGATTATCGCAAAGGAAATGAACCTATTGATACGACTATTAATGCCACTGAGTCTGAAAATGACCCAAATGTGAAGGAAGCCAGGGTTGAAATCCCTCATGAGGAAAATCCATCTCTCTATGAGATTTGCATCCACACAAAGCAGACTTTGGAAAGATACATCAAGATGGACAGAAAGGAAAAGATGGAACTAATGACTAAGATGAATTTAATTCACAATCACACTCGTCAAATTCTTCTGCATGAGAAGGAAGCAAGAAAGCAACCTAGGACCTTGTTGAGAAAGCATTATTATCGCAAGGATTTCACTAAGAAAGGCCTGTTCAAGGATTATGTGTACCTAGAATTGCTTGTTGTTCCTCATGTCCGAAGACAAACTAGAGTGCTCCCAGAATGTTCTGACTCTATATATCTATTTTTTGTCGATCATGATGACAAAGTTTCAGATACGGCTATCACTCTTGTCTACAAGCCTGATGCTCACAGCTCCAAGCCCCTCAAGACAAAAGCTGCTACTCTTGCTTCTGCCTCGACCATTCCACATTCTTCAGACACTGATTTGTTGAGCCGTTTTAATTCGGATTCGGAAGAGTCTCCCACGGAGTAATCCCTCGTATGTCTTCCCATTCCTTTTTTACACTTGTTGACAAAAGGGGGATACATCGAGTGATAGTTTATCGGGGTTTGCAGGATGTTTTTATTCGCCATTTGGTTTTCCCTTTAACAATTTGCTTCTTGAACTTATCGCACAGCTTGTGGTGTTCAAAAACTTGAACATCATGTAACATTAATAACCCTCGTCTGAAGTATCATTTGCTTTCGCACTCTTTGTTTGCAAGTTTCATCAAATGTGCTTCTCCTCTGGATGTTTATCATCAACAATTTTTCAGGGAAACATATCCGCTTCTCGAAGAAGATCCGAGAATCATCTGATGATATTTTTTGGAGAAGTATTCTAATAGGATTCGTGTCGGGGAAACTGGACGCCCACAAACACCTATGGGACCAGAGCCCCTTCTACGTTGCGGTAAGGGAGCGGAGGGAGCACGGAGAGCAGATCGAGGAGCACACGCGGGCAGTTTACCCAGGTTCGGGCTGCGCGTACGCGTAAAACCCTACTCCTGCCTTGGTTGTATTGAGTTTCTGGAGCTCAGGAGCTTGAAGATCTACAGTACCAGCTACACCGAGCGTAGTGGTGATCGAGTTTCTGGGATCGACCCCCCTCTACGTTGTGCATGGGCCTCCTTTTATAGCTCAAAGGGGTCACCGACAGGTGTCAACATAGAGGAGGGTAAAAATGTAAAAATGGTGGTGGTTGTAACAGTGCATGAACAGTGTATAAATAGTGGTCTTCACCTAACTTTGACGGTGGGGGACAAAGGCATTGAATGCCCGTCGCCGTCGCCCCAAAAAGCGTCCGTCCATGCGTCGCCGTTCGCCACGGCGATATCCTCGTCACCGCGGCTTGCCACCGTGTACCCCAGGCTGCACAGCCATCTGCCACGTGCCCCTGGAAGGGCCCTAGGGCGACGCATGGCCAGATGAGATGGAGCGCAGGCACACAGCATAGGCTTCCCCGGGTCTCAACCTTGCCGGGCCCGGAAGCTTGTCGCTCTCCGG
This sequence comes from Secale cereale, assembly GCA_902687465.1. Classification (NCBI taxonomy): domain Eukaryota; kingdom Viridiplantae; phylum Streptophyta; class Magnoliopsida; order Poales; family Poaceae; genus Secale; species Secale cereale. The sequence goes on from LR738709.1 coordinate 221,091,694, forward strand.
GTCCTGCCGGGGCGCATGATGCGCCGCGATACACCTTCTTGAGGTGCCGTTCTTTTGGCCTTCCTGGCAAGCTCCTCTTGCCAGGGTCTTGTGCTGGAATGATAACTTTGAGCCTGGTGCGGCCTTCCCGGCAAGCTCCTCTTGCCGGGGTCTTGTCTCTAACTTGAATACTTTGTTCTTGAATGGCTTAAAAGGGTCTAGAGTGGGCTTTGGCGGGCGCGTGGTGAGCCAGACCACGGGACGCTGCTACTGCCCGTGCACAAGTCGGGATACTACGGTACCCCTACTTTAGTACACCGACCGGAGCCCCCAGGCCTGGGCCACACACGCTGCCGAGCGCTGTTGGGCCAGGTCCAGAATAGTGCACGGGCACACGCGGCCCACGGCGCACCGTTTCCCACTCCAGATTCGCCGCATCCCTCCCTAACGGCACGCGTCGATTGCGGCTTCGTGGGAGAGATTGTGGCCTGTTTCTTTAATGGGGAAATGCGGAACGTCCCCCACTTCCCCCTTAAAAGCAGAGGAAGCAGGGGCAGTTTTTCCCCATTGCTTTCATTGCACCTTGAATCTTCAGAAACCCCCGCCGCTCCCTGCTTCCGCCCTTCCTCCGCCGTCTTCCCCACCCGCAGCGCCGCCGTCCTCCCTCGCCGTCCCCGCCATGGCCCCGCAGAGCGACCAGGCGAAGAGCGACAAGGCAAAGAGCGACAAGGCGAAGAAGGAGAAGTCTGAGCAGGCGGTGAAGCTGGCAGCCATGCGGAGAAGAATGGTGGTCTTCCCGCCGAGGCTCGGCCCGAGGGAGCTGCGGGACAAGTACTACTTGTTCTGGGCGAGGGAGACGAAGGATCACCCGCGCACCAGAGTCCTCCCCGCCGTGGCCATCGACATGTTCCCGGGAGGTTACCACTTCTTTGCTTCGTTCTTCTATTGCGGTCTCTGCCCTCCGTATTCGGAGTTTTTCTGTGATGTGATGAACATGTATGGCCTCCGCCTCCTAGATTTCACCCCAAATGCCGTCCTCACCTTGGCCGTTTTCGCACATCTGTGCGAAAACTATGTCGGGGTCTACCCAAATGTAGCTCTTTTCCGCCACTTCTTCACGCCTAGAGTAGAATCTGGATCCCCACTCTCCGATGGCATCTCCTGGATCTTTAGGCTGAACAAGAAGGAGGCGTACTTGAAGGGAGAGCTTCGCGGCAAGTGGGAGGAGTGGAGGGCTAACTGGTGTTGGATTCTGGAAGATGAGCCCGAGCAGTTTACCTTGCCGCGCCAGACTGCAATAGTGCGCGGCAAGGATTGGAGTGACTTGGCCCCGGAGGACGACAAGCTGCAGATTGCCCTTACTAGGATCCTTCGTCTCCGGGCTGCCAATCTTACTGTAGGTGAAGTCGGGGCCGATTTCCTCCGCCGCCGCATTGCCCCTCTGCAGGAAAGGAAGAGGCCTGCCTGGGAGTTCGGCAACGCGGCAGACCGCATGAGGCTGCGCCCTGGGCTGAACTATAATTTCACCGTCTTGGAACTGAAGGGGATGGTCCGGGAGCTGTTCAAGCATGACCCCAAGCACCCGGAGTGGTTCAGACCGTCGGTCGAAGTAGTTCCTTTGTGCAACAATACTGCCCTCAGTGCCATCCGCGCGGTGATGCCTGAGTGCGACTCCCACGGGATCGTGCCCACTTGGCTGGTTCCTTCAGCGGAGACCGTGCAAGCCTTCTTCGACAACCTGGTTGAAAAACCACGCAAAGCTGAGGAGAAGAAGGGGCTCACCCGGGAGACCACCGAGCGAGATGTGGCGTACATTGCCTCCAGGATGGAGGAGGCCGCTGCGGCTGCGGCGGCAGGTGAATTTGGATACACTGTGGATGAAGCGGAGGCGGCGGAAGCGGTGAGTCAGGCTGAGGAGGAGGAAATCCTCAAGTTGTTGAAGCTCGCGCCCGAGGAGTTTGCCGAGGAGCCTACCGGGGAGCCTGCCGGGATGGGCGAGGCTGCCGGGCAGGGTACTGAGTCCAGCGGGCCCGCCGAGGAGGAGGAGGACGCCGAGTCCGGTGATTCCGACAAAGACTCTGGCGGGTCTCTGAATCTTGACGACGACGCCTCCTCATCCTCGGAGAACTCTCCGCCGCCACCAAGTCCTCCGGCACAGCAGAAGAAGCGCCTCCGCAAGGCAGATGAGATGACGAGGCCACAGGCGCCTCGACAGCAGCCGAAGCGCCGTGCGACGCGTGCCACCACGACGAGCGAGGTCGTCAAGGAGGCGCCCCGTGCCCGAGCGACAAGCGGAGGGGGATCTTCCCGAAGTGGCTCTGGTGCCCCCTCCGCCCCTCGGTCCTCGGCAACGACCGGTGCTGGGTCTTCACAGCCCGTAGCCCCGGAGCCCGCCAAGCGCCCGAGGGAGCCTTCTCCTCCAGCTCCTCGCACTGGAGCACGCGAGGCGGGGTTTGACTTCTCCGCCCTCAGCTCCGACGAAGAGGAGGAAGAGTAAGCATTTGCAATTTCAATTTCCTTTTGTTTTTGTTGCTTCTGTCTTGATTTCTTTTTTGTTTAACTTTGATCTTGTTTGGCTTCCAGGACCTTGACCCAGCGGATGGCGAAGAGGGCCAAGATCCCTGTGGTTGATCTCGAGGACGACGAGCCTGTCGCAGCGACGGGCGATGCGCCAGCGACAGGCTTGCCGGACCAGCCTGCTGCTCCGGAGAGCAGCCCTCAGCGCAGCCCCCAGCGTAAGTCTGGTATCCATTTTTCTGCTTGACGGGCGCGCTTGAGGTTGTTATCCTTATTGATATCTTGTTGTCTTGTGCAGAAGTGGAGCCGCAGCCACAGGAGCACCAGGAGGTCGCCCCCGACGAGCCGCCTGTTCCACCCTCCCCGCCAAGGATGAGCTCCCCGGCGAGGGACAGCGCTCCGCCAAGGACGGGCACTCCGCCGAGGGCGAGTACCCCTCCAAGGGCGAGCAGCCCGACAAGGGTGAGCACCCCGCCAAGGGAGGGCGCAAGCGGCCCTCCGCCAGCAGGGGCCACTTCTACGCCGCCAAGGGAGAGCTCCCCGGCGAGGGACCCTGTCATCGAAGAGGCCCGCGCAGGTAAACCCTTGTACTTTCTTCTTCTTGGATTCTTCTTTTTGGATATTTGCTTGACAAATCTTTCTTTTCTTTTTCTTCTGCTAGATCCGCCCGCCCCGGAGTCGATGGAGACGGAAACCATTGCCGAGGAGGAGGTGCGTGGCGACGCTGGCGATGCCACCGCCGCAGAGGGAACGGTTGGCGCCGATGAGCCAGCCGCCGAGGAGACCGCCCCGACCGCTGACGCCGCGGCTGGGGAAAGGACCGGCGACCGCACTGCTGGCCCGGAGGCCGCAGGAGCGCTGGACGCTGCACCGGCCACTGATCCTTCCGCCTCTACGGCTGGGTCGGGCGTCTATCTGGAGGCTGCCAACGGGGTCTTTATCCAAGTCCCGTGGGCGTCCTCATCAAGGGCACCCGCGGAGGGAGAGACGTTTGACGAGGAAGTTCTCTCCTCCGCCGGGTTGAAGGTTGTCGATGCGCCCGGCAGAAGCGACGAGCCCGAAGAGGACCAACTCCTGCATCGACTCCTGGCCTTGTACCGGGCTAGGCAGGCGAAGTTGGAGTCTCGGGAAGCTCTGGCTGCCAAGGCTGGTGCTGATTTGGAGAAGCGCGCCGCGGAGCTCCGTGCCGCCAACCAGGCAGCCCTCCGAAACTTGGCGGAGGAGCGCGAAGAGCTTGCCGGAGCACACCAAGCATTCCTCCTCGAGAAGGCCGAGGTGGAGGAGCAGCAGCGTCTGGCCGCCGAGGAGCTGTCTCGGCGGGAAGGAGAGCTCAATCAGCGGAAGGTCGACCTCGACAGCCACGAGGACGACCTCACCGCTCGGGAGCAGGCTATTGGCGGGGCTCTGCAGGAGGCGAGGGATGCCGCCGCTGCCGCAGAGACCGCCAAGAGGGATCTGGAGGCCAGGGTGGCGCAGATGGAGCTGAACTTGAAGGCGAGTGAAGATAAGGTCGCCGCGCTCAACGTGGCGCGGGAGAAGGATGCCCACACCAACTCGGAGCTGCAAATCTGCCTCTCCGAGAAGGGCAAAGAGCTCACCGACGCCAGGGACTCCATCGCTGACTTGGAGATGAAGGTCCCTACCCTCACCGACTCGCTTGACGCCGCCCGGGACCGCAAGACGAAGCTGAAGGACGATCTCCGTACCGAGAGGGCCTTGCTGGAGAGCACCGCCGTCTCGCAAAATCACTTTCAGCGGACGGTGGAGCAGTGGACCGAGGAGCTCGTCACCTCCGCCGCCAACATCGATATGGAGATGGTGGTGCTCAGGGCGGAGCACCTCGCGTACTCCCCCGACGAGAATCCCCCCCCACAGCGCCAAGCTGAGCTTGTTCATCAGAGGAGTGGCGCCGGCTCTCGTGCGGCTACGGGAGAAGATCCCCACGCAGCTGGCTGACGAGGCGCGCCGGCTTTGCACGGGTACTATGGAGCAGGTGTTGTCGAAGATCGTCTACCGCAACCCCGGGATCAACCTCGTCAACGTCCTCCGGACCCTACCGCCCGAAGCTGACCAGGAGGCGTTGAAGGCCCAAGTTGCCCACATCGTAGCCAAGGTGGGCAAGATCCAGAGGATTGACGAAGACCGCAGAGACTAGGCACCTTGCTTCCCTCGCCGCTGTCGATTAAGTCATAGGTAGTAGTTGTTTAGAACAGCGGCAAGTTATCTCTGTAATATATACTTTTATTTCGGGTAATAAATGCAATGTTATCTCCCTTGCTTTAGTCCCTTCACTTTGTATGCTTTCCACCCTACGCTTTTAGGGGAACTTGCCGGCAAGGGGCCCTTGTCGCGAGCGCTGAGTGCGGGACTCTTAGCAGCCTACTAGCAAAGCCCTTGTCGGCAAGAAACCTTGCCGCAGCTAGTCGCAGCACACTTAGATTGCTGAGCGAACTCGAAAACGAAGTAAGGGCGCGACACTTGTCGCAGCTCACTTAAGCCGTTGAGCGTGCTCGAAACAAAGTAAGGGCGCGGCTAGCCACGGGTAGGTTCCTCCGCGCACAGGTTTTCCATACAAAGTGTGGTTGTTCAAGGAAGATAACAAAAAATTTAAAAATTTGAATGCTCAAACTTTGGTAACTTAGCTTTCATGGATTGTTTGTTTCCCGGCAAGACTTTTCTTTCTTGAACAGCACTTGGTCCATACTTCTATCTCCTTCCCCCCCGGCAAACTTGTGCGCGAGGAACACTCCTTCTGTTTCAGAGAGAAAGGCAAAAGAGGAGGAAATACAAGTACGGAGCCTTGCGGCTTGTTACTGCTTACCGGGGGTGTGTGCTGCACGAAATGTCAGATGACACATGCAAGTAAAAGGAAAAGCGCGAAATGACAAATGGTGCGAAGCACAAAAGTTTTACTGATGCACGGGGTCTGCGCCCGGCTTTATACAAAGGTTTACATGCAACAGCGGCAAGACTTGTACAAAAGGTGGTTGCCGGAGCGGATCACGGGAACCGCGCCTTACGGGTGAAACTTGCGAAGATGCTCTATGTTCCAGGAGTTGCTCACCGGTAAGCCTTCTTCGGTCTCAAGGCGGACAGCGCCAGGCCTTGTGACTTGTCTCACCCGATAAGGGCCTTCCCACTTCGGCGTCAACTTGTTGGAGCCCTTGGCGGACTGAACGCGCCGAAGAACAAGGTCGCCTTCCTCGAGACTCCTGGCCCTGACCTTGCGGCTATGATAGCGACGCAAGGCTTGCTGACATCGAGCAACTCGTACAGCAGCCTGGAGACGTTCCTCCTCAAGGAGCAATGCATCATCCTGTCGCCGTTGCTCTTGCTCGAGCTCGTCGTAAGCGAGCACTCGAGGAGACCCGTATACGAGTTCCGTGGGGAGAACTGCCTCTACTCCATAGACAAGAGCAAAGGGTGTCTGTCCGGTGGCTCGATTCGGTGTCGTCCTGATTGCCAAAGAGCCACCGGCAACTCCTTGATCCAGTTTCTTCCGCACTTGTGCAGCCTGTCGAAGGTTCTTGTCTTCAGTCCGCGCAGCACTTCAGCGTTTTCCCTCTCCGCTTGACCATTGCTCCTTGGGTGAGCAACAGAAGCGAAGCAGACCTTGGCGCCAAGGTCTTGGACGTATTGCATGAAGGTGCGACTTGTGAACTGCGTGCCGTTGTCGGTGATGATCCTGTTAGGGATTCCGAAACGGCAAACTATTGATCTGAAGAACCTGACTGCTGACTGTGCTGTCACCTTTGTCACTGGTTCCACTTCTGGCCACTTTGTGAACTTGTCGATTGCGACGTACAAGTACTCAAAGCCCCCGACGGCGCGGGGAAAGGGGCCGAGGATGTCGAGCCCCCAGACCGAGAAGGGCCAGGACAAAGGGATCGTCTGGAGAGCTTGAGCTGGCTGGTGAATTTGCTTGGCATGGAACTGGCACGCTTCACACTTAGTTACTTGTGCAGTTGCATCTTGGAGGGCTTCTGGCCAAAAGAAACCTTGCCGGAACGCCTTCCCGGCAAGTGCTCTTGCGCCAATGTGGTGACCACATATGCCTCCGTGTATCTCTGCCAACAGCTTTTGTCCATCTTCCCGGGAAATGCACTTCAATCTGACACCATTGAGTCTTCTTCTGTACAGTTCGTTGCCAACGAACTGGTACATACTTGACTGCCTGGTTATCCTCTCCGGGGAATCTCCTCCCTTCTTTAGCACGTGCACATTTGTCAGCCAGAGCGTAAAGCTCGCTGACGTCCCGGATCTTGGTCATCGCCATCTCCTCCCTCATCCGACGGTTACGCACGTTCTGGTGGAACGCGCTGATAACCGCGGCAGGGTGGACATCGGGGATATTGTGTTGAACACGGCTGAACCTTTGGATGTATTTGCGCAGGGACTCTCCCTCCTTCTGGGCAAGGATGTGGAGATCGCTCTCCTGGCCGTGGGGTTTGTGGCCGCCCGTGAAGGCGCCAACAAACTGGTGGCACAAATCCACCCATGAAGAGATGGAGTTCTCCGGCAAGTGCATAAGCCAAGACCTGACGTTTGGCTTAAGCACGAGCGGGAAGTAGTTGGCTAGGATCTTCTCGTCGCATCCCCCGGAAGCCTGCACCGCAATGGTGTAAATGCTGAGGAACTCCGAGGGGTGTGTCTTGCCATCGTACTTCTCGGGTACGTCGGGCTTAAAGTTCTTCATGCTGGGCCACTGGACTTGCCGCAGCTCTCGGGTGAACGCAGGGCAACCTGCCGCGTACGGTAAGTCGCCTGGTTCACCGGGCGCGTGCATGTCGACAGCGGTCCCAGCGCGCTGATCGGACTGACTTCGAGCTTCTCTTCGACGCTCGATACGAGTTCGAGCGTCCTCTTGTCGCCTGTCGTCGAGGACTTGGCGCTGATCGCGGCGAGCCCGTGGATCGGACGACGCCGTGGAGTCGTCGTCGACGTTGATCCGACGGGGTGGCGATTTCTGCTTCCGCGGCGGGGAGTGCACGGTAGTTGCACCCCCGGCGGTCTTATCACCGTCGGCCTTCGCTTGGTCGACTTGCCGCGGCCGTGAAGTTGCCGGCTGCTGCGGTGCGTCGTTGTTGGCGAAGGCGATGAGGCTCTGGATCGTCGCCCTCCAGTCTTCGGCCTTGTCCGCCGCTGGAGGGAAGTCGAGGAGCAGCTGAGCCCTGGCCAGGGCTTCTGCTGGAGAGGAGGGAAACGGTGGCGAACGGTGCGAGGAGCGGGACACGCTCGGACTTCTAACCGCGTTAGAAGGAGCATGTTCCCGTCCCGGCGACCGCGCCTTGCTCGTGCCAGGACGTTGGCCTTGAGCGTCCCGTGACCCGCCGGCCTGGCCACGTCCCAGCAAGCGTATGGTACCTCCGGTACCACGTCGCTGCTGGTCTGGCACCTCCTGAGAGGGACGTGGTGCGTGCACGGACACCGAGGCCTTGGAGTTCGCCCGGTCGTCCGTCTTGTCCTTAGACTTGGTGGCGCCGTGAGTCTCCCCACCGGCGTCCACCCTTCCGCCGGCGTCTCCCCCACCAACCGTCGGCTCTGGTGGTGGTGGGATCGATGCGAACGGGCCTCCGACCTCCGAAGCCTTCTTCTTCGGAGGCATGTTGATGTAGTCGATGAGGTTGATGGAGCTGGTGAAGTTGCTGAAGGTTGCGCCCGCGTGAGCGCCGGATCAGGTTCGCACAACCTCGACGCCCCCTACCTGGCGCGCCAAAGATGTCGGGGAAACTGGACGCCCACGAACACCTATGGGACCGGAGCCCCTTCTACGTTGCGGTAAGGGAGCGAAGGGAGCACGGAGAGCAGATCGAGGAGCACACGCGGGCAGTTTACCCAGGTTCGGGCCGCGCGTACGCGTAAAACCCTACTCCTGCCTTGGTTGTATTGAGTTTCTGGAGCTCGGGAGCTTGAAGATCTACAGTACCAGCTATACCGAGCGTAGTGGTGATCGAGTTTCTGGGATCGAACCCCCTCTACGTTGTGCATGGGCCTCCTTTTATAGCTCAAAGGGGTCACCGACAGGTGTCAACATAGAGGAGGGTAAAAATGCAAAAATGGTGGTGGTTGTAACAGTGCATGAACAGTGTATAAATAGTGGTCTTCACCTAACTTTGACGGTGGGGGACAAAGGCATTGAATGCCCGTCGCCGTCGCCCCAAAAAGCGTCCGTCCATGCGTCTCCGTTCGCCACGGCGATATCCTCGTCACCGCGGCTTGCCATCGTGTACCCCAGGCTGCACAGCCATCTGCCACGTGCCCCTGGAAGGGCCCCAGGGCGACGCGTGGCCAGATGAGCTGGAGCGCAGGCACACATCATAGGCTTCCCCGGCAAGCACCTTGCCGGGGTCGCAACCTTGCCGGGCCCGGAAGCTTGTCGCTCTCCGGGTCCTGCCGGGGCGCATGATGCGCCGCGATACACCTTCTTGAGGTGCCGTTCTTTTGGCCTTCCTGGCAAGCTCCTCTTGCCAGGGTCTTGTGCTGGAATGATAACTTTGAGCCTGGTGCGGCCTTCCCGGCAAGCTCCTCTTGCCGGGGTCTTGTCTCTTAACTTGAATACTTTGTTCTTGAATGGCTTAAAAGGGTCTAGAGTGGGCTTTGGCGGGCGCGTGGTGAGCCAGACCATGGGACGCTGCTACTGCCCGTGCACAAGTCGGGATACTAAGGTACCCCTACTTTAGTACACCGACAATTCGTCTTCATGTTTGATATCCTTCATCATCTAACCTTACAGGAAGAGAAAGAAAAACAACCTCCAAAGCAAATCCACCCTGTGCAACTTGTGTTTTCTAGCTCCGATCATATCGTATATCTAACATCCAGGAAAACTACATCGTGTGTGGATTCAATTTGTGTTCTGAGAAAACCTTAATGCTTTACCCTTGTCACACATCTGTGACAATATTATCTCAATCTTATCGAATATGTTGTGACAGGAATCGCCTCAGACACCGTTGAGTGCATTGAAAGAAGTCAAGTATCGGATCACATTTCAATGTCACTCATACGAAGATTAATCTAGTCTCCCTCCCGTTCATCATGCTCTGCAGCATATATTCACGGGAAGAATAATTCATCTTCGTACTTATCCCTCGACTTTCACTACCTCTAGTAAGACTTGCATGACCATGGCGCAATCATTGGTGGGTGAAAACCCCCATTTACCTCTCTGGACCACAGTGTTCCATCTCTCTCACCCCTTTTCTCTCACCAGAGCTCATCCAGAGTATCCAATACCTCTTTCCTATAGTTTACTACCCCCTAGAGCTATTGGACACGGGAGGACACAACCAGGGCGCAAAGGACATGGCCATACCGGCTAAAGTCGCGCTCTGGAGCACGCTATAGTGCGCCAAGGCACTATAGCTCGGCCCTCCCGAGGCACCCATGCAGCATTGGGCAGAGCGAGTGTGTCCGTCGAGGTCACCTCGACGTCCACGACATGCTAGCTGGTCGGCCCCCTCCTTTCCCTCCCTCCTCTTGTACGGTCAAGCTCACCCGAGCGCTGCCCAGCTCGGCTAGTGGGCGCACGAGCTCAGGGCCCTCCTGGAGCACGCCCTGCTCCCCCGTTCTTCCCCCTTGGCCTAGGCCACGCCTACGGACTCCCTGGACAAGGCACGGGGTGCCAGTTCGGCCCCTTGCACTGCATTGGCCGCGGGCGTGGACGCCGTCCACGATGAGCCGTTGCCTCGCCACATATGGCTGCACTAGGCCTCCCTCTGGATCTCCCTTGCTCTCTCTCCCAGCGACCCCATGGACCAAGCCAACCCTCTCCCCGTGCCCTCCACCCACCGCAATGGCCGGAGTGCCGCTGCCGGCCTCCACCTAAATTCAGCCGAACCTGAGCTCTTATCCCTCTCCTCTCTCCACCAGCGGGCTCCCCTGAGCAAGGCGGAGCTCCCACGCTCTTCCCCTTGTCGGAGGGCGCACCGTAGCACCTTGCCCAATCTCGCCCGACACCACCATCCGCTGGCATCCAGGCCGTCGTCGCCTCTACCATCCCCGATAGTCGCGGCATACACAAGTGGATGCGGCGTTCGGTGCCAAGCTCATCCATAGCCAGAGCATCACCGGAGGAGCTTCGTAGCACCGACAGTTGCCGCTGGGGCTCTCTGCTCCCTCGGCCAGGCAAGCACGCGGGAGGAAGACGAAGACGAAGGCTCTGAAGGCGGGCCCCGCTCATGAGTGGCCCAGCCACCAGGTCACACTTGCAAGTGGAGGCAGGTTCGCCCACTCCCGCTTCCCCAAAGTGAAGGCCTACTCCGCGTAGGAGCCTTCGACGTCACCGCTGCCGCCCCATGCGGCCATGCAGTTGGGCCGACCCACGGACTATCTGTCGCCTTGTGCACAAGATAAGGTTAAGGCCTTATTTCCTTTTTCTTTTCTTTCTTTTTCAGACAACTTGTACAGTCCTTAAACAATTTATTTGAACTCCAAATTTGGTGATTCAAATTTCCAGTAACTCTATAAATCATGATCTACCTCATGATTCTACTGACACATTTTTCCAGAGATATTTCTTTCACAAATATTTATGAAATCCCTGTTTTCCCTTTTCCGTGATAAACTTTAGAAAATCATAGAGAGCTCATACTCTATCCAAATCCATTGATTCAAATTCTTAGGCACTTCTAAGGTCCCAAACTAGTTTATGAACAGTTTTCCTTATGCTTTCACTACATCATAAATTATTGAACCATTTTATCATGTGGAGGCAACTTTGCAAATTCATAGGGAAATCATTGGAACTCCAAATCCAGTGAAACCAACTCCTAGATGCTTCTAAAATTATTCCTTGTTAAATGGGTGCCTTTACTCATTTTTCAAAATAATTCTTCTATACACTTCATGCAAATCCAGAAATCCCTTGATTCCAGCATATTAAAATGTTTAGAGATATCCATTGATCAAATCCCAATGAAACCACTTTGGTCATTCCTCATATGACCAAAGGTATCCTAGAAAAGTCCAACTCCTATTTTTAGAGCAATTTTATTTTTGCCTTGTTGTGTTGCTTATTGTGTTTGTTTCCGACGTTAGTTGATGAAGTAGACGGAGTACTTGGAGATGGACCAGAAGCTTTGAAGACTCTGGGGAACAAGGCAAGCTACCCTTTGACCATGTTTGAGAAACCCTTTTGTGCATGTTATATAGCACCTTATTATCAATGCATCAGGATCATGTTGAGGTGGTGACCACTTTGGTTGTTGCATTTGTTACTTTCCTATTGAAACTTGCATCAAGCATGACACTACCTTCCAATGAAGGTTATGCGGGTGGGAGTAGACAGGATGCTATAGTAATAGCTATGTAAATGGAGTCTTAGGCGTTCATCATCCTCGGGACACCATCTCGCAGGAAAGGCGCCCTCGCGCCACGAGAACTCATTTAGGACCCTCCATTCCCAGATAAGTCATGTTGTATGCTCCGTCAAGAGCCTTTTGTCTTGAGACAAGACCTCTTGCCACCTACCTTAAAAATCATCACTTAATGTCATACATAATAGGGGAACTCTCCTCCCCAAAATGCCCTCACATCCCCTCTGGGTAGTGTCCGAAAGCTTTGTTGCATACATGACAAAACAGCAAATGAGATCTTAGCAAGGCGTGTCGCTGTCTACATCATCAGCATCAATGTCGCCCCCTTGGGCTGCGGGCGCATCCACATTTCCCTCGGTGGTGAGCTCCTTGATCAGATCATCCACATGGTCGTCCACCCACTTCGCCAAGACGCCCGGACTGGCCCCGGGCACGGGGGCTATCGTGTCGAAATCAAAGTCAGGATCAAGGTTGACAAGGTGGCTAAAGACACGCGAGAACGCGCGACCAAGGAGGTCACGGCTAATTAACTCGACGAGCCGACGAGCTTTCACAGCCTGATCCTCCAAATGGGTCACGACTTGGGTGAAGAGTGAAGTTAGCCGACATCGTCATCCTCATGAGGTCGCGAGACGCTCTCTTCGCAAATCATGTCTAGGGCCCGGTTAGCCCTCACGTTAAGACCTTCGAGCATTGAAGAACACTCGCGCTGCCTCGTCTGGCAGCGACTTGCCTCGTCGACAGCTCGACCCACGGGAGACTCAGCGTCTGCAACTTGCCTTAGAGGCGAAGACAGTTCGGCCTGGATGGAGGCCTGTGCCTCACGGGCGGCCGCTTTGCACTATGCCATGGCATCCAGACTCTTCCTGGGGGCGGCGGTCCTGCCCTCCATCACAACCTGTTGCAGCTGGGATTTGGTCTCCTGAAGACTCAGTTTCTGGTGGTACTCCTTTGCAAGGGCTTCGCGAATATTCTCCACCTTCTGATCAACTTCCTGCTGGATTAGCTTCTCGGGCAGCAACGACATCCTCAGCCACTGCAACTTGGTGCTCCCTCACCTCCATTCTCTCGAGCTCCAAACTGTGCTCCAAGGCCTCAAGCAGCACTGCCTCCTCGCGCTCTTGGAGCTCCTTCCCATTGGAGGGAGCTCCCCTCGGTGGTGTCTTCAGCGTGGCTTGTCGCACCTGGATCTGCTGCTCAAGGGAAACGTTCGATTCGTGGAGCTCCTTCTCCCTCTCCTCAGCCGCCTTGCGGCGGTAATCAGCTGCCATGGCCTGCTACAAGGCACAAGCACATGCCTTGCCAGAAGCCGCAAGGGACTTCTCAGCATCCGCGCCTGCTCACTTGTGCCGCTGGCGCCCGAGATTGACAACAACCTTCAGCTTGTGCCACTCCGCGTAGGCGAAGACTCTCCGATTCGAGGCGTATGTCGACAATAGCGAGCTCTTCCCCGAGTCGGCCCAGTGCACCGACGGCATCCTGGAAGAGATCATGGCAGACAGTGCTGCAGTCGCACGCAAGCACCAGCGCATGGCCAGGCCCCGGGGGGCAGGGGCTGCTGAAGAAGTATGGGGTGTTCCGCCAGCCCCTGGCAAGGGGCTGGTAGCTGGTGCTCCCCCGACCGTCTCTTCAGCTTCAGGAGGAAAACCAAGTGGTGCAGCCCCGACACTCAAGGGTTCTCTCGGGGCCGGTTTCGAGGGAGGCCTCCTGCAGGGCGAGGGCACTGGAGGCCCAGGCCAGCGGACCCCAAGAGGAGCGCTTGTCTCGCGAGCCATCCCCATCGCCCGCGCAGATACCAGGTGTGGGGAGCCTGAAGTCGGCGCCGAGTCAGGAACCCTCGAGGAGCGACCTCCAGGATCTCCCACCTTCGCAAACGGAGCAACCCCGAGGAGGCAGAGTCAGGAAGGAACGTCAATCGAGAAGGAAAGCAAAGATAAGTCACTTACCCAGTGACTGCTATATACTTTCGCTGTTTCAGGGGCCGGAGACCATCCCTTCTGCAACCCCATAGCCCTTTCCTCTTGCGGAGCACCCCGAGGTTCTGGCGAAGCGAGCCAAAGAATGGGGCATGATCTTTAGAGGCCGGCAGGCTCGTGTCCGCCTCGGGAGTGCACGTTTGAGCCTCAGGTGCGGTCTCCTCAGGGGTAGCGGACCGCACCTGCTCGGGGACGAAGACCTCAGGAGCACCCTCAAGGGCTCGTGGAGCAGCCACCTCGGGAGCCCTAGGCTGCGGCAACTCCACACCCAATGCCTCGGGAGCTACCGGCAGCGCTCGCCCCCCCTGCCCCCATATCTGGGGCGCGTATCATGGGTTCATCAAGCACCGGAGTCACCAGGACAGGGTTCTCTCGGGGCTTGACGAGGCCCTTTGGGCACAGCCCCCATTCGTCGAAAGAGGGCATCTGCTTTGCATAGTCCTCCTTGTTCGAACAGTTGTACAGGAGGAAGCCACCCTCAGGAATCACGGCGGGCGCTGGGTCGCCGGTCAGGAGCCCAAGCACTGCGCGTAGCGTCTCAGAGGGAAGCGAGGGCTCCTGAAGCCTGATGGGATCCGTAATGCCAGTAAAGGTCCACATCGGACGAGAATGGCGCTGAAGCAGGGCGATGCACCACCTGACGAACTCCCTCACCACCATCAGAGCTGTCACCCCTGCTTTCTTCAATCTGGCCAGCCTAGCCCAAACAAAGGCGAGCTGGTGGTCGACAAGCTTCTCGTGGACCCAACCAGAGCTGGGCTGTGCTGGACTTCGCGGAAGCAAAAGCAGTGGGCTGAACGTGGTGGCGTCCACGAGCACCCAATGCTTTCAGAACTCCTTCATGATCGGGAGAAGCGCGAAGTCAATGCCCGAATTGGTAGTCGCTATTTCGGGCTAGAAGGTCGCGCACCTGGAGCACTGACGGTCATCGACCAAACGGAGCGAGAAGAAATAGCAAAACAAGGCAATGGATGGAGCAATGCACACCATGGCCTCGCATAGGAAGGCGAAGGTGGCCCAAAGAGTAATGGATGCCGGGTCTAGGTGCAGTGCATGGATCTGGTAATGCAAGAGTATGGCATTGAAGAAATTGGAGAAAGGGGGGACCAACCCTGCCAGGAGAGCATGAAGATGAATTGGGATCTCGGTGCCTTCCATGTCCCTCAGGGACCGGGAAGTGGGCGAGACTATCATATTCTTCCACTCATTGGAGTTGGCGGCGAGGGCCTGTCGATCGATCGAGCGCGGGCTCCAAACCCAACCAAGATTCAGCAGGAGCGCTTGGCTTCCCCTTCTCCTTCCTCGATTTAGGTGCCATGGAAGCGAAGGGAGACGGGCGTAGCGTCGGAACCGGAAGGCGAACCGTAAGATTGCAAGACAGCAAGACTAAAGGGGAGCCGAGGCAGAGTGCAGCGGGCGAGCTGAGCAAGGCCAAGTTAGCAGCAAGAGGAAGTCAAGTCAAGTGGTTGCTGAGGCAGCGTGGGGAAGTGGAGATGCCCATGTCCCATCAGGGCACCACACGTCGATTGGGCCACATGCGATTGGGGCCTGCGGTGCTTTGCCCTTGCCCTTTGGCTTCGCCTCGAAGCCAAGTCCAAGCGCGTCTTGGGCCCGGGGGCTACTGTCGGCCTTCTGGGAACTAGGGTACCTAGACTTGCCTGACTGCGGCCCATAACATGGCTCCTTTGCCGCCCTGGTATGGCCCATCTTCAGCATCGACACTCAAGACCCCCGCGAGGGCCAAGCCTCACAAGGAGAACGACACAAAGACCTCCAGAGGGAGCAGTCCCATTAGGCTGGCTCCCGAGGGGCGGGAACTCTATGTGCGCCTCACCTCGTGAGGCTTAGATGACGTAAGCCATGACGACCAAGGCCAGGCGGGCGCCAGCGGGCGTTGGATGACCAGTTTCCTCTTTGGTGCTGAAGAGACAAGCGCAGACGTGGAGGCATCAAGCGAAGGTTTCCATTTCCATGCAACAAGACCAGGATCACCAGGACGGTAGGACGGATGTCATCGTCGAGCCCACCGTGGCGTTCGGATCAGAGGCTTTGCAGGCGAAGACCACCTTTAGTCAGGATAAGATGTACTAGCTGTCTCCCATCAAATTTGGCTGTTGTGGGAACACTTCCTGCCAATATTTTTATGAAAGAGGACCAAGGCCACTATAAATGTAGGATAGCCACCACCATAGGAGGGGGATCAGATCCAATATCCAGCAGATCATTGAGACCTCCCTCTAGGCACACACCACCAAGAACACACCTCGCGAGGTTGTTCGCCCGCTGTTCTAGTTCTTCCTCAACCCACCCTGAGACAATCCACCACATTGCAGGAGTAGGTCCACTCACTGCTAGGTGGCCTGAACCTGGGTAAATTGCCTTGTGTCGTGTTCTTTCCTATTCCTTCAGCTAGTTCGTAGAAACGGTGATTAGACTGATAGGGGGAGTTGAGTTCTTCACACGCACCCAGTGTTCGAACTTGCAAGAGTTTTGTGGAGCCCTGAATCCAACAGAGACGTTTACCAATCTGTGGAAGATCAACTTGAAGCTGAGTCGGGAGAAGTCTGTGTTTGGCGTACCCTCCGGCAAGCTACTTGGTTTCTTGGTATCCCACCACGGGATAGAGGCTCACCCCAATAAGATCAAGGATATTGAGCAGATTCAGGCACCAAAGCTAGTGATGGAGACAGTGAAGGTTGCCAGGCATTTGACAGGGTGTGTTGCCGCACTTTGCAGATTCATCTCCAAGTCTGCCGAGCGTGCCTTGCTGTTCTTCAAGATTGTCTGATTTGGGGCTCCACAGACCCTAGATAGATTCGAACTCTGGGGTGCGTGCGAAGAACTTAGATGTCCCTGTCCACGTACTTGTCGATCTCACGGCATAGCTCGATGAACAAGAAGGAAATGGGACAAGGCAGTTTACCCAGGTTCGGGCCACCTTGCGGTGTAATACCCTACTCCTGCTTTGTGGTGGATTAGCCTTAAGGATGGCTGAGGATGAACTAGTATAGTGGAGGAACTACCTCAGGAGGCATGTTCTTGCTTGTGTGGGGGTGAGGGTGGTCTAAAATGTCGGCATCCTGGGAACCAGGTTACCCAGACTTGCATGTTTGCGGGCCACGACGCGCTCCTACTACGGCCTGGTACGGCCCAGCTGATCGGCCAACTTCCCAAGACCCTCGCGAGGGGTGCTAAGCCTCGCGAGGAGAACAATGTCAAGACCCCCTCAGGAGCGGCCTCGGCAAGGTGCTCCGGAGGGGCGGAGAATCCAAGGCCAAGTCCGCCTCAGGAGGAGGCAGAGACGTCAGCAGTGACGCACAGCGCCAACGGGTGCCAGCGCACCCCGGCGGTGCAGTTGCCATTTCGATGCAAATGAGGCAGCGCATGCGTACGTTCCCGAGGAGCGGGACAAAGGTTTCCCATTTGGTGCAACAAGACCGAAGACTGCAAGGACGACAAGGTGGATGCCACCGTCGAGCCAACCACATCGTCACCGCCTGATCCTTTTGCAGGCGAAGACCGCTTTTGTCAGGATAGGAACGTCATTGTGTTCCCGCTCAAAAATGGCCGTTGTAGGATCCCTTCCCGCCTAAACATTTCGGGGGTAGAGGACCCTGGCCGCCTATATAAGTAGCTCGGATCCCCACTGTGGAGGGACAAGTTAGGCCAAGCCTAGCCAAGTGGAGCAGATCCATAAACTCTGCCACCACACAAGGAGCAAGAACACTTGCCTCCTAACCCTCCTGAGCTCGCCTCCTGAGTCCAGGAACCACTATACTAGTTCATACTCAATCCCTCCTAAGGCCAATCCACCAAAGCAGGAAGTAGGGTCTTACACCACACGGTGGCCCGAACCTGGGTAAATTCTTGCGTGCTTCATCTCTTGTTTGATTGAATCTCTTCACTAAGGCGAGGGAAAGATGCTAGGTAAACGTGAGTGGGAGAGATCTTCGCTCATGCCCATGTGTTCGAACTTCTTGGGTTTTCCGGAGCCCTGAATCCGACATTTGGCGCGCCAGGTAGGGGGCGTGTCGAGATCTTGCCTCTCCGATGACCTCGTCCCGCACTCTTCGTCGACTTCGCTCCACAACCATGGTGGACACACGCCGACCTCGCGCCGCCTGCCGCGCGGCGAACGTCGCTCAGACGGCACTCGTGGGCAACGGTGCACCGCTCCGTCCCAACTCACCGGTCGCCAATGCCGCCACCGACCCGACCGTCCATGAGCAGCAGGACTCGTCGCTGCCACTGTCCATGCGGCGTGATGGCCGCACGGCGACACCTTCACCCTCACCGGCCGCGGCGTCGTCCTCGATGGTCCGCTGCGGGCAGGTCTACCAGTAGCATGCGCTGCTGATGGCGCGGGAGCTCTTGCGCTACCGCCCATCAGATGACCTCTATGACGAGTGGCTCCACCGCATCACCGAGCTCGTCAACGCCGCTGGAGAGGCACCTGCGCCAACACACTCCTCCCATCCCCAGTCGCCCCCAGCGGGGAACAAAGGCCACGTAGTCCCGGCTCCGCCTCCACTCTACGGCACCGGCCAGGAGGTCCGGCGCGAGGCTCCTCGACGTGAGAAACCCCGCAGAGCCCATGCGCGCGACGAGGAGAGCTGCCAAGTGATTCTGCATCCCCAGGCGGGAGCTCACGGGCCCCCTGGCCCGTAGCGACAAGACTGCACGCCACATGAGGTGGTGGCGCCAGCGCCCCAAGAACCAGCACCACAGGCGCAGGGGGCGCCTGCGATCATGAGCGTGGCCGGATGTCACGCCCTAGCTCCTCAGCTACGGCCCCTCGTCTGGACCGGCAAGTTCAAGTTGGACCTGCCTCTGTGGCTCTCAAAGATGGCACACGCTCCTGGCTCCTGAACCTCCCCGTGGGATCCATCTCCTCCTGGGAAGAGCTTCGCGAATGTTTCATCGCCAACTTCCAAGGCACCCGTGACCGAGCCCCGGCAGCTGCGGATCTGCGCCGCGTGAGGCAGCAGCCGGGAGAGACCCTGTAGAAGTACATCAAATGCTTCAACACCATGTGCCTCCAGATCCGTAGGGTCTCGGACGAGGCCATCATCTCGGTGTTCTACGACAGCGTCTGCGACATCAGGATGAGGTCGGAGCTCGCCATCCACGAGGACCTATGCACAACCCTCGAGAGGTTCAAGCTCGCGGCAAAGTGCGCCAGGGCGGTAGAAGGACGCCTCTCCCTCCAGGAGCTGCCTGAGGCGGAGGCGGACGACAAGAAGGCCAAGGCCAAAGAAGCAAAGCGCGAGGGACCCGTCGTGCTGGCTGCCGAGCTAGAAGTGAAGCGTGGCTACGGCTACGACGACCTCCACCGAGACAACCGACCGTACTGCGTCTTCCACAATGTCCACAGCCACAACACCAACGACTGCCAGGAGCTTAGGGCGATGCGCGGCGGGCATGTCGGGCAGCGCCCTGAGCGCGACAACCGCGGCTATGGCCGTGGAGGTGGCCGAGGTGGAGGACGTTGGGACGGGAGGAACTCACGCCAAGGGTGGCGCAAACAGCCTCGAGAAGACCACTAGCAGGAGCAGCCTCGTGACGCCCCCTGGCGTGAGCAGCCTCATGAGGGTCGCCCTCAGGGCAATGGAGGCCTACCTCCGCTGCCGCCACCGCCAAGAAGACGACAACCACCAGGGAGACGGAGCAGGGGGCTTCCAGGAGCCACGTGCGGTTGCATGCATCTTGGGGGGAGCCCATGCTCCGGCTTCCCACCGCATCTTCAAGCAGTTCGCCCGTGAGGTGAACACGGTGCTTCCCTGGCCTAACACCGCATGCAATCTCAGGTGGTCCAAGCAAGTCATCGCCTTCGACCCCAAGGACCAGCTCAAGTGCTCCGCAACCCCAGGCGCTCTCCCGATGCTCTGCACCCCGACCATCAGCAACATCCTCGTGACTAAAACCCTCATCGACGGCGGGCAGGACTCAACGTCCTCTCCGTCCAGACCTTCGAGACACTCCAGGTCCCCTACGATTAGCTCCACCCGACCAAGCCATTCTACGGAGTCACGGATGGCTCCACACTCCCAATGGGGCAAGTCCGCCTTGCTGTCACCTTTGGTGACCGCGACAACTACCACATTGAGCTCATCGACTTCGACGTCGCCAACATCCACCTCCCGTACAACGCCATCCTTGGGTATCCGGCCCTCGCCAAGTTCACGGCGTCGATCCATCACGGCTACAATGTCCTGAAGATGCCTGGGAGCGACGGAATCATCACGATCGCCTCCGACAAGAAGGAAGCGGTGCATTCCCTGGAGCGTGCCTACCAGACTGCGGCGGTCGAATGCTCCGATGAGGATGGAGCCGTCCTCGCCCTGCAGACCGCCCCCAAGAAGAAGAAGAACCTGCCCGTCAACGGACCTCAAGACGGGGCTCCTGACGGTCCCGCCTCAGGACTCGCACCTGCTGACGAGGCGCCCTCCACCCTCGCATAGGGGGGCGCGCCCGACGCCCCTCTCGTGACGGGCTCGGGGACTCTCCTCTGGAATGTCTCCAGACTGACCAGCGTCTCGAGGGAGGTGTTCGGGCACCACCTGCAAGCGTGTCTTCACGCACGTTTTTGTGAGCCCAGCGCGAACCGCTCAGCGCTGGGGGCTCGGGACTTCATCGACCAAGTTACCGAGGAACTTCAGTACGTGGTGGGCGTAACCGCACAACCCCAAGCTCACCTGCCCGCGGCCCGAGTGACCGCTTCCGCGTCTGTGTTGACATCGTGGGTCTCAACCGAGCCGCCTCTCAGGAGCCCTTCTGGCCGATGGCGGTCGGCCGGAGGAGGGCCCTCCCCTGCAGCTACGTCCGCACACTCTTCGGCTTCCGCAACGCAGCTGCCACATTCCAGCATCTCGCGCAGCAGACCTTGGTGGCTCGGGAGGCTCAGTGGCAGGCGGTCCGAACGGAGCAAGAACCGGACCCGCGCGACCACTGAGAGCCTTCGGAGCCCCTGGGCCTCAGGAGCCCGACGATCCTCAGGAGCAACCCGCATGGCTTGCGTCTTCAGCTACCCCAACTCTTCTTCGACAAGTATCAGGTGACGCTTCAGGTATCCAATCGAGGGCGCCCCCGGGCTGCATCATTCTCGGACTGCTGGGGGCTGTTCCCCCGCAGTTGTCTCCCTTTTTGCGCATGATCAATGCTAGTTGTTTCTTTCCATTCGCATTATCTACATGCTTGGCGTCCTCACCACCACTAAGGTCATGAGCCCTTGTGAGCCGACTCGCGACCGCTCCATGATTAAGGACTGGCACGGCATCTTTGCTCGGGTTCGTCCCTGCAGCGTCACTAAACCCAAGGGCTGATCTCTATCTCGCGATCCATTCCCGTGACGTCACCTCCCGTGGTCCTTGGTGCCTTGTTATCGCATGGGCTAATCGTGGATGGTTAAGTAAGGGCGTGTGGCTGGTGCCTCGCTCACGCGGGAACCGCACGCCGGCTGTTTTTCTTTTGGATCGTTGCATCAGAAGACTGGGCACGACGTCTGTGCTTGGGTCCGTCCCTGCAGCGTCGACAAATCTAGCAACTGAGCTCTGTCTTGCGAGCCATTCCCGTGATGTCACCTCCTGGGGTCGCTGGTGCTGCAGCCTTCTCATGCGATACCCTCTAGAGATGCACTCGGTGCAGGTCGACACAACACCTCTCTTTTCACATTTTGCAGAAGAAGACTCGGGCGCAACCCGCCTTAGGGTAGGGTCTCATGAGTGATGCGTAAGCTCACGAGAACTTCCTCAGAGTCGTTCAGCTCGTCCTGAGGAGGGCCCATATACACCTTGGTTGTCCTACCGTGCAAGCCACGTGTCAGGATGGGGCTGTACATGCCCCGGAGTCTCTCCTGGTGGGAGGCTCCCTCCCACAGTCCAGTGGAAGTACCATGCTCCGTGCTGGCAGATCCAACCGAGGAGCGATTATGCCCACGAACCAGTGGAAGCACCAAGCTCCGCACTGGCCGCTACAACCAAGGCTCGGTTATGCCCACACTCCGCGCAAGTGTGGTAGCTCTATGCTCCGTGCTAGTTATAAACAACTGAGGGCAGCCCCCATTTGTCACACCAACCTCAGGGAGCTTTTCAGCTCACGACACTCACAGCTTCTCCTTGGATGGGTGTCGCGAGGGGGGGCTAGGCATGGGGCTATGCTCAGGTCACGCCTGGCAGACGCCACCCTACCAGGTGCCCAGACACCTGGGCTTCTCGCGCCCCCATCCCAGGCGAAGGCTCGTGAGCAAGGTATGGTGCTCGTTCTCCTTCATGAGAGCCAATCGTACGTCAAAGGGGACCCCTGGGCACCGCGACCGAGGGGCCTTACTAGCCACATAGCCCCTCATCCCTTGAGTCTAGTTATGACGATAACCCCGGTCACCCGGAAGGCTCAATGGCGATCGAGGTATGCGCGGGGTTGGGCCCTGCCGACGCAAAACGCAAATGGGATCGCTTGAACGTCAAGGGGGACCCCTGGGCGTCGTGACCCAGGGCCTCACTAGCCACGTAGCCCCTCATCCCTTGAGTCTAGTTATTACGATAACCCCGGTCATCCGGAGGTCTCAATGGCGATCGAGGTATGTGCGGGGTTGGGACCTGCCGACGCAGAGCACCTAAGCAAACATGAAAGGAAGAAAGCACGGAAATCATCTAGCTATTACAATAATAGCATGTTTTTCAAATTCAAACAAAGTTCTCACGCCTCCCCGAGGCACTCACACTTCTCTCTCTGGACAGGAACAGATCAGGCATCACCAAGCACATCATCATCGGTCTCCACCTCTTCGGCTGCGGTAGCAGTGGCCTGGAGGAACGTCTCCACCAGCTCCGTGACCTTCGCCCACAGGGCCTCGACAGCCGTGTCCTCCATGACTGTGGTCATGAGCTCGGACAGCGAGGCCAGGTCAAGGGTGGGGTCACGAAGACTTAGGTGGCTGCACACCTGCGTCAGAACAAAGGTAAGGAGTGTGCGGCTCTCGACGTCGGCTAAGTGGCCAATTGCAGCCGCAACCTCGCGCAGGGACTTCACAAGTGCGGCGTCGGGGCCTCCATCCGGGGTGGCCAGCGGTTCCTTGAACCCTTCCCCGTAGGCGGCCTACAGCGCCTTATGGGCCTCAAGATCAATGGTCGCGAGGGCCTCGCGACTCACTGCTGCCTAGGCCGCAAGGGCGTCCTCCTTGTCGCGAGCAGCTTGGGTCGCCTTGGCCTGCTCAACCTCAACCTTCAGCTTCTCCAGGGCCATGTGGTCAGCAAGCTGCTCTTGTTGCAGCCGGGACATCTCAGCCTTCTACGCCTCGAGCTCCTTCTCCAACCTCTTGAGCTCCAGGGTGCTCCCAGTGCCTTCCTCGTGAAGAGCCTCCAGCTCGCTCTCTGCCTTGAGGCAGCGCTTCTCGAAGGACGCAGCGTCGGCTCGCGCAACATCACGAGCCCGCGTGGCTGCCACAGCTTCCCCTCGACCCTTGGCAGCGATCGTTGAGGCCTGGTTCTAGGAGGTCCGCGCAGACTCGTCTGCCAGGAGCCACCCGTTGAACAGCCCCAGGCGCCCTTCCATCGCGCGGCCATCACTACCTTGAAGTTCGGCGTGAAGCTGACCCAGCGTGGCGGAGGCAGCCTCCAAGGTCTGAGGGCCAGGCTGCGCCGGCTAGAGCGCGAGCACCAACAAGACCGGCTGCCCGACCAGGGGCTCGGGGGCTCCGGCCCCCCTCGCTGAAGCAGCCGGAGCAGAAGCCGCCGCGGCCTCGTAGGCAGCAAGGACGCCCTCAAGTGACGCCGCCGCCACATGATCGGCAGGCTGGTTGGCCGAGACGCCCAGCGTCGTGGCACCTTTCTCTGCAGTCGCATCAGCAGCAGGAGGGGCAGGGCACCGAGATGTGACCTCCCCCCTCGCCTTCTTCATCACGCCACCAAGGCTACTGCATCAGGAGAAGCACGCCAGGGAGACAACAACTAAGGATATCAAGAGATCGCACACTTACTCGTCAGAGGCGAGGCACGCCCTTCTCTTCACCAACTAGTCAGCCACGGCCGCTGGCGCTATGGGCGTGCCGGTGGTTCGGATCTTGGCAAGGCGCGAGGCCACAGTCCTGGGTGCAGTCGTGATCGCCAATTTCGCCGGCACGGCACTCCTCGGCGGGGTCGTCATGTTGCTTCCCCAGATGCAGCGCGTCTGGATCGATGTGGAGTAGTCGCCTGGGGCTGCCTGGCGGCACCTGCGCCTAACACCATTGCTCCAGCAGACGCCTCGGAGGAGTCCCCCTCTTCGTCTAGGGTTTCCTCGAAGCCCCCCTCGTTGCTCCCGTCGTCGGCACAAGAGGACACGTCAACCGTGGGCGGAGCGCCCACGGGCGCACCGAAACCTGACATGGCCTTCAATAGCTCGGCCTTGTCAGGGTGGTTGTACAGCGGCAGGTGGGTTCCGCGGACGTCCTCAGGAACCATCCCTAGGACGGTGACCGAGGTGAAGTCCAGATCGGCCTCGGCCAGCGCCCTTGAGTGCAGCCGGAGCTTGTCATCATCGCCCATCAGCTCCCACATGGGGCACGAGTGTGCCTGCAGCGGTGCCAGATACTGCCTCAAGAACTCCTTCATGATCTTCCCCCCTTCGAGCCTCGAGCCCAGATCGGCCTCAATCCTTGCCAGGACAGGCCCGACAAGGGGGTCAGTGAGCTTGCGTAGCTCCAGCCGGCGCATTTCGCTGGACGGGTGGTAGGCAGCGCCTGGAGAGGATGGACGCATTGGGCATCCAAATAGACCCACCTCTTCCAGTGGGAGTCTATCTTCTTCCCGGCCGTCATCAGCTGATACCCTGGCGCTGGAAGACGAAGGAGACGCAGCCCGAGAACGGGCCCTTGTCGGATCGGCGCATGGAGAAGAAATAGCGGAAGAGGGCGACAGTCGGCCTCACCCCCACGAGCACCTCACAGTAAAAGGCGAAGAGCGACAGGACGAAGATGGAGCGAGGCTGGATATGGAGAGCATGCACCTGGTAATGTTCTAGGATGGCGTAGAAGAACTCTGAGAAGGATGGCACGAGCCCCACGGAGATGCTGTGGAGAAAAAAGGGGTAGCATGACTTTGGCAAGATCCGCGTCGTGGTGGATCCGGCCCAGATCCCTGTCGGGCCATGTTCGTTGTGGACGCTTGACAAGAAAGGTTGGACCTCTGAGTAGTCCTCCTCCTTGGTGATGGAGTACTCCTCAAGCGCCACCTCAAGGGAAGAAGCAGATCTAGACACCGGCGTGGCACCCTTGTTCCTCTTTGCCATTGTTGAAGGTGTCGAAGGACGCACGCGATTTAGGAAGGCAGGAGGCGTAGGAGGGAGAGATCTGAGCAGGAAGGAAGGGAAGTGATAACTCCCCCAGCGGAGATGGCCCCTTTTTTTCAAGACGCATGGTTGCCGAGACGGCATGGGGAGCGGAGTCGCCCATGTCCCATCCAACCGTCACGCACCAGCCTGGCCCGCAGCCTCTTTGGGGCCCGCGGCGCTTTGTCCTCGGCTAAGGCTTCGCCCCGAAGCCAACTCCGCGCGCGCCTTGGGCCCGTGGGCTACTGTCAGCGTCCTGGGAACCTGGGTACCCAGAATTGCCTATCCGCGGGCCGCGACGCGCTCCTACTACGGCTTGGTACGGCCCAGCTGATCGACCAGCTGCCCAAGACCCTCGCGAGGGGGACTAAGCCTCGCGAGGAGAACAACGTCAAGACCCCCTCAGGAGCGGCGTCGGCAAGGTGCTCCGGAGGGGCGGAGAATCTAAGGCCAAGTGTGCCTCAGGAGGAGGTAGAGACGTCAGCAGTGACGCACAGCGCTAGCAGGTGCTAGCGCACGCCATCAACGCAGTTGGCATTTCGAGGCAAAGGAGGCAGCGCAGGAGCGGGTTCTCGAGGAGCAGGACAAAGGTTTCCCCTTTGGTGCAACAAGACCGAAGAATGCAAGGACGACAAGGAGGATGTCACCGTCGAGTCCACCACCGCGTCACCGCCTTATCCTTTTGCAGGCGAAGACCACTTTTGTTAGGATAGGAACGTCCTTGTGTTCCCGCTCAAAAATGGCCGTTGTGGGATCCCTTCTCGCCTAAACATTTTGAGGGGAAGAGGACCCTGGCCGCCTATATAAGTAGCTAGGATCCCCACTGTGGAGGGACAGGTTAGACCAAGCCCAGCCAAGTGGAGCAGATCCATAAACTCTGCCACCACACAAGGAGCAAGAAGACTTGCCTCCTAACCCTCCTGAGCTTGCCTCCCGAGTTCAGGAACCATTGTACTAGTTCATACTCTAGGCTTACTGAGGCCAATCAACGAAAGCAGGAAGTAGGGTCTTACACCACACGGTGGCCCGAACCTGGGTAAACTCTTGCGTGTTTCATCTGTTGTTTGCTTGAATCTCTTCACTAAGGCGAGGGCGAGACGCTAGGTAGACGCGAGTGGGAGAGATCTTCGCTCACGCCCCTGTCTTCGAACTTCTCGGGTTTTGCGGAGCCCTGAATCCGACATAGATGATCCATCGTCTCCCTCCCCTTCTCTATGGTGGTGCCTAGGCTATATTTATAGTGGCCTTGGTCCTCTTCCCCCAAAATGAAGGCGGGAAGGGATCCCACAACGGCCAAATTCGAAGGGGACAAGTAGTACATCTTATCCTGACGAAAGGTGTTCTTCACCTGCAAAGCTTCTGGTCGTGATGCCATGGTAGGCTCGGTGATTACTTTTGTCCTGTCGTCCTGGCGATCTTGGTCTTGTTGCATGGAAATGGAAAGCTTTTGCTGATACATCGGGACTCCGCGCCTGTGCTGGCCTCTTTAGCACCAAAGAGGAAACCTGTTCTACTGCACCTGCTGGCGCTCGCCTAGCCTTGGTCATCATGGCTTGCGTTCTTAACATCATGAGGTGGGGACTTGCATAGAAATCTCGGCTCCTTGGGAGCCAGCCTAGAGAGGCTGCTCCCTCCAGAGGCCTTGGCGTCATCCGCCTCACGAGGCTTGGACCGTCGCGAGGGTCTTGTGTGTCGATGATGAAGATGGGCCGTACCAGGCTGATGATGGAGCCACACCGTGGGCCACAGGCATGCAAGTCTGTGTAACCTGGTTCCTAGAACGCTGACTGTAGCCCTTGGGCCCAAGGCGCGCTCGAACTTGGCTTCAAGGCGGAGCCAAGGGGCAAGGGCGAAGCACCGTGGGCCCCAACCACCGGCGGACCTGGTCAACGCGTGGCGCTTGATGGGACGTGGGCCGCTCTGCTTCCCCATGCTGCCACTACAACCGTCCTACTTGACAAGAGCATGCTGCATGCAAAAAAGAGGGTCATTATTACCGGAGATCATGGTGGCTGGCAGTTGGCCTCCCTCGTGCTATAAATGAAGGGAGGGGTGGAGCCCCCTGCTCATCTCCATCTTCTCACTGCTTGCTCCTTCTTCCTCCTTCTTGCCAAAGCATCCACGACGTCGATAAGGATGTTCTCCGCGGAAAAGAAGGGCAAGGCTCCTCATGAGGGGCCCGGGCTACTCCTGCCGAAGAAAAGGCTTGGCCGTCCCCGCGACGCTGGCGAGGATCTGGAGGTTGGGCGGCCTTGGTACGAGCGGCCTCCACCTGGCTTCCCGATCCCCTTGCCCGCCTGCGCGCAGGGCTTCAGGCACGGGGTAGTACCCAACCCCGCGCGGGCCGGGAATGCGGAGGACAGGCTGTGGCTGCTCGGCCAGCCGGCTTGCGAACCCATGCCGAAGGTACACCCTGCAAGTTCGTGGTGTGGGGGGCAATGCCGCCACACACTTGGATAAGGTTCTCGAGGTTCTTCGCCGAGTAGATACGACCGAGGCTGCCCGCCAAGCTATGGTTTCAACACGCTGGGTGCTGCAGCCAAGCTACTGAAGCGGAGGTCGAGGTCGTCCCCCCGGGTGATGTCTTCATGACTCGAGGATGGGGCGAGATGCCCGCGCCTACCATCCAGAAGGGGCCTTCACCATCCACTATGAATATGACGAGGCCTCCACAATTTTCTTCAAGGTCTTTGGCGAAAATGGCCAGCGCCTGGAATGCTGCTCCCGAAGGGGCAATCTATGCGGCATGGCCACGGGCGCTAAACTTGCCCTTGGCCTTGCCAGCAGCTCCTCCAACTGCAGCAACGACTCCCTGGAATCCAGCAATTCTCCGGAGTCCAGCGACGATGATAGTTATGAGTTGCCGAGCTCTCACCGCTCTCGGAGAAGGGCGGCGGTGTCCGTCCGGCATCGTCGGTGACACCCTATGGCTGCGGTTCTCACAAGCCCTCTTCTTTTGTTTTCCCTGCGCGGAATCATGATGAGCCCCATGGGGTTTTGTAAGAAATTGTAATACTTTTGCTTCAATGTCATCGCTCCTAGTTTAGTATTGCAGTTGCATATCTTGCTTAGGCATGACGCTCCTTTTCGTTCTCGCGGTAGCTTAGTGCTCTACACCGATAGGACCTATCCCCAGGTAGGCTTCAACTGTTGCTTGTATGCCAGGTCACGATGTCGTGGTCAAGGCCAGGGTGAGCGGCCCGGGGTCCGGTAAGACCCCCTGAGACGCAATGCTTAGGAGGTCCCCTTTATCGTGCAAGCAGCTCCCTGAATGCCAAAATGGAAAGCAGCATTGCTCGAGCAAGATCGTGAGAGTAGAAATAATGGGTCATGAGGTTCAAGCTGATGCCAGGGGGTGACTTATCTTGGCAGGCCCGCTGTGATTTCTTTGCATGACGCCTGACTGTGTCCTGGTGATAGCGCTCCTAGGTAGGTCTTGCACCGGTCTCTCCCTTTTAGCTTAAATAGGTGCTCTATGTCCTCGGGTCCCAGCCCTCGAGCGAGGCTCAACCCCTGCCGGTATGCCAGGTCGCGATGTTGTGGTCAGGGCCAGGGGTGAGTGCTCGAGAGCCAATAGGAGCCCCTGAAGAACGGTGCTTAGGAGCCCCCCTTTAACGTGCAAGCGGATCGTGCCAAGGGGAGTGACCAGCGGGGCCGCTCCTAGTCTGGCTCTAGAGGTTCCTACGAACTAATCTAAGAAAGAGGTCATAACACTCAGTCGCGCTTTCCGTCCCGACGTTGATCGCTCTGCAAGAAGGTGAAGGCATTGAAGACCTGGTGAGGTGACGTGCGTAGGGCTGGCCGTGAGTCAGAGCTCGGTCTCTCAGTTCATCAGCGCTGCAGGGATGGACCCAAGCACATGTGCCCTGCCAGCAGTTCCTTTGGCGGAATGAGCAACCGGCGGGTTAGTAACGTGCGGAGGCCGTGAAGGCCGTCGGGGCACCAGGCGGACAGGTGATAATCATAAAGCAATGCATGGAAAGTGTAAGGAAAGTTCTGATAGATACCAAATCGATACACGCCACAAGGACTGACCCATACAGCTTGGGGATAATGCAGCCCGAGGGGCGCCCCCAACTTAACAAACCAAAAAGTGTCACCTGACACCATTGCTGAAGAAGTGTTGGGGTAGCTAAAGACGCACGTGATGGCTTCTCGCCCCTCGTTGGTTACCCCAAGTGGAAGGTTGAGATGTAGCGTAGCGGCAAATATCCCTTGGCAAAGATACCAAGGATCGAATCCCGTGAGACTCCGAGGGTCGACAAGTAGGTGTCAACGGCGCCAGAAACTCAGCGGTTGACGGGACCTGCACACAGATACAGATAACTTTGCTCCCAACGAGTACAGAGAGGTTGTCAATCCCTCCGGCCTTGTTGTTTACAAATGATCAAACACAAGAGATAATAATGATAGCTATGACTGCAACTAGGAAATAAAAACAGGAAGTAAATAGAAGGTGTGATCAGCGGTGGTAATATGGACCGGGGTCCCATGATGTTCACTAGTGATGTCTCTCTCCCAAAAGACGATAAAACAGCAAAGCGAGGTAAACAAATTATAGCTGGGCAATTGACAGGATTATGTGCGCAAACCAGTGCTAACTATGCTGCAAAGAAAGGTAGAGGCTCAAAAGCATGGGCGGTACGCCAAGGCAAGTAGACCGAAATCCATCTGCATCTACTACTAATCATCCACCTTGAGATATCTATCCAGAACATCTCGCTGGTATTAAGTTGAGAATCCCACCCAAAGTGTAAACTCAAAGCAACAGACAACTGCATTAAAAGAACTTTGCGTAAAGTAAACAATCCTTGCACCCGCAAGTACAAGCACCGTTGTTTTCTCCCTTGTGGCAACAACACATCCCCTAGACTCATGTTTCTGTCACTCAAGCTAGTCATCAGGGGGCATGAACCCACAATCAATCATAACGCTCCCTCTTGGAGTTACTACCTACTACTCAGCCAAAACAATGAACAGCAACAGAGAACATGCAAGAATTACTCAAGAACAAAGATATAAAAGAGGTGAATCAAATATATTACTCAAACACAACCTGAACATAGTCTCATAATCCATCAGATCCCAGCAAACTCAGCAAAGCAACAGCAAAAAGATTACATATGTGCCTCGATCATGTAGGGCAGCTCACGAGGTCTAAACCATGAAGAGCAAAGAGGGGAGGAGAACATCACATAGCTACTGATCATGGACCCATGGTCCAAGGTGGACTACTCACGACTCATCCGGGAAGCGTCCATGGTGGTGGAGAAGCTCCCGGTGGTGGTTCTCCCCTCCGGCAGGGTGCCGGGAAGAGTTCTCCTGATGCTCCCGATCTTGGAAGCGCTGCGGTGGCGGAACAAAGGCGAGATCGCGAAAAAGGGTTCTGTCCTCGAGGGTTTCGGGACGAGAGGGATATATATGCGAAGGGGGGCAGCCAGAGGCGGAGCAGGGGCCCCAGGCCCCCCTAGCGCGGCCAGGGGTGGGGCCGCGCCAGGTGGCCGCCTGGGCCTCCCCTGGCTCCCCTCTGGCCCATCTTTGGTTCTTCGCGAAGCTTCCTGTACGCTGATTTTTCCTATATTTTTCCTGGAATTTTTGGAGCACTTTTAATATGGGGGAAACCTGAAATAGAAAAACGGCAGAAAACAGGAAGTGGCACTGTGGTGCACTGAGTTAATAGGTTAGTCCAAATATGATCAAAAGTGTATGGAAGTGCATCAATATCATAGCAATATCACACAAAAGAAGCATGGAGCAAGCAGAAATTATAGATATATTTTGGACGTATCAACATCCCCAAGCTTAATTCCTGCTCATCCTCGAGTAGGTAAATGATAACAAGCATAATTTCTGTGGTGACATGCTACCAACCATATAAGAACTTTTTAAGTAAAGAAATCAAGGCATGTAATTCAATTCAAGTCATAACAAGCAAGAGTCTATATTAGCATTGTAACAAGCAACATAAGAACATAAAGGTGCAAGAGCTCTCGCTGTCCGTGACTCGAATGTCTCCAAATGGTGTTTGCGTGCAAGAAAGGGGATAGGCATATAAGAGAGAGTAAAACATAGTTTTTGTATTGTTGAGAACTTAATCTACTAAAGTTTCACACTTGGTCTTCTTTGGAATCTTATCTTGACTCATCCCCAGACCACTAGCCAGGTACAAGTCAAAATGATCCACTCCCTTTCGATATTTTGAGCACTCATGCAATGGATGAGCGTAAGCAAGAAAGTTGACACTTAGGATGGCAAAGAGATAAAAATGATGGAGGGGGAAGACAAAAAAGGTGTGAAAGGCTCACATCAATGAGGACAATCATAGGCGAGAGAAAGCCAAATGATAGATATGATGTGAGGAGTAGGGATTGCCATGCAATGGATGCACATATGAGCTAAGGTAAGCTCTCCAACGGAACTAGTGGGGGTGCATCCAACTTGCTCGCTCAAGAAGACCTAGAGCTCTTTTGTGGAGGCTCATCATTGGAATATAGAAGCCAAGTTCTATAGTGTGAAGGTACCCACATAGCTATATTCATGAATGATAATATCTATGGAGTACAAGGTATAAGATGGAGTACGAGTGTGGATCTCTCAAAAGGAATAGAAGTGTGCCCCCTTCTCTCTTTTTATTTCTTTTTCTCTTTTTTCTATTTTTTTATTTTTTTGTGGCCTCAATGGCTCTTTCTATTGAACTCTCATTTGTCCTCTTTGGGATCTTTTGATTTCGTCCTCTTTGGGATCTTTTCCTCACTTTAGGGGCAACACTCTATATATTACAAGAAGTATAGAAGATCTTTCACACTTTACAAAAGTACTCAACATAAAGAAAATGAAACTATCATGATGTATGCAAATGTATGCCTCTGCCAGTGTAGCAGGATATGCAATGATACTAGCGCGTCATGTAGCAATGATTAGGGCAAGACCCAACTAGCATGCGGCTCATCGATCAAGCAAAAAGCATGTATGACATGAAGATCAAGTCATGAGAAGATGGATGTTGCATGGCAATGTATCTCGGAAAGGCTATGGAAATGCCTTGATAGGTAGGTATGGTGGCTATTTTGAGGAAGGATATAATGAGGCTTATGATGACAGAGCGTATCGTGCCAAGGATTTGGATGCACCGGCGAAGTATGCGCCAACTCTCGAGGTGAGAAAGGGCAATGCACGGTACCGAAGAGGCTAGAAAAATATGGCTAGGTGGAAGTGTCAACTTTCGAATACTCACATTAGTCCGAAGAACTCATGCACTTATTATCGGTAAATCTCAATCTAATTAGGAGGTTCACAAAGAGACAAGTACCCCGAGGAGGAGTGTATGGGGGTTTGGTTATCCTTGCGCATCCTCGACTCATGGTACATGAGTGTACTCTAATATTCGATTCCTCCAAAGATTAGTGATCCATCTAGTAGCTAAAGTTCTCAACTATTTTGTAGGTTTTCAAAAATAAACACGGATTGCCCAAAATACGACATCTATCACTAATAGGCTAAAGCTCTTAACACCAAAAGTTCAGACATTACTCATGGCAATACCTCAAAACTATTGCAAGTTACTACTATAATTAAATAGCAACCTCAATTACCTACTTTAAGTTAAGACACACAACTTAGTGCAACAGGCAAACTCTCTTAACAAGATAAACATGAAAACTGAAGAGAGTTCAGCAACCAACTAAACAAAAGCTCTTTAAAAAGGAAAGCATGAAAACTAAGAGCTAAACATGACAACAGCTACGGAAAGACAAAGAACACACACAACAAAGATAAGCATGAAAATCCTAGGTTGTGTTCTAGGTTGAAGTGGAGCGTGTTTCTCTCCCACACAAAGAAAGCTGGGTTCTAACTTGTTATGAACAGCAAGCAAAGCTAAAGAAAACTAAAAAAAGAAACAAAGAGCAAGACGCTCCAAGCATAGCACATAACGCATGAAGTGATAAAATTATAGTGGAACGAAAGACGAACTGATAATTGTTGATGGAGAAGGGGATGCATGGGGGCATCCCCAAGCTTAGACGCTTGAGTCTTCTTGAATATTTCTTGGGGGTGCACGGGGGCATCCCCAAGCTTGAGCGTTTGACCCTCCTGAATCTTCTTTTATCATCTTCCCTCGCACACTTGAAAACTCCCTTCATACATAACTCATCATAATCTGATTAGCGAGGTTAGTGCCCACAATAAAATATTTTTTCCCTACTGGAAATAAAAATAATCTTGAAGAGCTACTGTTTCTCAAGATTGCCAAAAGGTTTTTGCAAAGAAAAAGCAAGCTCAAGGTTTGCAAAACGAAGAAAAGGCAAAACAAGACATGATCTGTGAAAAACAGACCAACATGTAGTAAATAATTTTTTCGGGGCACTTCTGCAACTCAAATCAAAAAACTCAGAACAGACGCTCAAAGCCAATTGTATAGAGCACGCAGTAAAAACAATTCAGGTCAAAAAGATGACCTGGTGATTTTATTCGAATTTTTCTGTCCAAGGACATAATCTGTTTTCTGGACATCACGTCACAACTTTTGAACTTTCTTGCAATCGGAGGCTAAACTTGGAACAAAGCTGAAAAGAAAAGATACAATGATGATGCTACTGTAGTAACAAACATCAAGACACAACAAAAGCAAAATAAAACCTAATTCGTTGTGGGCTGCCTCCCAAAAGCGCTTTCTTTTATGCCTTTAAGCTCGGCATGATGCAAAAAGGAGGAATCAAAAGTCATCATAATAATCGGAGTTATAAATTGCTTCAAATGGTTCCTCAACAAGTTCATCCTTATTATTTCTAGGAAAGGGGTACGTACCTTTTGCCTTCCCGCGTAGGCGGATTTGTCCCTTACCTATATCGATGAAGCCTTTTACGGCTCGGAGGAAGTCCCTTCCAAGCACTATATTTCCTTGGTTTGGCTTCATGATGAAGAAATCAACCATTGCAATCCCTTTAAGGAATGTAACTGGTATCTCTTTTATTCTTCCCTGGATCTCAGAAATATCTCCATTAGCATGTTCATGATAGGATGATAATTTGTCCATGTTAAATTTTAAAGAATCATGAACAATTTTTGGTATAGTAGAAACCATAGATCCAATATCACAATAAGCAAGGAAGTCTTGATTAGAGATGCTAATCCTAACAAAAGGCTCCCAATCATTGTCTATTTCCAAAATATCTCTCTTATTGGGTTTGGGTTTCTCTGCCTTCATCAAGTCTAGAGCATCCATTCTCTTCTCAATAGTAGCAAGTCTATCTATGGCAGTATCAAAACTATGATCATAAACAAAGTAACTAGATAGACCATGTATAATTTCAAGAGCTCTAGCTTCATCACACTCTAGGAAATCTCCTTCAGCTATAATATCAAGAGAGTGTTTACACCATTTAAAAATACCATGGTAAAAATTTCTAAGCACAATTTTTATAGGTATCCAAGGCATAATTTTCCTATGTGCATCAAAAATTCTGTCCCATGCCTTCTTCATATTTTCTCCATCCCTTTGATGGAAATCTAGAACTTCTAATTCCCTCAAAGCACCATGTCCTAACATGCTTGACTAAACAGAAAGGACTACTAACAAAAAAGCAAATATTTTTTTTGTGATTTTTGATAAAGGACACTAAAGCAAAAACTACAATGTAAACTAACAAGACTAAAAAGCAAAGATAAAAGATAGCGTGCAACTCCCCTATCTTGAAGAGTGGAGTCCCCGGCAACGGCACCAGAAACTTGCTTGATGGCTTCTCGCCCCTCGTTGGTTACCCCAAGTGGAAGGTTGAGATGTAGCGTAGCGGCAAATTTCCCTTGGCAAAGATACCAAGGATCGAATCCCGTGAGACTCCGAGGGTCTACAAGTAGGTGTCAACGGCGCCAGAAACTTAGCGGTTGACGGGACCTGCACACAGATACAAATAACTTTGCTCCCAACGAGTACAGAGAGGTTGTCAATCCCTCCGGCCTTATTGTTTACAAAGGATCAAACACAAGAGATAATAATGATAGCTATGACTGCAACTAGGAAATAAAAACAGGAAGTAAATAGAAGGTGTGATCAGCGGTGGTAATATGGACCGGGGTCCCATGATGTTCACTAGTGATGTCTCTCTCCCAAAAGACGATAAAATAGCAAAGCGAGGTAAACAAATTACAGCTGGGCAATTGATAGGATTATGTGCGCAAACCAATGCTAACTATGCTGCAAAGAAAGGTAGAGGCTCAAAAGCATGGGCGGTACGCCAAGGCAAGTAGACCGAAATCCATCTGCATCTACTACTAATCATCCACCTTGAGATATCTATCCAGAACATCTCGCTGATATTAAGTTGCGAATCCCACCCAAAGTGTAAACTCAAAGCAACAGACAACTGCATTAAAAGAACTTTGCGTAAAGTAAACAATCCTTGCACCCGCAAGTACAAGCACCGTTGTTTTCTCCCTTGTGGCAACAGCACATCCCCTAGACTCATGTTTCTGTCACTCAAGCTAGTCATCAGGGGGCATGAACCCACAATCAAGCATAACGCTCCCTCTTGGAGTTACTACCTACTACTCGGCCAAAGCAATAAACAGCAACGGAGAACATGCAAGAATTACTCAAGAACAAAGATATAAATGAGGTGAATCAAATATATTACTCAAACACAATCTGAACATTGTCTCATAATCCATCAGATCCCAGCAAACTCAGCAAAGCAACAGCAGAAAGATTACATATGTGCCTCGATCATGTAGGGCAGCTCACGAGGTCTAAACCATGAAGAGCAAAGAGGGGAGGAGAACATCACATAGCTACTGATCATGGACCCATGGTCCAAGGTGGACTACTCACGACTCATCCGGGAAGCGTCCCTGGTGGTGGAGAAGCTCCCGGTGGTGGTTCTCCCCTCCGGCAGGGTGCCGGGAAGAGTTCTCCTGATGCTCCCGATCTTGGAAGCGCTGCGGCGGCGGAACAGAGGCGAGATCGCGAAAAAGGGTTCTGTCCTCGAGGGTTTCGGGACGAGAGGGATATATATGCGAAGGGCGGCAGCCAGAGGCGGAGCAGGGGCCCCAGGCGCCCCCCTGGCGCGGCCAGGGGTGGGTCCGCGCCAGGTGGCCGCCTGGGCCTCCCCTGGCTCCCCTCTGGCCTATCTTTGGTTCTTCGCGAAGCTTCCTGTATGCTGATTTTTCCTATATTTTTCCTGGAATTTTTGGAGCACTTTTAATATGGGGAAACCTGAAATAGAAAAACAGCAGAAAACAGGAACTTGCACTGTGGTGCACTGATTTAATAGGTTAGTCCAAATATGATCAAAAGTGTATGGAAGTGCATCAATATCATAGCAATATCACACAAAAGAAGCATGGAGCAAGCAGAAATTATAGATACGTTTTGGACGTATCAACGCGCTGCAGATTTCGCTCCTCACGAGTTGTTAGGGCCCCGAACCTCGTGAGGCCCTCGAGGCCTGGGAGGGTCGCGAGGATCCAACGCCGCCTCCGATAGGATCCTGGTGCCTGGCCTCGTGCGCCTCCAAGACGCCTAGTACATGGCGCTGGTGCGAGGCAGCCCCGTTCAGCAGCCCAAAATGCACGCGAACATAGCTGTGAGGGGGGACCTCGCACCGGCCCACGTGGGACGGCCAGTAAAGCTCCTAAGAAGTGGCTCTGTTGAGCCCTGAGATGTTGACGCAAACGTGCAGCCCGTCACCCTGGTCGGGAGAGGGAGCGGCGCCTATTGGTGCGGGGCGACGCTCGCCTCACATTGCCCTCGCGTCCTGAAGATCCTTGATCGTGTTGGTCATGAACTCCTGAGTGCTTGGCTCCTCGCGCCTTGTGCTCTTCTCGCGGAAGCGCGCGCTAAAGCATGCCTCCACATGGTGCCCGAGCGCCTCCCTCATGATGTTGGCTAGTTCAGTGGCCCTACAGAGGAGAGCCCCCGAGCCCAGCCTAAGAGGGGCGCCGGGCGCGCCTTCCTATGCGAGAGGAGAAGGCGCCCCATCAGTGGGCGCAGGTCCTGAAGTGCGGTCGTCGAGCGTCCCATCCTCCTAAGGCCCCAGACAGAGCAGCTGCTTCTTCTTCTTGGGGACGGCCTCAGGAGGGTAGGCAATGCCCTCGTCGTCTGGGTTCTCGACCGCCGCAGCTTGGTAAGGACGCTCGAGGGAGCACAATGCATCCCTTTCATCATAGGTGACTGTGATGGTGCCGCAGCTTCCTGGCATCTTGAGGACACTGTAGCCATGATGTGTTGCAGCCATGAACTTGGTCAGGGTTGGGTACCCAAGGATGCCGTTGTACGAGAGGTGAATGTGGGCAACGTCAAAATCATTGAGCTCTGTGCGGTAGTTTTCGCGCTTGCCGAAGGTGACTGGAAGGCGGATCTGCCCTATTGGGGTGGTGGGGCCGTTGGTCACTCCTGAGAAGGTCTTGGTAGGTTGAAGCTGGCCACTACAAGGATTCTATTAATCCATGACGGATTTCTGATGACGTTCTGGGAAACCGTCATGGAAACCGTCATGTACTAGCAAGACACGGACGAGCCACGAAGTTGTAGCCATTTTATGACGGACGTCAATTGAGTGCCACATAAACCATCATGGATTAACTAGTCATGCTATTTTATTAACAATTATCTAGTCTGTCAAACTTATGAGGACGGTGTGGAAATGTTTAAACATTACTTGAGAAACATGCGATTCAAATTGGAAGCAATTTTAATAACCAGATGGAAATTCATTTAAACTTAGATATATTAAATTAGTTTGGAAGTTATTGAAACTCCTACAAAACAAAATATACCAAATCATTATTTTTCCTGTCTTCAACTTTTTTGTTAATAACCATGAGCGTGTTCTTGAACAAAAGAACAATTTTAGACCATACCAAATCATTTCTCTCCGCGGATTTAAAAATTCTCAGAAATACATGTGATCATATTTTATCAAATTGATTTGACTATTTTTTTTTACTGGGTGAACATCTTCTGTTGAAAAAGAAAGTTGTTTTGTGAATAATTCAAACATTTTTCACATTAACTAACAACGATCCTATCCTACATATCATAGCATCGCCCCAAAAGGCAAAGGATGACCGAACAGACTGCCGCATGTTTTACTAAAGGGCAAAATATATTTTTAGGGAACATTTGTTGTTGAATGAACCAACAGGTCAGTAAAAGGCAGTGATACAGAACGCTGTTAACGGGCGATGCAACAGAACGTTGTAAGCCATAGACAAATGACCCCAAAGTAATCCTGCATGAGGTAAATCTGGCATTCTGATTGTTCCACACAACCATCACATGGATCGATTGTCAACACCGTTCGATCCTCTAAATCCAACGGCAAGCAAACCCCTGTCCCTCCCTTGTCTTCTTTCCCTACCCAGTTGTGGCCTTCTCTTCCACGCCGCAACCGCCCCCTGCTCTTCCTTCTTCCCCTTTTGATACAACTCCAAATCATTCCGCCCCCATCCTTACACCTCCAACCTCCCCATTCCCTGCCGCTTCCACTTCATAAGGAAAAAGGAAGACAACCCCCGCCATCCAATCATCCACGGTCATATTCCCCTATGCATCCTCTGCATCTGCTATTGCCGCGATGGTAGGCATGGTGTCAGCTATAGCCTACCATCAAGGTTGGGTTCGTCTCCCGCTGCGACGACAACCTCGTCGCTGGAGGAGGCGACCCTGCTGAAGGCCGACCTCACCATCAAAGAACCCATCGGCTGCATCCTCAGCATGGTCTCGCGCTGGGTGTGCCCGTCCTGCGCGTGCTCGTCCAGACGCCTGCTCTGACGGCATCTGCAAGAACACCACCGTCTGCAATGACTCCTGCGCGGTAGACACGCTCGCATCCGTCGCCTCTCAGGTCTACGACGGCCTCAATGCCCCAGACTGGATCTGGATCCATGGCTGCTGCACAGTATGTGTTTTGGCAGGATGGTGTCGGATACGTGTCTCCTTTTGGTGATGTCGGCGGGGATTTGCTAGATTTGCATCTAGAAACGCATGGAAACAACCCCCGACTGACGTCCAGCGAGATCTCTTCAGTGTTGAGCCGGGCAGTAGTGGTCTCCGAGGCTTGTTATATATATATTGTGTTTTTCTCTTGACAAGTTTGTCATGGAATGTCTGTAATTTTAAGTTTTTTGTCTAGTTTCTTTTCTATAAAATGCTTTGTATTTATTGATGTGTTTATATAATTTTCTTTTGTTAAATGATATGTGCATTTTTTAAATGTAATGGCTCAAAATTTTCATGCACCAAGATTTCTAATGAGCTAAACTCTTGAATTGAAATTACTGGGGCTTGGATTTAGCTTAAATTTAATTTACCCAAATTTCAATTGGGTCAAATAATACATGGGCCATTGGTCTCCAAAATTCTAATTGGGTCGATCAATTGATGGGCTACCACGTAAGAGCCATGTCAGTTGATGATGTGGCATCTATGTTAACACCGTTATGAGCATGTCAGTTAAGTGACATTCATGACAGACAAAAGCCGTCATGGAGTGCACGATGTTCAATTATGACGCGATATACATGATAAATTTCAAGTCCGTCATGGATGCCCTTTCATGATGGTTTTGGACAAATCAGTGACGGAGTGGGGCCGTCATGGATTAACAAGATTCTTGTAGTGTGGTCATATGGTACCTGGGGCCTGTCAAAAGTCCCAACGGAGAGGACATTGAGTCCCGCACCACCTTCGATAAGTGTCTTGGCTACGAGCATGTTGCTGATGGTAGGCGAGCAAAGCATCGGGAGGGCGCCGGCTGTGGCCACGCACTTGAGCTGATCAGTTGAGTCGAAGGTGATAGCATACTTGGACCATCTGAGCGGACGCGTCGCCTCGAGCTTGGGGAGGGCCACGTTCACTTCGTAGGATAATTGCTTGAAGATGCGATGGGATGCAGGGGCCTGAGTGCCGCCTAGGATGCAAGCGATGGCACGAGGCTCTTGAAAGCCCCCCAGCCCCATCATCTTGGTGGTGGTCGACATTCCTTCATGGTGGTGGTGGCAGCAGAGGAAGGCCAGCGTTGCCCTGAGGACGGTCCTCTCAAGGCTGATCCCTCCAAGGGCCTCGCGACGCTGGCCCAGCCAGTGGTCCTCACGAGACTGATCGCACCAGCCCTAGCGGGGGTCGCGGTTGCCTCAGCGTCCTCCACCTCGGCCATAGCCTCGGTCCGGGGCGGTCACATCCATGATGCATCTCAGGCTCAGCCACGAGTACGACTGGTCCCTTGCGCTTCACATCCTTGGCCTTGGACTTCTTGTCTTCTGGATCAGCCTTTGGGAGCTTGACGAGTGAGGCGACCCTCTTCCGCCCTTGCGCACTTGGTTGCCATATTGAACATCTCAAGGGCCAAGCACATGTCCTCATGGATAGCGAGCTCTTCCTTCATCCTAACATCCCGAACACCATCAGTGAATGCTGAGATGATGGCCTCGTCCGACACCTTGGGAATCTTGAGGCGAACGTTGGTGAAATGCTGGATGTATTTGCGCAAGGTCTCCCCTAGTTGCTGCTTGATGCACCGCAGGGTCGCCCACCATAGGGGCGCGGTCACGAGTTCCCTGGAAGTTGGAGATGAAGTGCTCGCGTAGCTCATCCCAGGAGGAGATCGACCCCGTTGGGAGGTTTAGGAGCCACGGACGCGCGCCGTCCTTGAGGGCCATGGGAAACCAATTAGCCATAACCTTCTCGTCGCCGCTGGCTGCCTCGATGCTCGACTCGTAGAGCTACAGGAACTCGGCGGAGTCAGGCATTCCGTCGTAGCGTGGAGGCAGATCTGGCTTGAACTTTCCGGGCCAAACGATGCGATGCGACTCCGGGGTGAATACTCAGCAGCCCGCCACGCTCATGGGTGCCTGCTGTAGAGGTGGAGCCTAGTCCGGGTGCTCGCGTGTCGCCGCCTGGGGTGGCGCGCGGCCTTGACGGGGCGGTGCTGGCAGCGCACGTGCCTCTCCTTGGGGCCGCTGCACCACCGGACAGCTTTCTTCATCACGCGTAGGCGCACTGTGGGGCGGGGCGCGCTGGGGGTCCTCGCTCCTTGGCTCGGGGACGACGTTACGCCAGAGAGGAGAAGGAGGTGTGCCATGGGCCACCTTGCTTGCTTGGGGTGGTGGAGGAGACAACAAGTGGGATGGTGCCGGAGCTTCTCCCACAACGCTAACGAGCTCGGCTATGCAGTTCAACCAATCATCATAGAGGATATCGGCTGGGCGGTAACGCAGGTGCTCACGTGCCATGAGCAGCGCGGCCTGCGAGTTCGCCGACCCATGACGGGAGTGTAAGGACGAAGCGGCCGCGGGAGTCAGCGACGGGGTGGCAGTGCGACCATCACGCCGTGTATAAGGCAGCAACAACGAATTTTGCTGCTCGTGGGCCGCGAGGCTGGTGGCGGCGTTTGCCGTCGGTGATGGGGAACGGCGGTGGCGCTGTCTGGGCGGCGTGGGTGGCGAGGGCAGCCCGGCGATCAACACGAACTCGACGAGCATTAGCCATGGGAGCGGCAATGCGATGGTGAATTGCCCAGAGAAAGAGAGACTCCAACACACCCCTACCCGGCGCGCCAAATTTGGGATTCGGGGCTCCGCAGACCCTAGATAGATTCGAACTCTGGGGTGCATGCGAAGAACTCAACTTCCCATGTCTTCCTACTCATCGATCACACAGCCTAGCTTGATGAATAGGAAGGAAATGGGACAAGTCATTTTACCCAGGTTCGGGCCACCTTGCGGTGTAATACCCTACTCCAGCTTTGTGGTGGATTAGCCTTAAGGAGGGCTGCGGATGAACTAGTGAAATGGAGGAACAACCTCAGGAGTTTTGTTCTTGCTTGTGTGGGAGTGAGGCTAGTCTGAATGATCCGTCGTCTCCCTCCCCTTCTCTATGGTGGTGGCTAGGCTAAATTTATAGTGGCCTTGGTCCTCTTCTCCCAAAATGAAGGTGGGAAGGGATCCCACAAAGCCAAATTTGAAGGGGGATAGCACATCTTA
Source organism: Secale cereale (assembly GCA_902687465.1). Taxonomy (NCBI): domain Eukaryota; kingdom Viridiplantae; phylum Streptophyta; class Magnoliopsida; order Poales; family Poaceae; genus Secale; species Secale cereale. Next base: position 221,133,761 of record LR738709.1, read on the forward strand.
TCCTGACGAAAGGTGGTCTTCGCCTGCAAAGCTTCTAGTCGTGACGCCATGGTAGGCTCGGTGATGACCATCGTCCCATCATCCTAGCGATCTTGGTCTTGTTGCATGGAAATGGAATCCTTTTGCTGATTCATTGGGACTCCGCGCCTGCGCTTGCCTCTTTAGCACCAAAGGGAAAACGTGCTGTACTGTACCCGCTGGCGCTCGCCTGGCCTTGGTCGTTAGGGCTTGCGTCATCTGAACCTCACGAGGTGGGGACTTGCATAGAAATCTCCGCTCCTCAGGAGCTATCCTAGGGAGGCTTCTCGCTCCAGAGGCCTTGGCATCGTCTGCCTCACGAGGCTTGGCCCCTCCCGAGGGTCTTGCATGACGATGATCAAGATGGCTGTACCAGGCTAGTGATGGAGCCATGCCGTGGGTCGTAGGCAGGCAAGTCTGCATTCCCTGGTACCTAGAATGCCGACAAAGATCTCGAAGAAGGCATGACCCATGAAGTGGACCCCGAAAGCCGATATAGCACTACAGGATTTGAAGACCTGCTTGTCCTCTGTGTCAACCTTGGTTGCTTCCAAACCGCAAGAGCCCTAGATCAAGTGGTTAGTGCATCACTAGTGGCGCATCCGGAAGTGGAGGTAGAAACAGCCTCAGCTAGTGTTCCTTCCGGAGAGGAGAATGACAACAGCTCAACAAGGTCAGATATTGTCACAGCCCTAGATCAGCCCTTGTTTGTCTTTGCTTGCTCATCATGTCATCATGTTTAATTCTCTTTAAACTTGAAGTGGGGATGTTAAAACCCTAGCACCAGAATAACTCAAATAGGTTCAACCAAAATAAATTCAATAAACTCAAAATGTCCTTCTAAAAATGTTCATAATTTATGGAAAAAGGTGGAATCCTCTACCACAGATGATGCACATTTTTCCAGGATATTTTGGTCACTGAATTAAGTCATAATGGTATTTGATTTGGAGTTTAAAATTTACCATTAAATATTGGTTGCTCCAAATGTTCTGAAATTGTAATGTGGGTTGAAACTAATTCAAATATTCCCCACATAATTTTACAAAATTAACAAAAGTGTTTTGGTTTGTACCTTTTTACAAAACAGAAAACAAAACAAAATAGAAAACAGAAAAGAATTAGAACAGAGAGAGAAGGTCTTACCTGGCACCCCACCGCGGCCCAGCTGGTGGCCCAGCCCACCTGGGCGTCCCCTGCCAGTCATCCCTGTCCTCGCGCCAGGAGGACAGGGGAGCGTGCTCGCTTCGCGCTGGCCACGCGCCGCGCCACCTGCTGCTTCCCACCGCCTCCCAAATGTCGCTGTGGACGCCACACTACTCCCCCTCGACCCCCTGCATCTCTATCCCCTTTCCCTGGACCTTTTCCCCTCCCCTGGATCTTCCTCTCTCGCGCCCGAGCGCACCCGCCGCCGCAGCTCACCGTAGCCGTGGTGACCGTCCTCTTTTCACCACGCCACCGTGCTCAGAAACTCCGCCTTCGAGCACCACACCTCCCAGATGAAGGAATTGAGCGGGAGGGATTTTCCTCGTCGCCAACGCCATCATCCTCACCGTTAGTGCCCCGAGCTCCTCGCCGTCGATGCTGGAGCTACAGAGCATCCCCGACCTCTCCCTCAAGCTTGTTATCCTAGCTATGAGCCCCCGGACCGAACCCCTCTCTCACCTGCCTCGTTTGAAGCCCGTAGCCGTCGTGTTCATCAAGTCCGAAGCTCACCTCCGCCCAAGCTCGTCGCCGGCATCACTCCGGTGACCCTTTGGTCATGCTAGCATGCCCAACAGCTTTGTTAGCATGTGCAGCCGCCGTATATGCCAAGCAACGCACGCCTTGCTCACCGTAGTGACAAATCCGTCGACGCCCGAACTCTTGCCACCGCCTCGCTCGCCGTCGGCGCTGCTCCCGGCCACCCCGCGTCCTCCCGTTGCCACTGCTGGATGCGCGGGAGCGCCTGCAAGCCGTATATGGCCTCCGCCGCATTTGACACCGCCGACGGTTAAACGCCGGTGGGTTTGACCCCCTTTGACCACGGCTGGACCCCCCTGTGTCCATGACATGTGGGGCCAGCCTCTGACTAAAACTACTTAAGTGCTAATTACTGTCATTAGTTTGATGTGCAACTGACATGTGGGCCTAATTGCCGACAGTTTCTAGTTAGGGCTAGATTAACACTAATTGACCACAGAGTCATTGACCAGTGGGCCCCACTGGTTAGGTTTGACCTGGACCAGCCCGTTGACATGCTGACGTCAGCATGAAGTCATGCTGATGCAGTAAATATTTTTTTGTCATTTTAAATAAATCAGAAATGATTTATCTATTGCAGAAAATGTTTAAAACTTCTAAAAATCATAGAAATTCAACCGTAACTTCAAATGAAATAATTTATATATGAAACATTATCATAAAATTCCAAAGAATCTATTTATGGCATTTCCATGCATGTTTGAGCAACCCAAAGCTGCTGTATATAACATTTGAATTAATGGCATTTGAAATAACTTATGTGAAGTTTGAATTTGAACATTTGGTTCAAACCAACTTCATTTAATATGGTTGCTAGTTGCATTAGCTCAATCAACAGCATATTGCATGTCATGATCATGCATCATATTGTGCATTGCATTGATTGTGTTCTTTCTCTGTTGCCGATGTTTGTCCCCTCTCAGCAGACGATGTTCCGACGATATGAGTTCGATGACACCGATGAAGAGCTATACTATCTTTAGAAGTGACAGGCAAGTAGAACCCCCTTGTTCATTCTGATACAATCCCACTCTCTCACTCTTGCTCTCTTTTACTGCATTAGGACAACCACGATTTAACTATTACATGTTGCAGTAGTTGAACCCCTTTCCTCTGCATGACCAGTCATTGCCACAGTAAATAGTTGAATCCCACTAGCATGAGTAGGAGTTGTTTGAGCCATGATGTGCCTACTCATTCATGATTGCTTGTTATGACTGCTATTGCTTAGAGTTGTGTCAGGTTTGATTCATTGGGGATGAATTGGAATGTGGTGAACATGTCCTACTGTTGAGAGCTAAGTGTGTGAACATGATTTGGTAAAGGTAGCGATGAGAGGCCATGTAGGAGTACATGGTGTATTGTCTCATTGAAACCATCCTCTGGAACTGAGTTTTGTGTTTGTGATCCATGAACAGCTACTACCACATGTTGGGCCCCGAAATATGACCCCGCTCGACTTATTAACACGCCTGTCCTCTGTCCAGGAGTTGCATCTAGTTTCTGGTGTTTGTAGGATATGTTGTGGAGGCCGTGCGTAGCGCTGACCCTAGGGGTGGGCTATGACGCGGCAGATAGACCGTGACCCGGTGTACCTAGTCGCCCGTTTGGTGTCTCGGGAACCCTGTACACATCGTTTGGGGTCGTGAGCGACACCCCGGCTAGATATCCTTGCGGATGGAACCCAAATAGGAGATAAACCTAGACTAGAGACATGTGTGGTTAGTTAGGTCGTGGTCTACAGCCACGTCGGATTTCGCTTGAAGTCTACAGAGCACATGTCGTGTGCAGACGCTAAGTGGTGGAAACATGTGTGAAGAAGTACACCCCTGCAGGGTTACAAATGATATATTCGAACAGCCACATCTGTGGTGAAGGACTTGTGGGTTGCCTATACAGTTCATAGACAAGTGAAAGTGGATACTCTAAAATGTGCAAGATAAGTGTGAGTGCCGTGGATGGCCTTCTTGTAGGGAGACAGGAGCGGATCCATAGTGGTGTATTGATTTCGTGAATATGTGGACTCATGTGCGCCACCTCAAAAGAGTTACTTGTAGTCGTAGTTCAGGATAGCCACTGAGTCAAAGCTGGCTTGCTGCTGTTAAACTCCACCATTCCTTTGTTGATACCGAGGCATATGTAGCTAGTTGTGATGTATGTCTTGCTGAGTACATTTGTACTCATGTTTGCTTAATTTATGTTTTGTAGAGAGACTTCAGTCTCACTAGTGGTTCCACGTGGACTTCGACGTTTAGCTTGTTACCTCAGCTACGATCTTGTACCCTTGGGAGGGTCTTGTAGATAGTTGCTTGATAACCTTCTTCCTTTTCAGATGTTTGTACTCAGACATATTTATGCTTCCGTTGCCTGTATGCTCTGTATGTTGGGTCATGTGACCCCTGTTTGTAATAAATGCTATGATGGCTCTTCTGGGCCTTTATCTATATGAGTTGTTGAGTTATGTTGTGATGCCATGTTGTACAACACATACTTGCATGTTATGCGTACGTGTAAGGTATATTGCTATGTGTGGGATCCGACACCTAGTTGTTTACCCTTGGTAGCCTATCTTATGGGGAAATGCCTCCTAGTGCTTCCACTGAGCCTTGGTAGCTTGATACTGCTTTGGAACACTTAGGCTGACCGGCATGTGTCCTTCTTTGTTCCTGTGTCTGCCCTTCAGGGAAATGTCACGCGTTGCTCTTTTAAGTCCTTATAGCTTGCTACGACATGGGTTCATACGTTGATGACTGACACGTTCCTTGCTGGGTCATGTATGCATGTCCCTATAATTTAGCGCCATTTTTGGCTTACAACTAGTCATGTCGGCCCGAGTTCTCTCTCATATGGATGCTAGCGATAATATTATATACATGAGCCAAAATACGCAAACGGTCATGGGCCAGGTAAGATGGCACCCATGGGGATACCGTGTGTGAGGCCGGAAAGTGATATGATGTGTTACATGCTAGATCGATGTGACTTAGGATCGGGGTCCTGACAGCTTTGGTATCAGAGCATGACTGCCTGTAGTTTTACCAAGCCAAACTGGTCAAAGTTGAGTCTAGAAATTCTTTAGTTATATAAGGGAATAGATTGTGGAAGGGAACGTAAGGCTCTTTTTACTCCTTTACCTTATGACCTTCTGATCTGAGTCACATTCTTCTTTTCAACGGGGATTAAGAACTAGGCTTCTCATTCAATCTATCACGATCACGTTAATGGTGGATTGAACTCCTAGTTCAGTTTCTAGTACTTCCCTGTGTTAACAGTTGGTCTCAAAACCTTGATATTGTGATGCTGATTGGTTATGCCACCATATTTCAGGATGTCTCAAATATTTTGAGAAATTACAGCCGTTATGCTGTCCGAGGTACCCAAGGTCTCTAAATAATCTGATGCATTTGCAAACCTTTCCTCCCTGTTTCTGATGTCCTTTTAGGCCAGATTAACCACACTAGTCGGTGTGTTGAGGTACTCCATTGCCTCGACATATATGTTGGAGCTATTATTATGACCCTATATGTCTTGGGGAATCACCTAGTAATCTAGCCATGCTTTGTGTTCCTAGTGTGATGATTCTGGCCGTCATTCTCGAAAGCATCCCGTGATGCCATTTAGTTAGTAGGCATTCTATACCTGGGTTCTTGAACCCAAGATCCACCCTACTTACCTCGTGTTGTTAGTGTTTGCTTGTTCCTTTAGGATATTAGTAACCTTGTGATAGTCCTCGAGGTCCGTGGTTATCGTTCTTCCAATACCGTGAACCATCATGGTAGAAGTTCTTCTGAACCAAAAGATCACAACCAGAGTGCTCTTGATGAGTTCTCCATTCCACATTGTGAATCTGCCAATTCTACCTTTCTGCATGGGTTATCTGGAAGAAATATGTTGAACTAGTTCGACATGCTAATCTATGCATTCACAACTCAGAAAGTTATATGTTCCTTTGAGTTGTCCCTCTTTAGTTGTATTATGACCCCCGTCTATCAATTAATAGTCAGGAGTAGTTGTGCATTCGTGCTCATCGATGCCTTTTACTCTTGTGGTCCTTCAAGCTATTCCATTCTGGAATGACTAGGTGAAACAAACTCCGGTACCTTATCCATTTCTAGGATTGGGTTGAAGCAGTTGTATCCCGCAAATCAAAATACCAATCCAGCTTTTGTTCTGTTCTACCCTGGAGCATTACCATCTTATGTCAAGAATGTCGTGGGAATTGCACATCGTCTTATGAATTCTTGATGCGGTGATACTTCTCGCCATCATTATTCGTTCCTCGGTCCCATGTTGTTGTAACCGGAATACTGACAAGTGAATCATGATGTGTGAAATCAAAACTCCTAGCAACCCCGTTGCTTGGTATGCTAATGGACAATAATCTCATTCTTAGCGTGTTGGTTATTGAATCATCATCTTAAGATTGATCGTGCTACCTAGTCCATTTTTCTGGTGCACTCTTCGATCAATGAGTTAGGATTGTGTCAATCTCTCACTCTTTTGATCATATCGTCTTGCACTGAAAAGCAAAATTGTTCTCAAACTTCATAACATATCGGTGGTTTGTGATTTCTGATTATCTTCTGAGAAGTATCACCAGGTTGTTCCCTGACCATTATGTTGAGCTCATGATCAAGTTGGTTTTCTTATAAACTACCCCTTCTTCAAGAATCAGTGTTGGATACCCTGAGCTAGTTGGCTAAGCTAAACAACAACTTGGAGAGTTGGAAGATGAAAGCTTATTCCACTTAGTTCATTGCCAAAGGGGTATCCTTGTGCTCGTCATGTTACCCGAAGAAAGATGATATCTTCATCGATTGATCCTCGTGACCAGATGTTGTATCTATTGTCTTGTCAAAACTTTGATTTGAGTATGGGCTATCCTCAAATCAAATCAGAACCAACAATGCTCGTAATGTTTTCTTACTCATGGTTGTTCCTCGAGCATACACCATTATATCTTTTGGTCTGACAATGCTATCACCTTGTTCACATAATTGTGGAATTCCGTCTTATGGAAGCCTCGCAGAATTGTTGTGGAGCCCATCGGCAACATGTTTATCTTCTCCAAGATTCATGTTGAACATTAAGCTAGCATTGGAAACTTTTGTAAGCATCATCTTTATGTTAGCTCATGATGTAGATGTTTTGATGTAAGTAGTGACTTCCTCTAATCCATGTGCATTTGGTGCAAGTTGCCATTGTGGACTCAAGATCGGTTGTTTTTGTTTCCTCTGGAATCATCCCAAGTCAGTCACGCATGTACGAAGTATTCTATGGTTTGATAGGTCAGCTACGTCCATTCTAAATGTGTTCCTAGCACACCAACCCACTAATTGATTTGTTCAAGATAAAGGAGTCTGTTGTAAGGTTAATACTTTAAACTTCCACGTGGAGAGTTCAATGTCGTTAATGATGGTTGCTAACTAGAACTCGGCAGTATTTTATTGTAGGACTACTATGTGGTCATGCTTGTCTTGGACAGGGTGTTCACATGTGTGTAGCAGAGCCATCTCATGTTTTGGAGCTTGCAATCATAGTTCATCTCCCGAGAATCTCGCAACGTCATCTCGTCGATTTGTGTTGCAAACTTTCTTTTCAGACATGACGTCTTCCCAGCTTGCACCGCCATTGTGCCATTCTACCATGGGCTGTCCTCTCGGTAATTACTGCTCCAGATTACCTTCGAAAGTGTGCTTACCATGGGTCCCATCCATTTCCAGATGATTAGCAAAAATCACTCATAGCGTTGTCTTCAACAAGTTAGTCCACATCATCCATTCTAGTCGGAGTATGTCGTTCTCTCGAACTCCATCAAACGATCATTTGTGATTGCCTCAGGCTGGTATAGAGAGTTTCGTTGATCTCTGTATCAAAAGTAATTCTTTTTGCCACTTAAGGGAATAATTCTATGAGTCACCTCCCCTAAGGTGCCCCGATGGAATCATGGCAATTATTTCATCGCTATCTTGAAAGCATGCACCATGCTATTCAAGCGTCAAATTGTTGCCTACCAAATTGAACCTTCATCGTCTGTTATTGTGCATCCCTCACAATGCATGCTTTGTGTCTCAACTCAAGATGTGTTCTTACGTCTCACTCCATGAGTTGATCTTGAGTTGCTCGATCTTTGTGAAGATCAAATTCTATAGAGTTTCCATCTCTTTTGTCATCATAGTTGGATGAAGATCATGAAAGCAAAGATGCCAAGCTCAACATGATGCAATGAATAAACAACTTCGAGGAGGATAGTTGGATCATGAAGATTGTGATAGTTAATGTCCCCTCTGTCTTCTTACCCTATGTCTTGAATCTCAGGACGAGATTCTTGTTTAGTGGGGGTGAGTTGTCACAGCCCTAGATCATCCCTTGTTTGTCTTTGCTTCATCATCATGTCATCATGTTTAATTCTCTTTAAACTTGAAATGGGGATGTTAAAACCCTAGCACCAGAATAAATCAAATAGTTTCAACCAAAATATTTTTAATAAACTCAAAATGTCCTTCTAAAAATGTTCATAATTTATGGAAAAAGGTGGAAGCCTCTACCAGAGATGATGCACATTTTCCATGATATTTTGGTCATTGAATTAAGTCATAATGGTATTTGAGTTGGAGTTTAAAATTTACCATTAAATATTTGTTGCTCCAAATGTTCTGAAATTGCTGTGTGGTTTGAAAGTAATTCAAATGTTCCCCATGGAATTTTACAGAATTAATCAAAGTGTTTTGTTTTGTACCTTATTTACAAAACAGAAAACAAAACAAAATAGAAAACAGAAAATAATTAGAACAAAGAGAGAGAAGGGCTTACCTGGTGCCCAATGTGGCCCAGCTGGCGGCCCAGCCCACCTGGGCCTCCCCTGCCAGTCATTGCTGTCCTCGCGCTAGGAGGACAGGGGAGCGTGCTCGCTGCGCGCTGGCCACACGCCGCGCCACCTCCTGCTTCCCACCGCCTCCCGAACGTCGCTATGGATGCCATGCTACTCCCCCTCGACCCCCTGCATCTCCATCCCCTCTCCCTGGACCTTTTCCCCTCCCCTGGATCTTCCTCTCTCGCGCCCGAGCACAGCCGCCGCCTCCGCTCACCATAGTCGTGGCCACTGTCCTCTTTTCACCACGCCACCGTGCTCAGAAGCTCCGCCATGGAGCACCACGCCTCCCAGATGAAGGAATTGAGCGGGAGGGCTTTTCCTCGTCGCCAACGTCATCATCCTCGCCGTCGGTGCCTCGAGCACCTCGTCGTCGATTCGGGAGCTATAGAGCATCCCCGACCTCTCACTGAAGCGTGTTAGGCCCGCTGTGAGCCCCCGCACCGAACCCCTCTCTCACCTGCCTCATTTGCAGCCCGTAGCCGTCGTGTTCATCAAGGCCGAAGGTCACCTCGCCCGAGCTCGTCGCCGACGCCACTCCGGTGACCCTTTGGTCATGCTAGCATGCCCAACAGCTTTGTTAGCACGTGCAACCGCCGTATATGCCAAGCAACGCACGCCTTGCTCACCATAGCGATGAATCTGTCGACACCCAAACTCCGACCGCCGCCTCGCTTGCCGCCGGCGCTGCTCCTGGCCACCCTGTGTCCTCCCATTGCCACTGCTGGATGCGCGGGAGCGCCAGCAAGCCGTAGATGGCCTCGGCCGTCCATTTGGATGCAGAGTCGCATTTCCTATGCCCTCCGCCGCGTTTGACCCCGCCGGCAGCTAAACGCCGGTGGGTTTGACCCCCTTTCACCACGGCTGGACCCTCCTGTGTCCATGACATGTGGGGCCGGCCTCTGACTAAAATTAGTTTAGGATTTAGTTAAGTGCTAATTACTGTTATTAGTTTGATGTGCAACTGACATGTGGGCCCAACTACTAACAATTTCTAGTTAGGGCTAGATTAACACTAATTGACCATAGAGTCAATGACCAGTGGGCTCCACTGGTCAGGTTTGACCTGGACCAGCCCGTTGATCTGCTGACGTCAGCATGAAGTCATGCTAATGCAGTAAATCTTTTCGGTGATTTTAAATAAATCAGAAATGATTTATTTATTTTAGAAAATGTTTAAAACTTCTCAAAATCATAGAAATTCAAGTGCAACTCCAAATGAAATAATTTATATATGAAAAATTATCAGAAAATCCAAAGAATCTGTTTATGGTGTTTTCATGCATGTTTGAGCAACCCAAAGCTGATGTATATGACATTTAAATTAATGGCATTTGAAATGCCTTATGAGAAGTTTGAATTTGAACCTTTGGTTCAAACCAACTTCATTTAATATGGTTGCCAGTTGCATTAGCTCAATCAACAACATATTGCCATGTCATGATCATGCATCATATTGTGCATTGCATTGATTGTGTTCTTTCTCTCTTGCCGGTGTTTGTCCCCTCTCAGTAGACGACGTTTCGACGATATGAGTTCGATGACACCGATGAAGAGCTATACTATCTTCAGAAGTGGCAGGCAAGCAGAACCCCCTTGTTCATTCTGATACAATCCCACTCTATCGCTCCTGCTCTCTTTTACTGCATTAGGACAACCGCGATTCAACTGTTACATGTTGCGGTAGTTGAAACCCTTTCCTCTGCATGACCTGTCATTGCCACAGTAAATAGTTGAAACCCACTAGGGTGAGTAGGATTTGTTTGAGCCATGATGTGCCTACTCATTTATGATTGCTTGTTATGCCTGCTATTGCTTAGTGTTGTGTATGGTTTGATTCATCGGGGATGAATTGGAATGTGGTGAACATGTCCTACTGTTGAGAGCTAAGTGTTAGAACACTATTTGGTAAAGGTAGCGATGAGAGGGCATGTAGGAGTACATGGTGGATTGTCTCATTGAAAACGTCCTCAGGAACTGAGTTCTGTGTTTTTGATCCATGAACAGCTACTACCACATGTTGGGCCCTGAAATATGACCCCGCTCGACTTATTAACCCCCTTGTCCTCTGTCCAGGAGTTGCAACTATTTTCTGGTGTTTGTAGGATATGTGTTGGAGGCCGTGCGTAGTGTTGACCCTAGGGGTGGGCTATGACGCGGTGGTTAAACCATGGCCCGGTGTACCTAGTCGCCCGTTTAGTGTGTCGGGAACCCTATATACATCGTTTGGGGTCGTGAGTGACACCCCGGCTGGATCTCCTTGTGGATGGAACCCAAATAGGCGATAAACTTGGACTAGAGACCTGCGTGGTTAGTCAAGTCGTGGTGTACTCCCATGTCGGCTTTCGCTTGAAGTCTGTCGAGCACATGTTGTGTGCAGATGCTAAGTGGTGGAAACATGTGTGAAGAAGTACACCCCTGTAGGGTTACAAATGATCTATTTGAATAGCCGCGTCCGCGGTGAAGGACTTCTGGGTTGCCTATATAGTTCATAGACAAGTGAAAGTGGATACAATAAAATGCGCAAGATAAGCGTGAGTTCTATGGATGTCCTTCTCGTAGGGAGACAGGAGCGGATCCGTAGTGGTGTATTGGTTTGGTGAATATGTGGACTCGTGTGCGTCACCTCAAAAGAGTTACTTGCAGTCGTAGTTCAGGGTAGCCACTGAGTCAAAGCTGGCTTGCTGCTGTTAAACTCCACCATCCCTTTGTTGATATTGATGCATATGTAGCTAGTTCTGATGTAAGTCTTTCTGAGTACATTTGTACTCACGTTTGCTTAATTTATGTTTTGTAAAGAGACTTCAATGTCACTAGTGGTTCCGCGTGGACTTCGATGTTTAGCTTGTTACCACAGCTACGATCTTGTACCCTTGGGAGGGTCTTGTAGATAGTCAGGCTTGATAGCCTTCTTCCTTTTCAGATGTCTGTACTCAGACATGTTTATGCTTCCATTGCCTGTATGCTTTGTATGTTGGGTCATGTGACCCCTGTTGATAATAAATGCTATGATGGCTCTTCTGGGCCCTTATCTATATGAGTTGTTGAGTTATGTTGTGATGCCATGTTGTACAACACATACTTGTATGTTATGTGTATGTGTAATGTGTATTGCTATGTGTGGGATCCAACACCTAGTTGTTTACCCTTGGTAGCCTATCTTATGGGGAAACGCCTCCTAGCGCTTCCACTGAGCCTTGGTAGCTTGCTACTGCTCCGGAACACTTAGGCTGGCCGGCATGTGTCCTTCTTTGTTCCTGTGTCTGTCCCTTCAGGGAAATGTCACATGTTGCTCCTTTAAGTCCTTGTAGCTTGCTACGACTTGGGTTCATATGTTGATGACCGACATGTTCGTTGCTGGGTCATGTATGCATGTCCCTGTAATTTAGCGCCACTTTTGGTTTACAACTAGTAATGTCGGCCCGGGTTCTCTGTCATATGGATGCTAGCGATACTATCATATACGTGAGCCAAAATATGCAAACGGTCCCGGGCCAGGTAAGGTGGCACCCATGGGGATACTATGCGTGAGGCCGCAAAGTGATATGATGTGTTACATGCTAGATCGGTGTGACTTAGGATCGGGGTCCTGACAAATATGTATCAGGATAAATAGGAGCACGGCAGCGGAGACAACCCCAAGGACGCGGCAAGGAAGAAAGTTGTGCAGCGCCCAGTGTACTTCCTCGGCTCCCTGTTGCAGGGGGCTAGATCCATGATCTCTGGCATGCAAAAAATTGATTTTTGTCCTAGTCAAGGCCTCAAGGAAACTGTGCCACTACTTCCAAGCCCATGAGATCACGGTTTGTCACATCCTGATTTGTTGCCCTTTCTTTTTCTTTTGATTTTCTGAGTATTTTGCTTGATTTTTCTTTTTCCGTGGCTATGTGGTATGGAAACTAAAGAGGTTGCTCTCTTCTTTCTTTCCAGAGTGGCTTGCCATCCTTAAAACCTTCCCAAGACCATGCTATTGTCATCCTAGCCCAACCCCAATATTCCTTTGCTAGGGAATATTCCTTTGTCTATTAAAGGAATAACCTTGTCTGCCCTAGGTTGTGAAGCAACCTATGTTTCCATCACTCCTAAAATTCCCAAATAATTCTCATAAATCTTTTGGGTCATATCTCCATCAAATATAGCAAAACTTCTCCTTGCCAGGTTGAAAAATAATTCACCAATGTTCCTTTTCCTATTCTGCCCTAAATGGCACTTTGTGAAGCAAGTGCTATTTATCTTTTCTCATTTGACTCCAATCTTTTTGGAGACCTTCTCCTGTCCATATAAGTGCCTCATGCCAAAATTCAACTTCATTTTGCTAGCCAACCTTCCTCGGTGATTTTTCAAAGTTCATGTCTGAGGGAAGCCTTTGTGAAGGAAGTACTAGCTAGGGTTATCCAAATGAGTTGAAATTTTGCACACTCCTCAATTTGCTCATTTCATTACCCTCCTCCAAGTTTCATCTCATTCCATTGATCTATGTGAGCCCAGGATCAATTCTTTGTTTCTGTCCAAATTTTCAGTTTGTGAAGCAATTATATTTTATCTTGCTCCATTATGGCTAAAAACATTCCTGAGCCTTCTCGTATCCTTATGACTCATCTCTACCAAATTTTGGCATATTTGATCTAGCCATTTTTCCTCATGAATTTTCTCAAGTTTCTGTTCAGAGAGGACCAATATGAAGGGAGTACCACTTTGGCTTGACCAAATGGTATGAAATTGTTATAGAACTCTCATATGATCAAATCATCCTGCCTTGCAGTTCCAGCTCAATCCATGCTATTATTTGAGTGCAACTTCATTATTTGCATTTCTGGACCCTGTGGCACTTTGTATAGCAAGTGACACTTATCTTCATCCTTATGAGCTGAAAATTTTGTGAGATACTCACACTAGTAGTTGATCACCCCCCGCCAAAGCTCAGTCTAATCCTCCCGACCAATCTTCTTGAGAAAGTTACAAACACCTTGTTGTGCGACTGAAACACTACAAGCCCTATTCACCAATTAAGTCAATGTGCTCGCTTGCTTGCCCATTGGCACTCTCCGTTGGATGTCCTATCTACTGGACATGATCGGGCTGGCCAAGACACGCCGTGCATGCCAGCTCACGCGGTGACCACGGGTCATGCTAGCTAAATCATGCGCTGTCGCGCCTCGACCTCTTCCTCCCAGCCCGTAAACTAGATCCCTCGATGCCGAGCCATGTCTAGCGTATTCCTGTGCCGTCGCCGTCTCTCTTGAGCTCTTGCCCCCTCCATCTTCTTCTCCGGTAAGCCGTCCCCCTTCGCCGCAAAGTGCGTCCTCGTGGGCATTCATCATTTCCTCCCCTGGCTACTTCTCCCCCGTGCCCCTCCACCTCTTCTGCCTCGTGACCTACCCCTCTTGCTTCCCTCCGTCGCCTTCCGTCGAGCTCGCTGGCGGTTACACGCGTATGAGGCTATGGCCGAGTTGTGGCCATGCGTTCGTGGCAGCGCCGTGTCAGCCCACCTATAAATAGGCCACCCCGAGCATCTCCAAGCGCACCAGCAGCCTCCCCTCACTCACAGCTTCCTCCCCAACTTCTCCGTTGAGCTCCGGGAACACTCCTTGCCTCCCTCTGCCACCTTGGCCGCCGCCGCCTTCAGCCAAAATTCCAGCAAGCCGGCGCCTCTCCCTCCTTCTCTTCACCACCACAAGTTTCCCCATGCTCCGAGGAGTGTCCCCTGCCCATCTCCCCGTCACTAGAGCCCTCGAGGCCGTGCCTTCCCCTAGTTGGTCACTGTCCTCGCCCTCTGCCTCCGCGTGGTGCCGTGGCCACGCTCCTCCCTGGCGCCTGCTATTGCTCCAGGCGGGAGCAGCACCACATCCCACGCCCGCCAGTGGTTTCGCCCCTGCCAGAGGTGGCCAGAGCCGCCGGGGGCCGTCGCCTTCGTCGCCCGTCCCCTGCCTCTCACCTGTTCTATCGGGAAAGCGAGAGGAAGAGGACGACAAAGCCAGCCAAGCGGGGCCCACCTCCCACGGGACCCACTCGTTAGCCGCACAATGCGTTGACTTGGACCTGCTCAGGTGGATAACTGAAGGCGTATTCCTATGAATAAGTCTTCCACCCCCGAAAGCGCCTTTCGGTTCTTCTTTGGGCGTAAGTACGCTTCCTCTAGTATGAATGCGTATTTTCATCCTCCTTCGGCCCAGAATATGTTTCCTCTGTTAGTTAGCGTATTCTCAGCTTTTACGCTTTCTGTTTTTCAATCAGGGACTGGTTTGTGAAGGTTTTATTTGTAGATGGGTCCCTGGAAGAAAAACTATCATCACTTTTTGCTCGAGACTTTGAATGAGGTGATTCCAAAGCCCACTTCTTCGTCTCGTGAGCCCATTCTGTTCACATCATTTTAACTATGTTTCACATTTTGAAAATGACCTTATTACCCTTGCCCCTAATCAGCCCCCTCTGAGGGAGAAACTTCTCCGGCGATTCCTTCCAAGATCGTTTCGCACTTCTCCCCGGTGTATCCTTCATCCCTAGGCAAGCCACAACAGCCATTTGCATGATGGCCGTGCAGTAGTCATGGTTTTCAACTTGAATATTTAATAAATGTCTGCTTGTTTTGATACGGTTATCATAGTTTCGGTGATGCTTCTGGATATGTGTTCACCTTCATGCTTTGTTCCCATGCACTTGGTTATCTTGTATCATCTTCACATGTCATGCTTGGTAGTAGCAGTGCATGCTTGTAGTAGTAATGTTCATTTTGATGCATGCTCATCGTAAGTTATCCAATACTGTTGCGGTGCATGTTCCGTTGCACCTAGTTGGTTACATGCTTACTCGGTAGTATTTTGGTCATGTTATTGCATGGTATTTATTTCTGAGGCTAGTGGACATGCTATGATCAGGTGTAGTGTTATGATCGTCAGTATGCCATGCTCATTTGGATATATGCTTAATTGTGTTATGCTCAATGGTTTATTATGGTTGCACATCCCTGCTCATGTTGGCATCATGCTCATGCATTGTAGTTTCATCATGTTATTTAATATAACTCAGCTTATTGCATTCAAGTTTAATCGGATAATAATGAACTTGAACAACTGCTGCTTGAGTCATGGTGCCACCAAATCGAGCTGACCAGTGCAACCACATTTGCGTTTTATGGGAAGGTCCTTACTGGGTCTATTGTCATGCCTCTCGCCGGTGCCGCCAACGAGGGAAGGTTATGTGCGGGCGCTACCTTGGCCGGGTAGGACGACATAATCCTTATAAGCCTGAGTTTGGCTATGTGCACATGTCCTCGTTTGAGACTGTCTATTGTGTTGCCACGACGGTGGCCGTTGGGTGTCTTTGGTAGACACGGGGCCACCCATGACTTAGCCCAGAGGGGATTTGGTCGGAGTGGCCGAGAGAGTGTCATGGGCAATAGATCGGTTTTATCAGAATGTCGTTGGTCCACCCGAATGGGAGTGCGAGGCCATGGGTTCCGTGGTGTAGGTACATGGTACTAACCTATGCAGAGTATGTGTTATATCTATCGATAACCGCGCCTACGGATGTGGGCCCAGTTCGTAGTTGGTCACACTATGGGTAAACAGTAATAATAACTTGACTAATGACAACCCTAGTTCGATGATGAGAAATAAGTTGGTTGTGATCGTGAGAGGATCACCGTGGTATCAAGGATACCGAGTTGTTGGATATTTGTGGTGTTATGCGAGAGTCAAGGGTAAATGTCAAGCTTCTTGTGGTCATGTAATGATTACTACGATATTGTTAATACCAAGCTTGATATGATCCTGAGATATTCATGTCATGTCTGCGATGGTAAGCTGGTGCTCGTTATGGTTACGTGGTAACCCGGACATAGTAAGTTGGTGCATGATAACATCATCATGTTGCATGCTAGTATCATCACGTTCATATGTTCATGCCATGCTCATATTGTTCTGGCTATATCATATTGTACATGCCATGTTCCGATAGTATCGTGTTCATCATTGCTAAATAACCTGTAATTGCCATTCTATTTTTTTGTCTTGATTGCTTTGGTTGCTGTGAGCTTGCAAGTACATTCAATGTACTGACCTGGTGTGTCATGCTAGTTTGCAGGTCATGCCAGATTTTATTGCTTGCTTGTCGTGGATCACTTGTTTGCGATCTAGGATAAGCATTCCATCCAAAGTCCCTGTGGAGTGGAGTTCATCACCGATGTCATTGTTCCGCTGCTAGAGTTATTCCGCTGCTTCGTGTTGTTCTACTGCTTGCATGGAGCAACCGTAGCAGGCGTAGTGTCGCCATGCCGATGTAATCCCCTTGTACCCATATAGATTGTAATAAAGAGCTTATTTGTTCTATGCTAAGCAGTGGTGTATTCCAGAAGACTTCTCCTTGATCTCTGGGTTGGAATACGGGGCGTTCCGGTTTCTCTGAGCCGGGGTGCCACAAGGCTTGGTATCAGAGCAGGTTTGGCTGTAGGACGCCCTAGCCCGCGCGAGCGTTAGAAAGCGGTAGTATAGAGCCCAGTTGGTCTGTAGCACTTGGTTGCTGTATTTGATTGTTGCATAGCATGCATATAGATTAGTATCCTATTTTTTATAGTAATATTGCGTGTGTAGGTGGTATCAGTTTCGATCCACTACATGCACCCTTCCACTGTGCATACCCGCTCTTCGGTGTTCGGCGTCATCTCTGTCCCAGCAGAGTGATGCCCTGGTACCAAGTGCTCCAAACACCATTTGCAGGAGTTATGCTTAGGCATCGCTTCAATATCTTTCTGCCATCCACCATATTATTTTGGTGAGAGATTTGTTTCTATCCCGAATTGTGCCATCCATCTCGTTCCTTTGGCAACCCTTACTGATCTTTGTTATAAAAAAAGGGCAATGCCAGCAAGCCCAGTTTTCCACCGCTATCCTACCCTGTCATCCAATTCCTTGGATGTGTACGGTTCCCTTTCATACGCTTGATGATGATGTGGTCGTGACCTTGTGTCTTGCTACAGGATCACCAAGTCTGTCCTCGCCTCCATATTCATCCAGATCCAACCGGTGTTCAGCCAGCGCTTGGCGTAGCCTTGGTTGAAGCAACTGCTTCCACACGTGGATTCACTTTCGTGCACACCTCCACAGCATATTATACCGTAATACTGGAGTTTTTGCGATATTTGTGTGCTTCGGTGTGCATGAATACTATTGTTGTGAATATCAGTAATATGTGATGTTGCTTCATTATTTGTATGCTTGTGTGCTTTTGTTTTCGTCGTTTCTTTTGCTTCTTTCTTTGGGCCTTTGGTTGTTACATATTTTCCCCTTATTAAAGTTGCTCGTCAATTGAGACTGGACCCAAAGGATCAGCAAGGAATTCAAATATTTGGAAACTCAGCCTAACCGTATGGGATTCTCAGCTGACCACAGTAAAATGGGGGATATGAGATCTTGACGTCGATAATCAAGTTTGCCTTAGTGTGCACTCCTCACAATAGTATTGATAAATCAAGTCCACCTCAGTGTGCACTATTCATAGCAGTGGTGATCAAATCAGCAAGAAGATAAATTGTGTGCAAGATCGACTATATATTATCAGTCAAAGGTATGGTTCAAATGCAAGGTTTGATGCTTCGTTGAGGATGACTTTGAAACATGATATACTTGGAAGCAAGCACGAATGTACCCTGTATTCAATGCTCAGAAAGGAGGATATTCCAAGGAACCCCGTTTCATGCAAATAATCAACAACAAAAATATTAAGGTGGTATGTATATGTGGTAATCAGTCCGCATATCACAATGAGAAGCTTCTACTGTAAGCAACCCAACCTTTCCTCGCAAGCTACTAGAGAAGCTTGCAGTGCAAGATTCCTCTATCTTCCTTAGTATGATACATGGATGGATTCCCGCACAAGACACCCTTTCTTCTCTAGTAAGCAACCGCAAAAGCTTACGACATAAGGTACCGAGTCATTCCCAAACAAGTCTTTAAGGGGGGAATCTTATGCGTTGTTCAATCTTCCTCAGTACGGCACTTGTGCAAGATAGTACATTGTGAATTGACAGTATATGGCAGTGCATCCCAAGAATCAGATCCGCAACAGTTTGGTCACAAGTAAGAATCATTCAGAACACAAGTCTGCCTCGAGAATTAAATTCTCGTGTATATATCGTGAGCATACTGCCAAGTTCTTGCAATGTCACAAGTATGATGATAAAGTCAAGGTAAGAATCTGAAAGCCTCACGAGTCATGCAAGAATGAGAAAGTCAGTTATATACCTCAGTTGGTGATGTAAGAACCGACAAGTTTTGGGAGAAAAGCAACATGGGACAACAAATTTTGCCAGTACTCAGCAAGGTTAGTTTCCTCATACCAGACAAGGTGATCCCGTTAACCCTTCTCACTACATTGTATGCTGCACGACAACAATGAGCTATAAGCAAGTACGTGTGAACCAGGTATAGTTACTACTCACACGATGCATGAACGAGGATAAGTTATGATTGCCGAAATATTGCACCCGACAGTATCTATGGTCACACGAAAAAGTAATATGACCAAGCTCTTTAAACAAAGGATCCTGAATAAGAAAACAATAATGAAGGAGAAAGACCACCAATGCAGGTATGATAATTGTTGCATGACCCACATGATGTAGATACCCCGGACAGTCTGAGTCGGCATCGATCACCATGAATATTCACCTAAGGGGTCTGCTCAGTTTTGGTAAGGACCCCATATGTAGACAACCCGCTCAGTTAACATTATATGCTCAGATTTTTCAGTATCAAATATCTGAGTCTGTCAAGTTAGACCAAAGGTCAATTCAATAGTTTCACCTTAGTGACTATGGTAAGGCATCACATTGCCTACTATCCCCAAGGACATGCCTACTAAACGAGTAATCACCATGTGGAATAATTGTCTCGAAGCATGTGCCCTCACTTATGTGAAGCATCAAAGGGCAGCCGGTCATGAACAAAATTCTTCTACTAGCACCACCGTCAGCTAAGTCTGCATATAGCAGCATATAGGGTCATCCCTTTTATGCTGACCATGACAGGTGACAACCAACTATTTGGAATGAATCTGATACTCAAGACAGTGGAGTCAGTCAAGATGATTCAGAATCTGTCAGGGGAACGGTTATGAACCACCTCACTGCTTTGAACCGAGAGAACCTACAGTTAGTAGAGAAACCCAATGCAAGGAGTAAGAGCTTGGGTGTTCATGAGGAAAATCTGGTCACCACTTCATGAAAGGTTGTCAGTGCTGGATAACCCATACCTCGGAAGTCACTCTCGGACTTGTGAGACGGGCATATATGATAATCTATCACACTCAGCTAAGTCAGCAGATATGAAAAGAATTGGAGCCAGTATAAGCATGAACATGTAAGGTAAGTTATGTCCGAATGTGGACACAGTGAAGCAAACCACCCAAGGCCTGTTAGTCTCGTCATATGAAATTCAATGGGGATCAATCAATAAAAGAAAAAGTATAGTCGAGTTGGAAACAGTTTCCTTAAGTCAGTATATTCATACTTGTTCCCTGGGCAACCAAATCTCGAGGATGTGATTTCTCTAAGGGGGGAAGGTTTGTCACATCCTGATTTTTGGCCCGTTCTTTTTTCTTTTAATTTTCTAAGTATTTGGCTTGAATTTTCTTTTTTCGTGGCTATGTGGTCTGGAAACTAAAGAGGATGCTCTCTTCTTACTTTCCAGAGTGGCTTGCCATCCTCAAAACCTTCCCAAGACCTCCCCATTGTCATGCTAGCCCAACCCCAATATTCCTTTTTCTATTAAAGGAATAACCCTGTCTGCCTTAGGTTGTGAAGCAACCTATATTTCCATCACTCGGACAATTCCCAAATAATTCTCATAAATTGTTTGGGTCATATCTTCATCAAATATGGCAAAAAAAATCATGCCATGTTCAAAAATAATTCACCAATATTCCTTTTCCTATTCTGCCCTAAATGGCACTTTGTGAAGCAAGTGCTATTTATCTTTTCTTATTTGACTCCAAACTTTTCGGACACCTTCTCATGTCCATGTAAGTGCCTCATGCTAGAATTCAACTTCATTTGCCTAGCCAACCTTCCCCAGTGATTTTTCAAAGTTCGTGTCTAAGGGAAGCCTCTGTGAAGGAAGTACTAGCTAGGTTTATCCAAATGAGTTGAAATTTTGCACACTCTATAATGTGCTCATATCATTACCCTCCTCCATGTTTCGTTCATTCCATTGATCTATGTGAGCCCAGGATCAATTCTTTATTTCTGTCCAAATTTTCAGTTTGTGAAGCAAGTATATTTTATCTTGCTCCATTATGGCTGAAAATTTTCCGGACCCTTCTCCTATCCTTATGACTCGTCTCTACCAAATTTGGCATATTTCATCTAGCCATTTTCTTTAGGAATTTTCTCAAGTTTCTGTTCAGAGATGACCATTATGAAGGGAGTACCACTTTGGCTTGACCAAATGGTATGAAATTTTATGGAACTCTCATATGATAAAATCATCCTGCCTTGCCAAGTTCCAACTCAATCCAAGCTATTATTTGAGTGCAACTTCATTATTTGCATTTTTGGACCCTGTGGCACTCTGTACAGCAAGTGCTACTTATCTTCATCTTTATAAGCTGAAAATTTTCTGAGATAATCACATTAGTAGTTGATCACCCCTGCCAAAGCTCAGTCTAATCCTCCCGACCAATCTTTCTTCAGAAAGTTACAAACACCTTGTTGTGTGACTGAAAGACTCCAAGCCCTATTGACCAATTAAGTCCATGTGCTCGTTTGCTTGCACTTTGGCACTCTCCGTTGGATGTCCTATCTACTAGACATGACCGGGCTGGCCAAAACATGCCAGCTCACACGGTGACCATGGGTCATGCCAGCCAAATTACGCACTCTGGTGCCTCGACCTCTTCCTCCCAACCTCTACACTCGATCCCTCGGCACCTAGCCATGTCTAGCGTCTTCCACGTGCCGTCGCCGTCTCTCTGGAGCTCTTGCCCCCTCCGTATTCTTCTCCGGTGATCCGTCCCCATCGCCGCACAGTGCATGCCCGTGGGCATTTGTTGTTTCCTCTCCTGGTTGCTTCTCCGCCGTGCCCCTCGACCTCTTCTGCCCATGACCTACCCCTCATGCTTCCCTCTGTCGCCTTCCGTCGAGCTCGCTGACGCATACACGCGTTCGCGGCCGTGGCCGAGTCGTGGCCACACATCCGCGGTGCAACCTTGTCACCCTGCCTATAAATAGGCCACCACGAGCTTCTCCAAGCGCACCAGCAGCCTTCCCTCACTCCCAGATTCCTCCCCAACTTCTCTGTTGGGCTCCGGGAGCTCTCCTCGCCTCCCTCTGCCACCTTGGCCGCCGCCCCCTCCGGCCATTCCGGCAAGCCGAGGCCTCTCCCTCCCTCTCTTCACCACCACAAGTTTCCCTACGCTCCAGCGAGTCTCCCCTGCCCATCTCCTCATCGTCGGAGCCCTCGAGGCCGCGCCTTCCCCTAGTTTGGTCACCGCCCTCGCCCTATGCCACCGCGCGGTGCCGTGGCCACGCTCCTCCCCGGCCCCTGTTGTTGCTCAAGGCGGGACCAGCACCGCATCTCGCGCCCACCAGTGGTTTCGCCCTTGCCAGAGGGGCAGGAGCTGCCAGGAGCCGTCACCGGCGTCGCCCCTCCCCTGCATCTCCCCTGTTCTGTCTGGGAAGCGAGATGAAGAGGTCGACGAAGCCATCCAAGTAGGCCCCACCTCCCGCGGGACCCACTCATCAGCCGCATAGTGCGTTGACTTGGACCTGCTGAGGTGGATAAGTGAAGGCGTATTCCTATGAATACGTCTTCCACCACCGAAAGCGCCTTTCGGATCTTCTTCGGGCGTAAGTACGCTTCCTCTAGTCTGAAAGCGTATTTTCATCCTCCTTTGGCCCAGAATATGTTTTCTCTATTAGTAAGCGTATTCTCAGCTTTTACACTTTATGATTTTGAATCACGGGCCGGTTTGTGAAAGTTTTATTTGCAGATGGGTCCCTGGAAGAAAATCTATCATAACTTTTTGCTCGAGACTCCGAATGAGGTGATTCCAAAGCCCACTTCTTCGTCTCGTCGAGCCCGTTCTGTTAACATCATTTTTACTATAGTATCACATTTTTAAAATGACCTTATTACCCGAGCCCCTAATCAGCCACCTCCGAGGGAGAAACTTTTTCGGTGAATCCTTCCGCGATAATTCCGCACTTCTCCCCGGTGTATCCTTCATCCCCAGGCAATATACAACTCCCACTTGCATGATGGCCGTGCAGTAGTCATGGTTTTCAACTTGAATATTTAATAAATGACTGCTTGTTTTGATACGGTTATGATTGTTTCAGTGTTACTTGTGGATCTGTGTTCACCTTCATGCATTGTTCCGATGCACTTGGTTATCTTGGATCACCTTCACATTTCATGCTTGGTAGTAGTAGTGCATGCTAGTAGTAGTAATGTTCATTCTGATGCATGCTCATTGTCAGTTATTCAGTACCGTTGTTATGCATGTTCCGCTGCACCTATTTGGTTACATGCTTACACGGTAGTATTATAGTCATGTTCTTGCATGGTATTTATTTCTGATGCTAGTGAACATGCTATGATCATGTGTAGTGTTATGTTCGTCAGTATGCCATTCTCATTTGGATATATGCTTCGTTGTGTTATGCTCAATGATTTATTATGGTTGCACATCCCTGCTCATGTTGGTATCATGCTCATGCATTGTAGCTGCATCCTATTATTTTAATATGACTCAGCTTATTGCATTCAAGTTTAACCGGATAATAATGAATTTGAACAACTATTGGCTGAGTCATGGTGCCACCAAATTGAGCTGACCAGTGCAACCACATTTTCTTTTTATGGGAAGGTCCTAACTGGGTCTATTGTCATGCTTCTCGCTCGTGCCTCGAACGAGAGAAGGTTATGTGCGGGCGCTACCTTGGCCGTGTAGGACGGCATAGGCCTTGTGAGCTGGAGTTTGGTTATTTGCACATGTCCCTGTTTGAGACCATTTATTGTTTTGCCACGACGGTGGCCGTTGGGTGTCTTTGGTAGACATGGGGCTACCCATGACTTAGCCCAGAGGGGAGTTGGTCGAAGTGGCCAGGAGAGTGTCGTGGGCAATAGATCGGTTTTGACGGAACGCCGTTGGTCCACCCAAATGGCAGTGTGAGGCCATGGGTTCCGTGGTGTCGGTACAATGTACTAACCTCCACAAATTGTGTGTTAAATCTATCGATAGCCACACCCGCGGATATGAGCCCAGTTCGTAGTTGCTCACACTATGGGTCAGCAGTAATAATAACTTGATTAATAACAACCCTTGTTCGATGATGAGAAAGAAGTTCGTTGTGATCATGAGAGGATCACCGTGGTATCGAGGATACCGAGTTGTTGGATATTTTTGGTGTTATGCAAGAGTCAAGGGTAAATGTCAAGCTCATTGTGGTCATGTAATGATTACTACTATATTCTTAATACCAAGCTTGATTGTATCCTAGGATGATCGTGTGATGTCCGTGATGGTAAGCTGGTGCACGTGATGGTTACGTGGTAACCCGAGCAGAGTAAGTTGGTGCATGATAACGTCATCGTGGTGCATGCTAGTATCAGCATCTTCATATGTTCATGCCATGCTCATATTGTTCAAGCTATATCATGTTGTACATGCCATGTTCTGTTAGTATCGTGTTCATCATTGCTAAATAACCTATAATTGCCATGTTGTTGTTTGTCTTGATTGCTTTGGTTGATGTGAGCTTGCAAGTACATTCTATGTACTGACCTGGCCTGTCATGCCAGTTTGCATGTCATGCATGATTTGATTGCTTGTTTGCCCTGGATAACTTGTTTGCGAGCTAGGATAAGCGTTCCAGCCAGAGTCCCTGCGGAGTGGAGTTCATCACCGTCGTCGATGTTCCGCTGCTAGAGGTATTCCATTGCTTTGTGTTGTTCTGCTGCTTGCATGGAGGAACCATGGCAGGCGTAGTGTCGCCGTGCCAATATAATCCCCTTGTACCCGTATAGATTGTAATAAAGAGCTGATTTGTTCTATGCTAGGCAGTGCCGTATTCCAGAACAATTCTCCTCAATCTTTGGTCTGGAATACGGGGTGTTCCAGTTTCTCTGAGCTGGGGTGCCAAACGGTTGGCACACGCTTCCCGTTGCTAAGGATACTCCGGAGCCCAGAGGCTACCGGCAGAATAGTGGAGTGGGCATTTGAGTTATCCAGCTTTGGCCCGAAGTTTGTAAGCACATCAACAATTCAGAGCAGGGCATTGGTAGAGTTTATTGTTGAATGGACGCCAACCCCTGATGAGGAAGTACTGGAAACAGTTGTTCCCGACAAGTAATCCCCCCAAGAATGGTTCATGTATTTTGATGACACATTTTTCCTCCAAGGTGCAAGAGCTGGCGTGCTTCTCGTTGCTCCCACTAGGGAGCACTTGAAGTACGTTGTCCAGATGCATTTTCCCCGGGAGGAGGCAACCAACAATACAACAGATTATGAAGGGCTCCTTGTCGGGCTCAGGATTGCCACATAATTGGGGATCAAGACGCTAATCATCAGAGGAGATTCGTAGCTTGTGGTGATACAAGTCAACAATGATTACCAAAGCCCATTGATGGAGGCATAGGTCGAGTAAGCGAGAAGATTGGAGGAACACTTTGACGGATTGCAAACAGAGCATGTACCCTATGCGGAAAACAGCGTTGCTGATCATGTGTTAAAGTGTGCTGCGCAGAAGCTTCCTGTGGGACCAGGAACTTTTGTTCTCCACCTTACTCAGCCCTCCGTATCATCGACAACAATGGCCCAAAAGAGGAGGAAACTAGACTCCGGTAAGACTCTCCCAGTAGAGTCCTCCAGGGACCCTGCCAGAAACAACTCCCATTCATTTGGTGGGTGGCACCCTCCTGTCGGGCCTCAGGTCCCCGCAGTCGAGGAACACGCCCCCATGAATGACGAGGTGCCGCTAGTCCTCGTTGCCGAGCCCCAGGCTCTAACTTGGGAATGGCACATAGTGCACTTCCTCCAAACCAGAGAACTTCCCAAAGAGCAAGAAGAAGTTGAAAGAGTAGCCCGGAGGGCTGATACATCTCCAACGTATCTATAAATTTTGATTGTTCCATGCTGTTATATTATCATTCTTGGATGTTTTACAATCATTTTATAGTCATTTTATATCATTTTTAGTACTAACCTATTGACATAGTGCCAAGTGCCAGTTGATGTTTTCTGCATGTTTTTTACATCGTAGGAAATCAATATCAAACGGAGCCCAAACATCATGAAACTTTTTGGAGAATTTTTATGGGCCAGAAGACACCTGATGGGACAGAGCTGCACCTGGGGGTGCCTCTAGGGGAAAACCCACCAGGGAGCGCCAGGCCCCCCTGGCACGCTAAGGTGGCTTGTGCCCACCTCGGTGGCCTCCCGTACCACCTCTTTGCTATATAAATACTCAGATATTCCAAAAACCCTAGGGGAGTCGACGAAATATTCATCCAGCCGCCGCACATTCCAGAACCACCATATCCAATCTAGACACCATCTCGGATGGTGTTCACCACCTCCATGCACGAGTAGTTCTTTGTAGACCTATGGGTCCATAAATAGTAGCTAGATGGCTTCCTCTCTCTCTCTCTCTTGATTATCAATACAATGGTCTCCTTTAGATCAATATGATGTAATTCTTTTTGTGGTGTGTTTGTTGGGATCCGATGAACTTTGAGTTTATGATCAGATCTATCTTTTTGTATCAATGAAAGTATTTGAATTTCTTTGATCTCTTTTATGCATGATTGCTTATAGCCTCGTATTTCTTCTCTGATATTTGGGTTTTGTTTGGCCAACTTGATCTATTTATCTTGCAATGGGAAGAGGTGCTTTGTAGTGTGTTCGATCTTACGGTGCTTGATCCTAGTGATAGAAAGGGAACTGACACGTATGTATCGTTGCTACTAAGGATAAAACGACGAGATCCATATATAACGTCATAGATAAACGGATATTGTCTACATCATGTCATCATTCTTAATGCATTACTCCGTTTTTCCATGAACTTAATACACTAGATGCATGCTGGATAGCGGTCGATGTGTGTAGTAGATGCAGGCAGGAGTCGCTCTACTAATCTTGGATGTGATGCCTATATAATGATCGTTTCCTGGATATCATCATAATTATTTGAGGTTCTATCAATTGCCCAACAGTAATTTTTTACCCACCGTTTGCTATTTTTCTCGAGAGAAGCCACTAGTGAAACCTACGGCCCCCGGGTCTCTTCTTATTATTATTTGCCCTTGCGATCTATTTTATTTTGCTTTTATTTTCAGATCTACTAAACCAAAAACCCAAAAATACCTTGCTGCAATTTATTCTTATTTATTTTATTTGGCATTCGATCTATCAATCTACTACAAATTCCTCAAGTCCGTTTTTCCTATCTTGAGGCGTCGTACCCCGAAAGGGATTGACAACCCCTTTAACACGTCTGGTTGCGAGAAGTTGTTATTTGTGTGCAGGTGTTGTTTATGTTGTGTTGCTTGGTTCTCCTACTGGTTCGATAACCTTGGTCTCATCACTAAGGGAAATACCTACCGCCGCTGTGCTGCATCATCCCTTCCTGTTTGGGGAAATACCGATGTAGCTTTAAGCGACATCAAAAGGAATTTCTGGCGCCGTTGCCGGGGAGAACCTTCAACATATACCACCTTCCTAATCATAAATCTCATCGCCTCGCAATTACATTATTTGCCATTTGTCTCTCCTTTTAATCTCCCCCACTTCACAAACATTTATCGTTTTTATTCACTATCTTTTCCATTTGCCGTTTTTCTGATCGGATCTGTCGTCACTTGTGTTCTTGTTTACAATTGCTAAAAAATAATTCAAGATAACACTAAGTTGTGTGATTTTTTCAATACTAACAACAATGATTTTATGGGCACTCCGATTGCTCCTCCCGCCACTAGTGCGGAGACTTGTGATATTAATACTACTTGGTTGAATCTTGTCATGAAAGATAATTTTTTTGGCACTCCTAATGAGGATCCGCGTCACATCTCAATACCTTCGTGGAATTATGCGATATGCAAAAGAAAAGAGATGTGGACAATGGTATTGTGAAATTGAAATTATTTCTTTTTTCTTTGCGAGATCATGCAAAAAATTGGTTTTCTTCTTTACCTCGCAATAGCATTGATTCTTGGAACAAATGCAAAGATCCTTTTATCACTAAATATTTTCTGCCTACAAAAATTATATCCCTTAGAACCCAGATCATGAATTTCAAGAAACTTGAACATGAGCATGTTGCACAATCTTGGAAAAGGATGAAAATGATTCTGGATTCCACCGCTGGTGGCACTTTTATGGAAATTACTTTGGGTGAAGCCACCAAATTTCTTGATAATATTATGGCGAATTATTCACAATGGCATACCGAAAGGGCCCCGACAAGCAAAAAGATTAATGCAGTTGAGATTGATTCTTTGAATGAAAAAAGATGATGCTCTTATGAAAATGGTTGCTAGTAAAAGCGCTCCGATTGATCCTAATGATATGCCTTTGTCTACCTTAATTGATCAAACTGGTGATGCTATTGATGTGAACTTTATCTTTAGAAATAATTTTAATAACAATGCTTATAGAGGTAATTTTAATCATAGGCATTTTCCTAGTAATTCCTCTAATAATTATGGTAATTCCTATGGAAATCAATCTTACAATAATAATAGGAACACCTCTGATCTATAGAATAATATTAAAGAATTTATCCATACTCAAAAAGTTTTCAATGCTTCCATAGAAGAAAAATTAAATAAGATCGATGATATTTCTAAGAGTATTGATAGGATTTCTCATGATGTGGAAAATCAAAAGTTGAAAATATTTGTGCCTAAAGTTGAAGAATCAATTAAAGCTCTTTATGTTTCTATGGATGAAAGTAAGAAAAGATCCGCCAAGCTTAGAGCTAACCGAGAATTTTTAGAAAAAAAAATTTCTAGTCATTGCTTTCATAAAAATGAAGACATTAAAATAATTGGTGTTTCTTATATTGATTCTTTGTTTAGTAAAGTTCAACTTGATGATAAAGGGACTGAAGAAGAGTCAACTTTAGGTAGAAGACGTCCAAATATTTCAGACAGTGAAAATCTTGTTGAAAAATTTGATAAAAGTGGATTCGGAGAGGTCAAGACTTTAGGTAGTGATGTGCCCAGTATCTTGGATTACAAAGACTTTAATTATGATAGTTGTTCCTTGATTGATTGTATTTCTTTGTTGCAATCCAAGATTAATTCACCCCATGCCCATGAACAAAATAAATCTTTTACTAAACATATTGTTGATGCTATGATAAAAGCTTTAGATGATAAGTTGGAATTAGAGATATTAATCCCTAGAAAGTTGCATGATCAATGGGAACCTACCATCAAAATCAAAATTAAAAATTATGAGTGTTTTGCTTTATGTGATTTGAGTGCTAGTGTTTCCACTATTCTGAAATCTCTTTACGATGTTCTTGGTCTTACCAATATTGAAGATTGCTCTATTAATTTGAATTTGCCGGATTCCACTATTAAGAAGCCTTTGGGAAGGATCAATGATGTTCTTATTCTCGCAAATAGGAACTATGTACTCGTAGACTTTCTTGTTCTTGATATCGATTGCAATCCGTTTTGCCCTATTATACTTGGTAGACTGTTTTCGCGCACTATTGGCACGGTGATTGACATGAAAGAAGGGATATTAAATTCCAATTTCCCTTGAGAAAGGGCACGAAACACTTCCCTAGAACCAAGATCAAATTGCCTTATGAATCTATAATGAGGGCATCTTATGGAACATCCAACAAGGATGACAATACTTGAAATCTTGGTATTATGCCTAGCTAAGGGCGAAAAATGATAGCGCTTGTTGGGAGGCAACACAACTTGTATCGTTTCGCTTTTTGATTTCCTTGCTGTTTTCAATAAAAAAACCTTATTATCTCTGTTGAGATGTGTTTTTGGGGTTTGAATAAAGGTTTGTGCCAAGCAAAGCCTTAGGAACACGTTGGGTGTTAGTAGATTTGATCTTGCTGAAAAAACAGAAAATTTTGCGCTCACGAGAAAAATTCTTATTTTTAAAAGAAAAGTGATTTTCAGTTGATTCTTTTTGCAGAAGATTAATATACAAATTTCCCACGTGGTCCTAGTTTTTCAAGATTTGTAGAGTTCCAGAAGTATTCGAAACTTCCAGATTGCTACACACTGTTCTGTTTTTGACATATTATGTTTTCGTTCTGTTGTGTGCCTATTTTGATGGCTCTACGGTTTTGTTTGATGATTTTTTGCCATAGAAAAGTTGGAATACAATATATATAATACAAAAACAAAATATGAATTGGTTTGATACATTACTTATAGTAGTGCATTGCTTTCTTATACTAATGGATCTCACGAAGGTTTTGTTGAGTTTCGTGTGATTGAAGTTTTCAAGTTTTGGGTTATCTTATGATGGATGAAGGAAGGATGGAAGAGCCTAAGCTTGGGGATGCCCCGGCATCCCAAGATATTATCCAAAAATGAGCAACCAACTAAGCTTGGGGATGCCCCCGAGTGGCATCCCCACTTTCTTCCAACAACTATCGGTATTTCACTCAAAACTATATTTTTATTCATCACATGATATGTGTTTTTCTTGGAGCGTCTTGTATGATATGAGTCTTTACTTGTTTTTACTATCAGTATTTCACTCAAAATTATGCTCATGATCTTCACTTATATTTGTTCGAGCTTATCAAAAGCAACACATGAAAATTAGTCCCAAACTGATAGATATCCAAGAAGGATATAATAAAAACTTTCATGTAGATCATTGGACAAAATAAACTTGATTCCTTGTAATAGTTTTGAGACATGATGATATGATATGTGAGTCATGTTAATGACTAATTATGCTTTAGTAAGAATGTTCGTGTTAAGGTTTGTGATTCCCGAAACATGCACGTATGGTCTCTCGTTATGCCAAGAAGTTGGAGCACAATTTATCCTTGATTGTCCTATCTTTGTGTGAAGGTCGGGGGCACATGATGGTTAACTCCTACCAACATCCCCCTAGGAGCATGTGTAGTATTACTTTGCTTCAAGGGTTAATAAACTTTTGTAATAAGTATGTGAGTTCTTTATGACTAATGTGAGTCCATGGATTATACACAATCTCACCCTTTCATAATTGCTAGCCTCTCTCGTGCCGCGCAACTTTCGCCGGTGCATAAACCTTCATCAAAACAGCCACCATATCAACCTATTATGGCATTTCCATAGCAATTCCGAGATATATTGCCATGCACTTCCATCATATAGTAGACGTGAGCATTCATTTTCATCATATAGAGTCATACTATGTCATAGGTATCGAGTTATAATTTTTATTTCCTTTGAGTTACAAGTAAATAGAAGTGTGATGATCATCATTATCCATTATTAGAGCATGCCCCAGTAATGATAGGATGATGGATACCATGATTCCCCCACAAGTCGGGATGAGACTCCGGACTAAAACAAAAAAAAAGAAAAAAAAGAAAAAGGGGAAAAAAGAAAAAAATAATGAAAGGAAAAAAAGAAAGGGCATGCTAGTTCCACACTTGTGCTTCAAAGCAGCACCATGTTTTTCATATAGAGAGTCTCCTATGTAGTCACTTTCATATACTGGTGGGAATTTTTCATAGTAGAATTTGATGCGTACCCACTTAGTTTCATATTGAGCTTTCATACACTTATAAATCTTAGTGCATCTGTTGGATGGCAATCCCTACTCCCCACATTGATATCGTTTGATGGACATCTCCATAGTCCATTAGTTTGCCTAGTTGATGTGAGACTTTCTTCCCTTCTTTTGTTTACTACCATCGCATTCTATTCCACCTATATTTCTATATCCATGGCTTGCGCTCATGTATTGCGTGAGAGCTGAAAATGTTGAAGCGCGTTAAAAAGTATGAACCAATTGCTTGACTGACACCGGGGTAGTACATGATTTATACTTTGAGCTGGGAAGACAGAGCATGACAAGACTATATGATTTTGTAGGGATAACTTATTTTAGCATTGATATTTTGAAGGACATGGTTGCTTATTGATATGCTTGAGTAACTAAATTATTATGTCAAAACTAGATTATTGCTTTGAACCATATAAAAGTCCAAATGTCTATGCTATAAAGAAAAGAATATGATATGACATGATAGGCATCATTCCACATCAAAAATTCTGATTTTATGACTTACCTACTCGAGGACGAGCAGGAGTTAAGCTTGGGGATGCTGATACGTCTCCAATGTATCAATAATTTTTGATTGTTCCATGTTGTTATATCATCATTCCTGGATGTTGTAAAATTATTTTATAGTCATTTTATATCATTTTTGGTACTAACCTATTGACACAGTGCCAGGTGCCAGTTGCTATTTTCTGCATGTTTTTTACATTGCAGGAAATCAATATCAAATGGAGCCCAAACATCACGAAACTTTTTGGAGAATTTTTATGGGCCAGAAGACACCTGATGGGCCAGAGCTACACCCGGGGGGGTGCCCCGAGGGGGGCACAACCCACCAGGGTGCGCTAGGCCCCCCTGGTGCACCTAGTTGGAATGTGCCCACCTTTGTGCGCACCGCCTCTTTGCTCTATAAATACTCAGATATTCTAAAAACCCTAGGGGATTCGACAAAATATTCATCGAGCAATCGCAGAGTCTAGAACCACCAGATCCAATCTAGACAGCATCTCGGA
Source organism: Secale cereale (assembly GCA_902687465.1). Classification (NCBI taxonomy): domain Eukaryota; kingdom Viridiplantae; phylum Streptophyta; class Magnoliopsida; order Poales; family Poaceae; genus Secale; species Secale cereale. The sequence continues at coordinate 221,166,170 of LR738709.1, forward strand.
TGGGGTTTACCACTTCCATTGGTGCCTCTCCGATGATGTGTGAGTAGTTCTTTGTAGACCTACGGGTCCGTAGTTAGTAGCTAGATGGCTTCCTCTCTCTCTCTCTCTCTTGATTATCAATACAATGGTCTCTTGGAAATCCATATGATGTATCTCTTTTTGCGGTGTGTTTGTTGGGATCTAATGAACGTTGAGTTTATGATCAGATCTATTTTTTTATATCCATGAAAGTATTTGAGTTTCTATGATCTCTTTTATGCATTATTTCTTATAGCCTCGTATTTCTTCTCCGATATTTGGGTTTTGTTTGGCCAACTTGATCTATTTATCTTGCAATGGGAAGAGGTGCTTTGTAGTGGGTTCGATCTTACGGTGCTTGATCCCAGTGACAGAAAGGGAACCGACACGTATGTATCGTTGCTACTAAGGATAAAACGACGAGATCCATATCTAACGCCATATATAAACAGATCTTGTCTACATAATGTCATTGTTCTTAATGCATTGCTCCATTTTTCCATGAACTTAATACACTAGATGCATGCTGGATTTGGGTCGATGTGTGGAGTAATAGTAGTAGATGCAGGCAGGAGTCGGTCTACTAATCTTGGACGTGATGCCTATATAATGATCATTGCCTGGATATTGTCACAATTATTTGAGGTTCTATCAATTGCCCAATAGTAATTGGTTACCCACCGTTTGCTATTTTTCGCGAGAGAAGCCTCTAGTGAAACCTACGGCACCCGGGTGTCTTCTTATTATTATTTGCCTTTGCGATCTATTTTCTTTTGCTTTTATTTTCAGATCTACTAAACGAAAAACCCAAAAATACCTTGCTGTAATTTATTATTATTTATGTTATTTGGCGTTTGATCTATCAATCGACTACAAATTCCTCACGTCAGTTTTGCCTATCTTGTGGCGCCGTACACGTCGGGTTGCGAGAAGTTGTTATTTCTGTGCAAGTGTTGTTTACGTTGTGTTGCTTGGTTCTCCTACTGGTTCGATAATCATGGTCTCATCACTGAGGGAAATACCTACCGCCGTTGCGCTGCATCATCCCTTCCTCTTTGGGGAAATACAGATGTAGCTTTAAGCGGCATCAAGGGCCAGTATGTATCAGTTTGTCGATGACACTCTATACAGAAGAAGGCCCAACGATGTGAAATTGAAGTGCATTTGTCGGGAAGGAGGAAAGGAACTACTTGTAATACACAAAGGCATGTGCGGCTCCCACATTGGATCGAGGGCAATAGGTGGGAAAGCATTCCGACAAGGATTCTATTGGCCCACAGCCTTCCAAGACGCGGTCGAGCTAGTCACCAAATGTAAAGCTTGCTAGTTCCATTCCAAGAACATCCATCTGCCTGCTCAAGCTCTTTAGACAATTCCTTTTTCATGGCCATTTTCGGTCTGGGGGCTCGATATCCTCGGCCCTTTCCCCCGAGCTGCTAGGGGCTTTGAATACTTGTTCATTGCCATCGACAAGTTTACAAAGTGGCCGGAAGTAGATGCCGTCAGAAAGGTGACTGCTGAGTCAGCTATCAAATTCTTGAAAGGACTGGTGTGTTGCTTCGGGGTCCCTACCCGGATCATCACCGACAACGGCACCCAGTTCATGAGTCGCGCCTTCATGCAATATGTTCATCCCCTCGGAAGCAAGATCTCATTTGCCTCTATTGCACTTCCCAGAAGCAATGGACAAGCTGAGAGGGCGAACGCTGAAGTGTTGCAGGGCCTCAAGACAAGAACATTTGATAAGCTGTAGAAGTGCAGTAGGCGATGGATCGATGAGCTCCTGGTGATTCTTTGGTCCCTCATAACGACACCAAATCAAGCTACCGGGCAGACTCCTTTATCCCTAGTCTATGGGACAGAAGCAATTGTCCCCACGGAACTCATTTTACAGGTCGCCTCGAGTGCTTGCCTATGATGAAGTAGCGCAAGATCAGCACCAGCGGGACGATGCTGCGCTACTCAAGGAGAACCGTCTCCGGGTCGCTACGCATGATGCACCCTACCAGCAAGCCCTACGTCTCTATCACAGCTGCAGGGTTCATGCTCGGTGTTTTGAGGAAGGAGACCCATGTCCTTAGGCGTGTTCAGTCCGCCAAGGGTGCAAACAAGTTATCGCCGAAGTGGGAAGGCCCTTACCGGGTAGTACGAGTCACCAGACCTAGCGTAGTCCATCTGGAGACCGGAGATGGCATTTAGTTGCAAAACTCATGGAATATTGAGCATTTTCGCAACTATTACCCGTAAGGCGCGGCCGTCGGGCCCTGCCCGGCAGCCACCCTTTTGTACATGCCTTGCCTTAGTTGCATGTAACCCCTTGTACAAAGCTAGGCGCAGACCCTGAGCAATAGAGAAATAGACAAACGCTGGGGGGCCCCGACAAGTTGCATGCATGCATGCATAAGTATATCATGACCATCACATGTTCATGTAGATAAGATTGCACGTGGCATCATTTTCATCTGCATAAACCACAGGTTCCTGCCGTTGACTTGGTTCCCCAAGAAGAACATGAAAAAAGAAGCCAATATTGCAGTCTCCGGCAAGCCCAACAGATAAGTTCTTTCCTTTGTCCATACATGTTCTGTAAGGACTTGCACATAAGAAAACCCCGCCACCTTTTGAAATTCGGGTGGTTCCACCCTTCAACCCAAATGCTGCTTCAGTCAGGACGGTTGCAGTGGCCTTTGACGAAAAAGAGTTGGCGTGGGGGGGGGGGGGGG
>LR738709.1:221168999-221285452 GCA_902687465.1 Secale cereale
GGGTAATCCCTCTTCATGTCTTATGCCCGGTAAGCCTAGCTCCACAGCAACAAGACTGAGGGTACCAGAAAGGTAGCTTGCTGGGGGAAACTTGTTTACTTAAATGTATAGAATCATCCCACCTCTGCATGGACACATTACATGAACGAGTCCTCGGCAAGGTTTATCTTTTTAATTAATATGCTGATGAACAAGTACAAATCTTACAGAACACAAACATGGATAAAAGAGATTACATTATTTGAACTGAAATTTGGCCAATGCCTACAAGTTTAACATTGAAAAAGGATAAGTGCCCCGTAATGCCCTTTATCGTTCCTCTCCTCCTAGGCACTGCAGTGGGAGGTGAAGAGGGCAAAAAGGGGGACCTAGACAGAAGCCCAGCCTGACCCCATCGGGCTCTAGGAGAGGTAGCCCGGCAAGGGCAGGAGGGCGCGGAAAAGGTGATGGCGAAGAGGTCGGCGAGAAGGGTCTGTGGAATACTACCACCAAGGCCAGCAGGACGGGGCAAGGTGAACGGAGCTGCAGCCCACGAGGAAGCCTGTCGGAGTCCAGCTGGAGGACTGCTGGAGGAGCCAGGGGCAAGGGCACCACATCTACCTATGCATCCAACTTCCCGGCAAGTCGCCTTGCCGAGGGTGGAATGCAGGTGCAGATGATGGTGTTTTAGCCTGACGGTGACGGTACGAATGACGCTCAGCCAGAGTTAGAGTCGTCCCCCTCCCGGTTGACGCCGTCATCATCGCCGTCATTGTCCTCCTCCTCACGGTCGCTCAAGGAGGAGCTTTCATCGTCAGTCGAGCTCTGCACGCAGCACCCTAAGAGAGCACCCAAGCTCCCAAAAATATTGACGGAAAGCAAACCTTCCTCCATTAGCTTGAAATGGAGGATGTGCCCTTCCGACAGGCTATGGGCGCGGGCAAAAGTCTTCCAGCCTCGGCGGAAGTACATGACATGAGGGGCGGGGAAGTCTACGTCCACTCGTATACTACCATTACCGCAGCCCCTCATGTGCAACCTCAACGCTCGCGGCTGCTCAGGCTCCATCGCCCTTGCAAACAGAGTAGGGAGGCTATGGTGGCCATGTGGGGGCTTGTACAGCCTGATGATGAACTCGAGTGGTTAGTCCCCGACGTGGCCTTCCATCAGGGGAGGAGCGGCCGGAGGAGGCGTGATCGGAGCACCGCCATGTCCCCCTCGGCCCTGAGCGCCTCGACGACCACGACCTCGTCCCCACCCACCTCCTCTCCCAGCAGGCTCCACCCATGCGCCATCGGAGGGAAGAGGGAGAAGCTGTCGAGCAGAAGTTCTCATGGCAAATGGAACGAAGCCGGAACATTGCCCCTCACTATGATGGATGAAGACTGCTATGAAGATGTGAAGAAGCGAAAGGTGTGGGAAAGCGCCTCACCCCACACCCCCCTTTTAGAGGCAGGCGAAGCAGGGAGGGCGAAAATTTTCCACGGAGACGGCCGCCCCGTTCGGCCTATCCGGCTCCCCTCGCACCATTAACGGCTCGAGGAATCAAGGACGACCCTCTGGGCCAATCTACGGTGCCTGGCTCTCTGCCACGACACTCATTTCCGTGCCCTTCGCAATCGCCACCAACCCTACGCAATGCATGCGAGACACATGGTGGGAGCTTTTGGAGAGGGAAGGATAGTGGGGTGGCAGTTACCACCCCATGAACGTGGGGAGCGGGTCCTCCGCGGATAATGGTCCATTATCCCCCACTACGATTTGCATTGCTCAACGCGCGAAAGATGCGGAAACTGGCCCAGGATCAATTTAATGAAGAAGCAAAGAAGATCTCAAAGGAGGCAAGCCACTCCTGCTCCTTTGCCTGTGCACTAGATAGAGCCTACACCAACGATGCCCAGCAGCCCGTCTGGGCCAGGCTCCGGGGCTCCTGTCGGTGCAACAAACCCTGGGTTTGTTACCCCAGACTGTGCATAGGCCCAAGGACAAGTTTGCAACACCAATATCAGATTAAGACATGGAACGATCAACTCTTTGAGGAATAAGAGAGTTGGTCCAGGAGATCAAGATGACCACGACAAGCGAAGGAGCAAGATATTTCCAAGGGAAAAGCCTCCCTTTCCAGGCAGACGAGCTCGGCAAGGTGGGGATCACCCGGAAGCAAGCCTCTGAGAACATCCCAGCAGGCCTGCCGGGGCTCGCGGAAGCAAACCACCACCTCACAACGACGCCCGTCATCAATCAGTGTGGTGTCAAGCTCCTAAGTGACTCAGTGGCAGCCCCTTGCCACATGGAAGCCACATCCTACAACAAAAACCTCCAACTAACACCCGTCCTGAGACGTCTCAAGCAAGTAGGCACGAAGCAGCCCAACAGGGTCTGCCGGGAGAGCCATTATGTGACACTAAGCGACGCATTTAATGTTCTTTATCAGCCTGCAGAGTTAGGTATGATATTATTGTTTGCTATCTAATCAGCATGGAAAGACTGATTTGCTAGTGTGGTGACCCCTTAATCTATAAAAGGAGGCCCATGCAACTGTAGAAAGGATTCGGCCATTACTAGCCCACACACTCATACGTGTGTAGTGACACTCGCCCCATGGCAACCCTGCCGGGCAAGAGCGCCATGCTCTTTTCTAGATTCCACCATCAATCCACCAAAGCAGGAGTAGGGTTTTACGCCTCACGGCGGCCCGAACCTGGGTAAAAATTGCTTGTGTGATCTCTGTCGTCCTGCGCCACGCCCCTCCGCTCTTTGTGCAACGTGCCCATCCTCCCGCCGAACCAAAAGGGACTCCTGTCACATAGGTGGCCATGGTTTTGCCACGACAGTGGTAGAACATTATCGGACATGGTAATTGTTGGGAAATGTGTGCGATGGAGTCTTGCATGGCAGACGGGTTCCACAGAAAACTTGTGTGCGATGGGGCACATATCGCACACAGTTCATATGTTGGCTCGTGTGCCTTACATTCTGTTTCCCAAATGGTTCTTTACAACACACCGTTTGGTTTCACTTTGTCATTAGAAACATTTAATCACCGATCCCACGCGTGCGAAAGAATTTAATGTGTGCTGCATCGCACATGATTACATTTTGCAAAGCCTCTAGATCATGGCTTCATATCCCCGATGGTTTCTGGGTCGTATGGGAAGGACCCCCCTATCGCCCACACTCACTTGGCGACGGTTCCAAATGCCGTCGCAGAAAGGGGTTAAAAACCCTGTGTATATAACCTCGCTGTACTAGTGGACATTGTTTTAATAATATCATATTCAGATTTGAACAACTAAGCTTGTTTAGCTTGATGGGTGGAGCAGTGCTATTATGACACGAAGGACGTAGGCTGATCGTATAGTGATCATAAAACAGGGGAAACCCTAAACATGATAAATTTAACTCAATTATGACTGTGCCATGGCAAATTTGAAGCCGCAAACCATAGAAACGCCACTTAGCAACCATTGTTTTCTTTGAAATAAGAACTAAATTCTAAGTGTTGAATAGATAGTACAGTAAACAAGTTATGATCTATTTTCCGGTTGAAATCAAAAAGTTGAGCAGTTATGAAGTAGTACCACCTTTCTTGCGTCGTCGTGTAGGCATCAGGGGTGCGATGGTTGTCGGTGGCATTGAAGATGATCTGTGATGGTGGATGCGTGCATCGGCCCATTTTGGTGGACGAGAAGGTCGTCAGAGCGGCCTCGGCAAGGAGGACGACGTCACCGATGATGCGAGAGGACGCGATGCAAGTCTCCTGGTCCGTCCCCGTGGATGAGAAAAGTCCATCTCTTGAAGTGCACGACGCGGTCTTGGTAGGCGCTCCCGCATGGTGGAGGACTGTGGGGACCCTGACTCATTAGTCATGATCACTGAATGCACGTGTACAGTGATCCCAGAGATCAATGTTCACTACACACACACAGAAGCTGAATAACAAGAGTCTTACATCCATACATACCATTGTCCACAAATTATGACCATGATGGTCAAGTCTTGAGTATATCATCATAGCGGAAACCTTCAATGGCAACTTGGACCCATGCCATCTGCCTTAACCCTATAGGCATTCTCACTGGGAAGCATCCTAGCTTGCATGTTCGTCAGCAAGGTACTCTTCATTATATCCTATTCTTTCATTCCTGGCTAATGAAATAACCAGTGGCAAGCCAACTAGTACTTTGAATGTACTCAGAAGCAACCCAAGAGTGATGACAAAATAATTATGCAAGGCTCTACTCCTAAATTGGCATTTTTGCGAAAAGCTTGTTTTTCTCATGCAAGTATGATCAACATTTATCAAGGACATGAATACGTCTGCAACATATATCACGAGGTTACATACATCAACATCGAGAAAGAGTTATGAACAACTCATGCTCAATCTCATCGTGACTTCCACATGAATCATATCAACAATATTACCAAACCGTGTTGTTTGTAAGAAACATACGGACATAGTCTAAGCAGCACCACCCAACTGTCCTTGACTGTGGTCACGGCTATTTGAGTAGTTTGACACTCTGTAGAGGTTGCACACTTAACCCACAAGATCCAAGAAGCTTTCGTGTTATCCATGACCCGAGGTACCTCAAGTACCCGGGATAAGCACCCGATCACTACCTTTCCCTAGCCATGACTAACATAGAGTCCACATGATTGGCAATAGCCCCCGTCCCACAGTCATGTTTTAGTTCAGTGGAGCCGTGTTCCCATATCTATCACACAACGCGAGCACGGGTGTACCAGCGGTGTGTCTGGTGCCATGTGAAAATAGTCATGGCCGCCTATCCAAGCGCAACCTCGTCCCGAGACTGACCACACCACTCCCATTACTAGTAATGCGTGGATCCATGGTAGCATGAACTAGTTAATCAATAATGCCCCGTCCCATAAGGGGTAGTGTGGTTGTGCATGTTTGGTTGGTATGGTAGCCAATCTTAAATCTAATACATCTCTGTAAACAACACTTTCATCAAGCCTCGGTACACTACTTCTCCACCAAGTAGTGTTGTTCATCATCATCTCCCAATGGCATTAGTGGCACCCATTGGGCTTTCAAGAGATTTCTCTGAAGGTGATTTTCAGGGAATTTATGCAAGTCCATGCATCAACAACTATGGGTTCACCATCGTATCTCTAAGCACAAAATAGAGCTACGAATCATGCGAGTATCAACGGACCATGCATCAATGAGACCTGCATAACAAGCCCATCATCAACACCATCATCATGCATACAGAATATATCGATTAACAAAAGGGGTATATCATGGCCAAAGGGTTGCTTGCCTATCGCCGCAAGGTCTTCAATCCTTCTGGTCCATCTTCATCAACTAATGTCGGAAAGAATCACAATAAGCAACATATCAAGGAAAAAATAAAAGTGCTCTACAAATATGGATTTGAATTTTCTAGGACATCTCTGGTTATATGAAAAATAACCAGAGTGGTTTCATTGGAATTGGATCAGTGCATATTTCTGAACATTCCAATATGATGGAATCAAGGGGGTTAATGGATCTGCAAGGAGTCTACAGAAATATATTTTTGAAAAATGATCAAGGGCACCCATTAGTCAAAGCATGAGTTTTGGAATAATCTAGGAGTTCGGTTTCACTGGATTTGGAGTTGAAATGATTTTTCTATGAATTTGCAAAGTTGGCAATATATGGAGAAATGAACCAATATTTCAGGTGGCATAGAAAGTATTGCGAAAATGTTCAAAAAATAAGTTTTGAACTTATAAGTACCTAGGAATATGAATCATGGCATTTGGTTCAGAAATGGGTTGTGTGTGATTTTCTAAAGTTTATCACCGAAATGGAAAAAAATAGGATTTTGATAAATATTTGTGAAGAAAATGTTTCTGAAAAAATGTGCAAACTGCACCAGGAGATAGATCATAATTTTATGTAATACTAGAAATTTGAAACATCAACTTTGGAGTCCATTTGAATTGTTTATGGATTTTACAGTATATCTGGAAAAGTTAAGGAAGAAAAGAAATCAACCTTATGACGTGCACTAGGCGAAGCCCAGCTAAACGACACCTACTAGGCTCAACCCAGTGGCTCAGCTGCACGAGGGAGGTGTTTACGCCGAAGGCGCATTTTGTGAAGTACGCTTTCACCATGGGGAGGTGAAAACGATCGCGTGCGCCTCCACTTATGCCCACTGGGCATGGCGCTTCGGTGGCTAACGGGATGGTCCCGCGTGCAGGTCGCCCACCCTACCCCGCAACGTCCTCTACCCCGCGACGCCAGGCAGAGGGCGCCGGCCTTGCTCATTAGCGGAACTGCCCTGCCCATCCGCGCCGGCTGATGGTGGGAATGGAGCTGTGGGGCTCGGTTGCGCCCGTCGGAGTGGACCGAGGTAGGCTCGGCCTTCACTTCTGCGTGCGAGCTCCGTCGACCAAGCTCTCTATGATGCTTGGTCCGACGGTGATTGCCGGCGACTCCAGCCACCATTTGAGACGCTCGGTCTACTAGAGTAATCATGGGGCCGAGGCGGTTCTCCACATGCCGCAAATAGCTATCAGGGGCTATGAGTTGAGGAGTGCGTCGGCCGCGGTCGGGACCGGTGGCGGCTTAGGATGAAACCGATGATTCGGGCATGGATAGGAGGAGTAGAAGTGTGGGAGGTGCCCTACATGGTCTGGGTGTTTTGCCGGTGCGCTTAGGAGGCGAAATGGGTTTTTGGGGAGCTCGAGTTTAAGCGGTGGTCGTCGGTGAGGCTTCGGCCATGTAGGTGGACAGGGGGTACTAGGGGGCGAGTGGGCGTGTCTGAGAGGTACATGGGAGAGAGGAGGATCTAACAGAGGCGGGAGAGAGCTCGGGGTGGCTTTATATGGAGGAGACACCGGTGCACCATGGGCAAGGTCTAGGGTGCTCTTGGGCGAGCACCAAGGAGGAGAGAGGGGGCAAGGGAGGAGAGGGCTGACCACGTTGTCTGTTGTGGACACCGAGGTGACCTCGACCGACACGCTTGCTTTTCCCAATGCCGCCTGGTTGCCTCGGAAGGGCCAAGCTATAGTGCCCTTGCGCCCTGTAGCATGCTCCAGAGCGCAAATTTGCTCGACATGGGCATGTCTTTTGTGTCTTGGCTGTGTCCTCACGTGTCCAACAACCCTAAGGGTTAGTAGACAATAGGAAAGGGGCATTGGATGCCTTAGTAAGGCACTGGATGAGAGGGGAGGTGGAGAGACAAGTGAACAATGGCTGTCCAGGAGGGTAAAGTGAGGGTTTTCACCCCTCAATCATTGAGCTAAGAAGTAAAGAAATTTGTTGGCGGTAGATGGTGACTAGGGGAGGCTCTGGTAAAATTTGAGCTCGTGGAAAATAGTGGAAGGGGTCAAAACAGTAACTTTTGGAGTTGGCCAAAAGGTGTTTGATGCAGTTTTTGGCAAGTAAAACTATTCTACTTGCTATGACATTTAACAGGATCAAATGTCATATGTAAATGGGGTTGATCACCAAGTTTGAGCTCATTTGAAGAAAGTTGCCAATGTAAACCCTAGAAATCAACAGAAATGTATTTTCCAAGATTTAGTCATGCAAAACTTTTATCCTTGATGTACCACTTGGCGTAGTATCATTATTTGGGTATTTGCGCATGTACACAAAAATTGAGGTCAAAAGGAGAAAGTTGGGAATGTAGACTTGTTCAAATTTGGTTCTGGACAGAGAGGGTTTTGGGGCACTTTGATCAAGATCTCCTTCTCTCCAACTTGTGCCATTTAGTATAGATGCATAATTAGACCATTTGAGCATGTGCACCAAGTTTTAGAGCATTTGGACATGTTTGGCAATGTAAAGTTGCTCAAACTTCAAAATGGACAGAAATAGTTTGCAAGACTTTCGGTGATGTTATCTTGTTCTCCAAGACATGTGGCAAGCTAGAATTTTCTTGGAATTTACAGAGAAAAATTCCTATGTAAATATTTCAAAAGCTTGAAATGTCCACAAAGGGTTTTTGAGGGATTTTACCAATATTTTGAACCTAACCATGTCTTGAAACTCTTTTATATGGACAATATATGTCCACTGAGTTTCCGTAAATTTTCTCAAATATTTTTGGAACATTAAAATAATTTTAACCTATTAAAGACCATTCTGGCCTAAAGAAAAAGCCTTTTAATAAAATAGAAAATAAATGTTAAAATAATATTTTTGTGGTTTACGGGAGTCCTATATCTAATAGGAATCAAATATAATTTTTTGAAAGATTTTTCACACCCTTAATTAAGTGCTTATAGTTCAAGTCTCAATTCAGGGGGTTTTGGAAACCTTAATTTAGAAAATACTTTTTGGCCAAATTATTTTTGTAAGAAAATACTATTATGTTCTATACACATGGCATGATCATTGCGCAAAGTTTTGGATCAAGGAGAAGGAGTATAAGAGTTGGAGGATTTATTTTATTTTTAGAGCACTTGCAAACAGCAAACAAAAATCCAATCAAGCAATGTTCAGAACAGTCAAAAGTTCTTGTCAAACCACATTTTATCATGATTTAATAGCTTAAGTGTTATGGCATGAAAATCGGGGTGTGACAGACCTACCCCCTAACAAGGATCTCGTTCCCGGGATTCCCAAACTAGGCTCGAATTGGAATACGGAAACTTGGATCTGGGTTAGTCTTCACGTCCTCATACTGCTTCTGCTTCTGCGTGGTGCTCCATTGAACATTGAAGTACTTAATGGTGTAGCTTCGTGTATAACATTCTTCGTGATCCAGGTTACAAATGGGTCTTTGGCGTAGGTCAGGTTGGACTAGAGGTCGATGGCTCCGTGATCAATGTCCTTGTAGAGATTATGCTAGTTAGTAAGTTGGAAACACTTCCAGTGTTGTGATGCGTGGAAAGCGTTGTGCACATCGAGTAACTCATGTGGCTACTCCAGTTTGTAACTGTCTTCTCTTCATCTTGTAGGGATCTCAGAGGGGTTCGATAAGGCTTGGTGTGAGCTTTCCTTTTTCATGGAAATGTTTGGTTCCTTTGAGAGGAGTGGCTTGCAGATACACATGGTCTTATACGCGGAAGTTTACTTCTTAATGTCGGTTGTTGGTATTGTTCTTCCTCCTTGTCATGGCAGTCTTCAAATGTTATCCAACCATCTGAACGGCTCTTCTTCCGTCTTCGGGTAGAAAAGTAGGTCACGAAATAAAGATGACAACCAACTTGTCCAGGTACTCCATGAAGACTTTGTTCACGAGGTACATAAAGTAGGTTGGGGTATTGCTGGTGGTCGCGGTCGAGTATGGGCCAAGGTGTTCTCATCCTAGAGCCAAAGCCCATGGTCATGATTTGACCACGATGTGGCTTGGTAAGGCTTAAGGGTTTCAAGGTTTCCAGTGTGCAGGTGAACATTTATCATCTTATCCTTAAGCATGGATTCTCATATGCCAATAGTTCTACCTAGTCCTTCAAACAAATCACATCACATTACCGAAAGCAGCATTTCATATAGGTCAACTCCAATCATCACTCATTCTACTCATATCCTCATGACTCCCAAGAGGAGGTCTAACAAAATCATACATGTCAACTATGCCCAAACTCATATGTATGGTTATCCTATGCGAAAATTCATGGGTAGAACATACAACTACTAAGCATGAACACTGTTTAAGAATTCACCCGATTAATCAGTTAACGGGCCAGTTAATCACTAATCACAACATGGCCGAATCGAATAGCACCTATTCGTCTGGTTAACTTGTCAGGCCGATTAATTGGCCAGTTAGACCGATTAATCAGTAGTCATGCTGATTAATCCCTGATGGCCCATTAACGAGTGGACAAACAAAGCCCAATTTTTTGGCCCGTAACCCCTTCCAGCCCCATCCTGCTCCTTAATAGCAAGAATTAATAATTTTACCTCCTCTATATGCTTTTTCATATGTGTATAGTAATATGGTTTGGTATACTACATAGTTGTGAGCATGAGAGTATGGCATAATACATAAAAAAATCTAGATATATGTTGCAAGTTCCTATTCAATCTACTGATTAATGGTTGACCAATTAATCTAGTTAATAGGCTGATTCACCGATTAATCGCTACTCCTAAACCGACCGAGCAGCTACCAATTAACGATTTCCTGAACATTGGCTTGAATTAAACATGACAATCCAAGTGCTCAGCCTATTCTTCCAAGGTCCAAGATAGTGCATCTCTATCCTAAGGAAACACATCGTATGCCACTCCAAGATCTTGTTTCCTTCCGATGAGTCAACTCCAACAGCCCATTAACCTCCATCAATCACTACACAATCCATTAATTCTACAAATCCAATGTCTATGGTGTTCCACATGATCTTCTATTGTCCTATAATCCCCAAATACTTGGAAGGGCAATCCTTACAATAGTCAGTCCACCAATTCCCATTATCGTGATCTGATAAATTCCTATGTCAAGCCTATATATATTCCTAAATCAACTCTGACAATTAGTCCAATATCCTAGTTTAACGTCCACCAAAAACATTGGTATCATGATCGATATCATCAGTTTAAATCCAATTTACTCCGAACCATTTAGACTTACTCAACATCGACACTATTAATATCCAAATCTCATGTCCTCTGAGAATCCCTACCTATTTAAATCCAAATCTCATGTCCTACGAGAATCCCTACCTGTTTCCCCAAGTCATTACGGTAATGTCAACTATCTTCCATCAATATCCCGCGGCTAAGTCAAATCATTATACTTCCAAGAATTTCATCTTGCGATCATAATTGTCCTACAAAATCCAATTTACTCCAAGGTGATGAAAGTTACTCTAATCTATTAACACGATCCCACCAAGTTCACCTACCAATATGAAAGCCTCCTAATCCACCAAGGAGACTAAGATAACTCCTGAAGGTCACTAATATAAACTCATCAAGTCATATGTCCTCTATTCCTATATACTCAAATTGATCTTCCCTATGGCATCAGCAGTTCTTGTGCTATGTTAGGATGACAGTGTGCTTGCTCACTTCACCCACTAGTTCAATAGTGCACCCAGTGCTGAGCAAGGTTACAGAGGCTTAACTGGTTCTCTTGCAATTATGTGGGTTAAGCACATGGTTAAGGATTGGAGCTGGGGTATCTCGTGAAGTCTCTACGGTTCTAGGGATGGGTTTCTAATCTTGAGGGCTAAACATAACTCTACAGGGTTGCACTTGGTCGAGGAGGCGGTCGCAAAATTCTTCGGTGCTAGTTGGTTGCCGAAGTAGAATCCTTGGTGTATCTTGTTTTGCCGGTCTTCAGTTGAGGAGAGAGATTAGAGGGAAAAGTAGCACAGAGGAGGTGCCTAAAGGGGGTTCTATTGTGCAACTTCAAACAAACATGTGCCAAAAGGGCCAAACACAAACAACAAGGTAGGTGATATGGTCGCGTACTTGTTGCCTAGGGCAAAAGGGAGACTTATATAAAAACTCAGATAGATAAAAACAAGAAACACACAACATGGTTCCCTTCGAACCATCATACGGACTCGACTGCGCATAGGGGGTACACGACTCATCCTACCCTAGGGGTTCTCAGACTCAGTAGTCGTGCTTTGCTCTGTGCCTCGTGTAGTCTTCTAGGTCTTCCTCGAGTGTCGATATGTCTCTTGTAGTTGTTGGATGAAACGATCCGGGTTGAGCCTGAAGAATCTTCATCAACTTCTCGCCTGATGAGCTGACGGGGTGAAGGTGGTTCCTAGCTGCTGGCATTGACTCGGTCTTCTGTTGTCTTCTTAATGACGACGAACCCTTTTGCCTTCTAAAGCGTCAACGGTACCAGGTAGGCAATCCTTTATGCAATAACATTAACAAGGCATAGTAGAGGTCCAACTATTGGTTTCGTTGATGATAACATTGACACCAAGGGCGGGGGATGAAAATAACCATTTTCCTCCTCACTATAGTGAGGCAGACCGAATGGCGTTGTTCTCATCCACCGGTGGTTGCCGATACAACAATAGTAGTGATAGGGTTACTCTATTAGCGATGTATATAATGATCTTGCATATCCTATGCCCTGATCATCGTAGTCTAAGATAGCATCATCTTGGGGCAGTATGGATGGTGTCACCATCCTCTGGGTCTTCATGTCCTCATTCCTCGAGACGGTCTCTTCTGTTGGTATTGTCTCATCGTGGTGTCGCCAAACTTGTGTTCCAAAGATGTGGGCGAACATCTAGCAAAGCATATTCCTTCTAGTCTATCTACAAGGATTACGAGGAATCCGGTGGTCAGAGGCATAAGGGTACTAGCGGCCATTTACAAAAAGTTTTGATGGGGAAGAGATCAATAAGGAAAAAAATATCTTAGTTTTTGAAAAACTGAGTAGGGAAGAGAAGTATTGATACTTTTGAAAATTAGTAATAGTTTTGAAAATAATTTTACCCTAACTAACGAACATGCTAACTAAGACTTCATACAGTCAGGATGGCTCTTATAGCAGCTCTGTGGGGACCCCGACTCATAAGTCGTGATCACCGAATGCATGTGTATAGGGATCCAAGAGATCAATGCTCATTGAACACACGGACGCTGAATAACAAGAGTCTTACATCCATACAAATAGTTATACACAAATTATGACCATTATGGTCAAGTCTTGAGTATATCATTGAAGCGGAAACCTTCAATGACAACTTGGACCCATGCCATATGCCTTAACCCTACATGCATTCTGACTGGGAGGCGTCCTAGCTCGCATGTTCTTCACCAAGGTACTCTTCATTATATCATGTTTTTTTCATGCCTGGCCTATGAAATAACTAGTGGAAATCCAATGAGTACTTTGAATGTACTTGCAAGCAACCCAAAAGTGATGACAAAATAATTATGCAAGGCTCTATGGCTAAATTGGCATTTTTTCGGAAAGCTAGTTTTTCTCATGCAAATATGATCAACATTTATCAAGGACATGAATGCGTCTGCAACACGTATCAAGAGGTAAGAGACATCAACATTGAGAAAGTGTTATGAACAACTCATGCTCAAGCTCATCATGACTTCCTCACGAATCATATCAATAATATTACCAAACCATGCTGGTTGTCAAAAACTTATGGACATAGTCTAAGCAGTACCACCCAACTGTCCTTGACCGTGGACATGACTATTCGAATGGATTGACACTTTGCAGAGGTTGCAAACTTTACCCACAGGATCGAGGAAGCTTTCGTGTCAGCCAGGACCCGCGGTACCTCAAGTACCTGAGGTAAGCACCCGATCACTGCCTTTGCCTAGTCGTGACTAACGTAGAGTCGAGTCGATTGGCAATAGCCTCGTCCCATAGTCATGTTTTAGTTTAGTGGAGCCACACTCCCATATCTATCACACAAAGCGAGTACGGGAGTACTAACGGTGTGTCCGGTGCCCTGTGAAACCAGTCATGGCTGCTTATCCAAGCACGACCCCGTCCCAAGAGTGACCACGCCACTCCCGTCAATAGTAATGCGAGCATCCATGCTAGCATGAACTAGGTTATCAATAACGCCCCGTCCCATAAGGGGTAGTGTGGTTGTACATGTTTGGTTTGGACGGTAGACAATCTTAAATCTAATCCATCTTTGTAAACAACACTTTCATCAAGCCTCGGTACACTACTTCTCCACCAAGAAGTGACCTAGTTCATCATCATCTCCCAAGGGCATTAGTGGCACCCACTAGGCTTTTGAGAGATTTCTCTCAATGTGAAATTCACGGAATTTATGCAAGTCCATGCATCAACAACTATGCTTTCACCATTGTATCTCTAAGCACAAAATAGAGCTACGAATCATGCAAGTATCAACGGACCGTGCATGAATGAAACATGCATAACAAGCCCATCATCATGCATACGGAATTTATTGATGAACAAAAGGGGTATATCATGGTCAAGGTCTTTTTTGAGAAAAGAGGCGCTTGCCCGGTGTTAAACTGAGGCCCTTACAAATCCAACAAGAGTCACGAAACAAACAAAATAAGCAACACATCAAGGCAAAAATAAATGTGCTCTAAAAATATGGATTTGAATTTTCTAGGTCATCTCTGGTTATGTGACAATTAACAAGAGTGGTTTCATTGGAATTGGATAAGTGGATATTTCATAACATTCCAATATGATGGAATCAAGGGGTTTAATGGATCTGCAAGGGGTCTACAGAACTATATTTTTGAAAAATTAGCAAGGGCACCCATTAATCAAAGAATGATTTTAGAAGCATCTAGGAGTTGTTCTCACTGTATTTGGAGTTCAAATGATCTTTCTATGAATTTGCAAAGTTTGAAATATATGGAGAAATGGACCAATATTTCATGTGGCATAGAAAGTATTGGGAAAAATGTTCACAAACTAAGTTTTGAACTTATAAGTGCCTAGGAATTTGAATCATGGCATTTGGTTCAAAAATGGGCTCTCTATGATTTTCTAAACTTTATCACAGGAATGGAAAAATAGGGTTTTGATAAATATTTGTGAAGAAAATGTTTCTGAAACAATGTGCAAACTGCACCATGAGATATATCATAATTTTATGAACTACTAAAAATTTGAATCATCAAATGTGCAGTCCATTTGAATTGTTTATGGATTTTACAATATATATGGAAAAGAAAAGGAAGAAAAGAAACCAACCTTATAATGCGCAGTAGGGGAAGCCCAGCTAAACGATGCCTACTAGGCTCAGCCCAGTGGCTGAGCTGCGCGAGGGAGGTGGTCACGCCGAAGGCGTCTTTTGCGCAGTACGCTTTCACCATGGGGAGGCAAAAACTGTTGCGTGCGCTTCCACTTATACCAGCTGGGCGTGGCGCTTCGGAAGGTCTCTCGTGTAGGATGCCCGCCCTGCCCCACGTCATATTCTACCCTGCGATACCAGGCAGAGGGCGCCGGCCTCGCTCGCCGGCAGTGTTGCTCTGCCCATCCACGCTGGCTGGCGGTGGGGATGGAGCTGCGGGGCTCAGTAGCGCCCGTCGTAGCGGACGGAGGGAGGCTGGGCCTTCGCTTCCACGCGTGAGGGACATCGGCCAAGCTCTCTGTGGCGCTTGGTCCGATGGTGATTGTCGGCGATTCTGTCTAGTGTTCGAGATGCTCGGCCTACCAGAGTGATCATGGGGCCGAGGCAGTTCCCCTCATGGTGGAAATAGCCGCCGGGGGGATCTATGTTGAGGATGGCGTCGGCCACGGTGGCGATTGGTGGCTGGTGAGGATGAAATCAATGATTCGGACACGAAAAGGAGGACTAGAAGTGTGGGAGGTGCCCTACGTGGTATGGCTGTTCTGCTGGTGTGCTCAGGAGGCGAAATGGTATTTTGGGGAGCTCGAATTTGAGCGGCGACCATCGGCGAGGCTCCGGCCATGGAGGTGGACAGAGGGTACTAGGGGGTGAGTGGGCGTGCCTGAGAGGTGGATCGGAGAGAGGAGGATCTAATAGAGGCGAGAGAGCTCGGGGTGGCTTTGTATGGAGGAGACGCCGGTGCACCATGAGCAAGGTCTAGGGTGCTCTCGGGTGAGCACCATGGAGGAGAGAGGGGGCAAGGGAGGAGAGGGCCAACTGCGTTGCGTGTTGTGGACGCTGAGGCGCCCTCGACGAACACACTCGCTCTGCCAAATGCCGCCTGGTTGCCTCGGGAGGGCTAAGCTATAGTGCCCTGGCGCCCTGTAGCGTGCTCCACAGCGTGACTATTGCCGGCATGGGCATGTCTTTTGGGTCCTAGCCGTGTCCACCCGTGTCCAACAACCCTAGGGGGTAGTAAACTATAGGAAAGGGCATTGGATGCTTTAGTAAGCCACTGGTGAGAGGGGAGGTGGAGAGAGAGGTGAACAGTGGCTGTCCAGAAGGGTAAAGTGAGGGTTTTCACCCCTCAATCATTTAGCTGAGGAGTAAAGAAAGTTGCTCGAGGTAGATGGTGACTAGGGGAGGCTTTGGTAAAAATTTGAACTCGTGGAGAATAGTGGAAGGGGTCAAAACAGTAACTTTTTGAATTGGCAAGAAAGTATTTGATGCAGTTTTGAGCAAGTAAAAAGATTCTACTTGCCATGATATTCAATAGGATCAAATGTCATATAGAAATGGGGTTGATCACCAAGTTTGAGCTCATTTGAAGAAAGTTGCCAATGTAACTTTGGCAAACCACAAAAATAAACAGAAATAGATTTTCCAAGATTTAGTCATGCAAAAGTTTTCTCCTTGATGGAACACTTGGTGTAGTATAATTATTTGGGTTTTTCACCATGTACACAAAAATTGAGGTCAAAAGGAGAAACCTCGCAATGTAGAGTTGTTCAAATTTGGTTCTAGATATAGTTGGTTTTGTGGCACTTTGATCAAGATATCCTTCTCTCCAACTTGTGCCATTTGGCTAGATTCATAATTAGACCATTTGAGCATGTGCACCAAGTTTGAGAGGATTTGGACATGTTTGGCAATGTAAAGTTGCTAAAACTTCAAAATGGACAGAAATAATTTCCAGGGGTTTTGGTGATGTTATCTTGTTCTCCAAGAGATGAGACTTGACAAGATCACCAAATGGGGAATTTGTGACATGCTAGAATTTTCTTGGAATTTATAGAGAAAATTTCCATTGTAAATATTTCAAAAGCTTGAAATGTCAAGAAAGGATTTTTGAGGGAATTGACCAATATTCTGAACATGACCATGTGCTAAAACTCTTTTGTATGGACAATATATGTCCACTGAGTTTCCCTAAATTTTCTAATATATTTTTGGAACTTTAAAATAATTTTAATCTATTAAAACCATTTCTGGCATAAAGAAAAAGCCTTTAAATAAAATAGAAAAATAACTTTTAAAATAATATTTTTCTAGTTTATGGGAGTCCTATATCTAATAGGAGTCATATATAATTTTTTGAAAGATTTTTCACACACTTAATTAAGTACTTGTAGTTCAAGTCTCAATTCAGGGGTTCCTGGAAAACCTAATTTAGAAAATACTTTTTAGCCAAATCATTTTTGTATGAAAATACTATTATTTTCTATACACTTGGCATGATCAATAGGCAAAGTTTTGGATGAAGGAGAAGGAGTATAAGAGTTGGAGGATTTATTTGATTTTTAGAGCACTTGCAAACAACAAACAAAAATCCAATCAAGCAAAGTTCAAAACACTCAAAAGTTTTTGTCAAACCACATTTTATCATGATTTAATAGCTTAAGTGTTGTGGCACGAAAATCAGGGTGTGACAAGGACGTTGGCAATGGATGGGGTGGCGGACGGGGGAGGCTAGTGTGGGGATGGTGTTGCAAGATATGTGCGACCAATATAACCTTGGAAAGTTGGAGCAAGCACCTTGATTGGTGAATAATATAGGAAATCTACCTCTGACTCCTCTACTAGGGAGCTACATTGACTTAGGTGTCCCTCTAGCTCAGAATCATTGTTAGGATCATATTCTGAGCACGAGTCTGTAGGTGGAGAGCGCTTGCATTGCATTGCATCCAGACTTGATTGCACTCCCTTAATGCCAAGTTTGACAACCATGGCATTGTTCTTCTTTATTCTTTTCATGCGCGCAAGCTCATAATCATTATGATGTTGTTCAGTATCTGAGATTCATGAAAACATAAGAAGTAGTCAGATTATTATGGAATGCATTACGGATTCACCTCGAAGAGTCTCTCCCTACAAACCCCTGCATACACAAAGTTCACCCCCCAACCATGCTGACCAGACTACACACAAAAATGTAAACCTCTTATGTCTCTATAACAGGCGGACACACATTTCAAAACTGAAGTAGGAACCTTAGAATCATATCAAATTCGTATTTGAACAAATAAACTAAGGAATTATGAGTGGTATAATGTTTATCTTCAAGGGTGGAGTGCTTGTAGTGCGACACAAAGCAAGTAGGCAGATTGTATTCCATGTTAAAGATCATAGTCTATGTTAAAGGTGGATATGACACTTTCTTACTATACAATACAGTGTTCGTTAACCAGGCATGATGGAAGAGATCACATAGAGAAATACTATTCACTCATGTCTGTGGTTCCAGTATTTTGAAACAGGGTGGTCCAACCTAAAAGAATATTGACAACAAATAAGACAAGGCAAGCATAGAGGTAGTGAATCAATCATTACTTATGGGCTTACTAGGACAATTATGCAGAACTGTGACTGCAGTAAGAGACCGTCCAAAATCTGAATCAAGAAGTTGCTCTAGCACTTATTGTTTGCAACTAATCGACGTGAATAATTGGATATCATATCGAATGAGTAAGAAAGACAAGTAAAATTGTCAACAAACCTCGCCTGCAGTAGTAATATAGGTCAATGTCACTATGACAAACAATCCAACACGAGTAGTGTCTATTCCTAGGGCTGGAATTTTGAAACCCAGTGAACTTTGGAGGTACTAAAGATTACTGAAATATCAGAACTATTAAGTGTAGGTAGCACTCAATACACAACGAACCCTAATGAAAGTCAGGCATAATGAGTAATGAATCAATTGGAAAATGGGTGATGGGGAGTGGGTGCTGAGTGTTAAGGACGTATCTCAAGATAAATTAGGTTGTCTTAGTGGGTGTTGCACGCCTGAGACCTGAACGGACTGGGAAGATAGGCACGGCGGCGTGCCCGGGCACCTGTGACGCTGTTGGGTGAGCGGCTCCTAACCTCCTGTTAGTCTGGCGTCTCCTCCAAGAGTCATGCCATCCGGGGACGGCAAGTTGCCGGCAAGTTAGGAGGCTGGGGGAGAGTAGAGATCAGAAGCGCAGCAGAACAGAGGGGAATCGGGGTCTGGGCTGACCCAAAATCCCAGGGTGGGCCACGACATCCACACCCCAGCGGTGCACATGCATTTTCGAAACTAAATTAGGAACATTTAGCTGACCAATTGAACTACTCTGTTTTAATAATATCAGATTCATATTTGAACAACTAAGCTTGTTTAGCTTGATGGGTGGAGCACTGCTATTATGACACGAAGAAATTAGGCTTATCGTATAGTGATCATAAAAAGGGGGAAACCCTAAGGATGATCAATTTAACCCTACTATGTGTGTGCATGGAAAATTTGAAGCTCCAAACTGCAGAAATGCTACTTAGCAACCATTGTTAGCTTCTAACAAAGAAATAAATTCTAAGAGCTGAAAAGATAGTATAGTAACTGTCACACCCTGATTTTCATGCCACAACACTTAAGCTATTAATCATGCTAAAAATGTGGGTTGACAAAAACTTTTGAATGTTTTGGGTCATTGCTTGATTTGATTTTTGTCTGCTGTTTGCTAATGCTCTAAAAATCAAATAAATCGTCCAACTCTTATACTTCATCTCCTTGATCCAAAACCTTTCCCCAATGATCATGCCATGTGTATAGACCAGTATAGTATTTTCTTATAAAAATATTTTTGGCCAAATAGTATTTTCTAAAAATAGTTTTCCAAAAACCCCTGAATTGAGGTTTGCACTACAAGTACCTTATTTAGGGTGTGAAAAATCTTTCAAAAGGTATATTTGAATCCTATTAGGTATAGGACTCCCATAAACTACAAAATTATAATTTTAAAAGTTATTTTTATATTTTATTTAAAAGCTTTTTCTTAAGGCCAGAAATGGTCTTTAATAGGGAAAAACTATTTAACTATTTCAAAAGTATTTGCCAAAATTCAGGGAAACTCATAGGACATATATTGTCCATATATAAGAGTTTCAACACATGGTCATGTTCAAAATATTAGACAAATCCTTTATTAACCCTTTCTGGATATTTCAAGCCTTTGAAATATTTACAAAGGAAATATTCTCCAAAAATTCTAGGGAAATTCTATCATGTCAAATATGACATATTTGATGATCTTACAAAGCCTCATGCCTTGAAGATGAAGGAAACATCATCTAATCCCCTCAAAACCATTTCTGTCCATTTTGAAGTTTGAGCAACTTTACATTGCCAAACTTTTCCAAATGCTGTCAAACTTGGTGCACATGCTAAAATGATGTAAATATGCATCTATGCCAAATGGCACAAGTTTTGGAGAAGGACAACTTGATCTAAGTGCCACAAAACCCTTTCTGACCAGATCCAAATTTGAACAACTCTACATTGCCAACTTTTTACTTGGGGCCTTAAATTTTGTGGACATGCTCACAACCCCAAATGATGACACTACACCAAGTGGTGCCTCAAGGAGAGATGATTTGCTTAACTTAATTTTGGAAAATCCATTTCTGTTGATTTCTAGGGTTCACCAAAGTTACATTGGCAACTTTGCCCAAATGAGCTCAAATTTGGTGAAAGGGCCTAAATGTATGTGCCATTTGATCCTGTTAAGCCTCATGTCAATTGGAAGTCATTTGCTTGCCCAAAACCACATCAAACACCTTCTGCCATTTTACCAAACCACTGTTTTGCCCCCTTTTACTATTCTACTTGAGCTCAACTTTTTACCACGGCTTCTCCTAGTCGTCTTCTACCTCCAGTAACTCTCCCCTGACCAGAGCTCAATGATTGAGGGCTGAAAACCCTCATTTTACCACCCTGGACAACCCCTCTCTACTTCATCTTCTGCCTCTCTCCTCTCTTACTGGCTCCCCAGAGCATCCAAGACCACCTCCCTATATTCTACTACTCCCTCTACCCCCTAGACACCATTGGCCACGCCCTGGACGCCAAAGCAATGCCAATGCCAGCCATATGCGTGCTCTGGAGCGTGGTACAATGCTCTGGCGCACTGTAGCCGCCCCCCATCCCGATGCCCCGACAGCCTCGGGCCTCCCCAACATGTCCCCCGAGGCCGCCTCGACATCCGGGACACGGCAGCTGGTCGGCCCCCTTCTTCCTCTCTCTCTCCGGCCCCTGCTCGCACGCGCGCCGTGGCCGCCCGAGCGCTCCAGTGGGCAGCCTCACACGCACGCTGCCCTGGCGCATCCCCACTCCTCCTCTCTCTTTCTCTAGGCCTGGACCAACCCCACGAACGCCCCAGACACGCCCACGCGCGGCCCCGTGACCCGTGGCGACGACAATGTGCTCGCCGGCGCACGGGACCTTGGTGGACCGTTGCCCGCCTATTTAAAGGCCACCCCCGAGCACCCTCGCGGCTCCCTTGGCTCTCTCTCTCTCCCGTACGCCCCCCAGGCCAACCCACTGCTCCTCCCGTGCCCCCATTCGACTCCACAGCCGACAACCTCGCCGCCGGCCTCCGCTCGAATTCGTGCCAACCCGAGCCCCCTCTCTCCACCTCTCCACTCCAGAGCACCACCAGAACCACCGCCAACACTCCCCGCACTCCACTTCGTCCTCCCCACGCCTGTGTCGCCGTGCCCAACACCGCCGACGCCATCCTCCGCAGTGGCCGATGGGGCGCTCGCATCTGTCCATCCTCATGGTCGTGGCGCACCTCAGCGGGTGCGACACGCTCTCCAGAACACGTCGGTGTGCTGGGCGTCGACGGAGGTGGCCGGTGCCGCCGGGGAGAGCGCCGGCGGCGCTCGGCTCCTCCTCCTTTGTTTCCCGTCACGCCGCGTGGGAGGTTGAAGGCGACCTGCCGCTGGGGCCCGCACGTCAGCAACCCAGTGGGCGGGCCCCTCCGTTTAAGTGGAAACGACTCTGGCTTTGACCGCCTCCCCTGTGCAAAAACGCCTTTCCTGGGAGACGCCTTCGACGTGGCCTGGTCCTCTGCGCGCGGCTGTGCAGTTGGGCCGGCCCAGTGCACTGCGGCACAATACTGCGCCCTATGCGTAGTAAAGGGTAAACCCCCTCCCCTTTTTCCTTTTTCTTTTCTGTAAACTTCAAAAATCCATAAATAAATCAAATGGATTGCAAATTTGGTGATTCAAATTTCTAGAAGGTTCTAAAATCAGGATCTACCTATTGGTGCAACATGCACATTATTCCAGAGACTTTTTCTTCACAAATAATTATCAGATGTCATTATTCCATTTTCTGTGATGAACTTTAGAAAATCACAGAGAGCTCAAATTTGATCCAAATGCAATGGTTCAAATTCCTAGATGCTTGTCATATCCAAACTTAGTTTTGGAACATTTTTATTAATACTTTCTGTACCCCACCAAATAATGAGCCATTTCTTCATATTTATTAACTTTGCAAATCCTAGGAAATTCATTTGAACTCCAAATCCAGTGAAACCAACTCCTAGATGCTTCTAAAATCATGATTTGTTAAATGGCCCTTGCTCATTTTTCAAAAATATATTTCTGTACACTTCTTTCAAATCCATAAACCCCTTGATTCCATCATATTGAAATGTTCCAAACTATCCATTGATCCAATACCTATGAGAACACCTTGGTCATTTCTCATATGACCAGAGGTATCCTAGAAAAGTCCAACTCCTATTTTTAGAGCACTTTTATTTTTGCTTTGTTGTGTTGCTTATTATGATAGTTTCCATCGTTAGTTGACGAAATAAACGGAGTACTCGGAGATGGACCAGAAGGTTTGAAGACTCGGAAGGATAAGGCAAGCAGCCCTTTGACCATGTTCGAGAAACCTTTTTATGCATGTCTCATAGCACCTTATTATCAATGCATCGGAATCATGTTGAGGTGGAGACCACTTTGGTTGCTACCTTTGTTACTTACTATTGAAACTTGCATCAAGCATGACCCTACCTTCCTATGAGGGTTATGTGGGTGGGAGTAGTTAGGTTGCTATAATAGTGGCTACGCAAATCGGACGGGAATATGCATGGTGACGGAGGCAGAGTACCTTCAAAAGACTTTTCGAAAACCCCGTCGGGTGCCATTTATGCCCGAGGGAGATGGTGATATGGGTAACCACTTGATGACGAAGTGGTGTACCAAGGCAAGTGTGTATGTTGTTTTGAAAACGGATTGGTTTAAGTTGCGACCGTTATTCCAACCTTACATGCGCAACCACTCTACCCTTATATGGGAAAGGGCATTATTGATTACCTAGGTCGATACTAGCATGGTGCCCGCATTACTAGTGACGGGGGTGACATGAGGTCACTCTCGGGACGGGGTCGTGCTTGGATAGGCGGCCATGACTGTTTTCACAGGGCACCGAACACACCGTTGGTACCCCGTGTCAGTGGTATGTGATGAATATGGGAGCAAGGCTCCACGATTTTTAAGATGTGAAATGTTGGGCACGGGGGTTACTACCAATCAAGTGGACTCTATGTTAGTGTCGTCTAGGCAAAGATAGTGATCGGGTGCTTACCCCGGGTACTTGAGGTACCGCGGGTCGTGGACGACACGGTAGTTCCCCGGATCTAGTGGGTAAAGTGTGCAACCTCTACAGAGTGTAAAACTATTCGAATAGCCGTGTCCACGGTCAACGACAGTTGGGTAACCGCCCTTGGGCTACGTCCAAAGTTTGCGAAACCTGGTGTGTGTGTGTGAGGAAACAACACGGTTCAGTGATATTGATGATGTGATTCTTGAGGAAGTCACAACGAGCTTGAGCATGAGTTGATTACAACTCTTCCTCGATAATGATGTATGTAACCTCCTGATACTTGTTGCAGACACATGCATGTCCATGTTGTATGTTGATCATACTTGCATATGAAAAACTAGCTTTCCGCAAAACTGCCAATTTAGCAGTAGAGCCTTGCATAATTATTCTGTTATCACACTTGGGTTGCTTGCGAGTACATTCAAAGTACTCATTGGCTTGCCACTAGTTATTTTATTGGCCAGGCAGGAGAGAACAGGGTATGATGAAGATTTCTTGGTGAAGAACATGCGAGCTAGGACGTTTCCAAGTCAGAATGCCTGTAGGGTTAAGGCAGATGGCATGGGTCCAAGTTGTTATTGAAGATTTCCGCTGCAATGATATACTCAAGACTTGACCTTAATGGTCCTATTTGTGTAATACGGTATGTATGGATGTAAGACTCTTGTTATTCAGCTTCTGTGTGTTCAGTGAGCATTGATCTTTGGGATCACTGTACACGTGCATTCGGTGATCTTGACTCTTAAGTCGGGGTCCCCATAGTAACCAAGTTACGATCTATTTTCTGGTTGAGATCAAAAAGCTTGTTTTTCTCATGCAAGTATGATCAACATTTATCAAGGACATGAATGACTCTGCAACATGTATCAGGAGGTGACATACATCGACATCGAGAAAGAGTTATGAACAACTCATGGTAACTCTCATCGTGTTGTTTGTCAGAAACATATGAACATAGTCTAAGCAGCACCACCCAACTGTCCTTGACCGTGGACACGGCTATTCAAGTAGTTTGACACTCTGTAGAGGTTGCACACTTTACCCACAAGATCCGGGAAGTTTTTGTGTCATCCATGACCCGTGGTACCTCAAGCACCCGGGGTAAGCACCCGACCACTACCTTTCCCTAGCCGTGACTAACATAGAGTCTACTCGATTGGCAATAGCCCCCGTCCCATAGTCATGTTTTAGTTAAGTGGAGTTGCGCTCCCATATCTATCACACAATGCGAGCACGGGGGTACCAACTATTTGTCCGGTGCCGTGTGAAAACAGTCATGGCCGCCTATCCAAGCACGACCCCGTCCCGAGAGTGACCATGCTACTCCCGTCACTAGTAATGCGGGCATCCATGCTAGCACGAACTAGGGAATCTATATTGCCCCGTCCTATAAGGGGTAGTGTGTGTGGCACCCCGATCCGCATGGAGCAGGGGGCCTTCGCACGTCAACCCAGGATAACATCTGACGCACGACAGGTCCATGATACAACATTCCAGATACAATAATATTAATCAAATACATGTGTATAAGATTACATCATTGATGAATACAATTATCTGGCATAGCCCTAAGGCTATTTATATGATAGCGAAAGTCTATTTAAATGGCGGCGGAAGTCTTGGTTTAGCAGCATCTCACTCTGGCTGGACTCTGTAACTCATAGGACTGGCAAGATTACGGCCTAGCACGACAAAACAAGCGAATAACCTGGGCATGACCTACAAAACTGGCATGACACGCCAGGTCAGTACATTGAATGTACTTGCAAGACAACCAAATACAAAGCAACCAAACAAACAAATGCCAAAGCAAGAACCAAGCGTCTGCAATAACCTACCTCATAGCAAAAACTAAGCATGGCAAAATATTGACTAGAGGCATGGATCAAAACAAACATGAGCAACATCATGGCATATGCTAGCATGGCAATGACAGATCAAACTTACTGCTGACATGGCAATTGCAAAACCAAGCATAGCATCTCAAAACATGGCATAAGTTCAAATCAAGACATGGCATGACATCATGAAATCTATACTGAAAGTAAACTACCAGTCATATCCATTGCAAACATAACATGCTAACTTTATGCAATCATCTACTGTTCTACCATGGTTCTTTAAATGCGAATAACAACATATTACTCATGCAATGCAGATAAATTTGTGCACTGAGTCCCTCGGACTCTCTTACCAACGGGTTGCCTCGCAACCAAGCGACGATCATTTCGGATCGCGAATGGAACCATACTTGGTTCAGCACTCACGGGGACCTTGTCTCGTGATCATACCAACTCATCATCGTGATTACTCAGGACTGTCTCATAGTCCAGTTTGTCACCATATTCATTACACATTGTTTATCAACTTAGTTACTTTAGGTTTAACCTCCACTTCGACCGAGACCTGATAGTGTGACCTACTACGAACTGGTGCCCATGACCGAGGACACGACTATCGATAGACTGAATACACTCTGCAGAGGTAGCGCACTTTACCCACACTACGGAACCATGGCCTTGCACTCCCATACGTGCAGACCAAACCGTTCCGACAAAACCGAGCTACTGCCAAGACACTCTCCCGGCCACACTGACCATCACCCCCTTGGGGTTCAGTCTTGGGTGGCCCCGTGTCTACCAAAGACACCAACGGCCACTATCATGGCAAAATGGTTCCAAACGGGGACATGGTACCATAAAACAAAAATGAGCACATAAGGTTATGTCCGCCTACCTGATCAGAGTAGCACGTGCCCATAACCTTCCCTCGCGAGAGGCACCGGCGAGAGGCATGACAATGGACTCAGCTTGGATCTTCCCATAAGGTAACTGTGGCTGCACTAGAAAAAAAGCTCGATTTTGTGGCACTATGACACCCCAGTGATGACGGAGGAGGTTTATTATTAATTCGTATTATTAACTTCTCCATCATCAATCATTATGCGAGCATTATTAACATGAATGCAACAACTATCATGCAACATACTAATGTAGTAACAAAACATCAAGCGTTTCAAGTGAACAATGATAGCTTGCGAAACATGGCAATACCGAGTACTAGCAATTTTAGCAGTGCAACAAAATTATCATAACATCGATACTACTAATATGAAACTAAACAGAGGCATGATATTATCAGTAACAACAGTAACTAGCATGTCAACTTATTTTATGGATCACAAGCATGTAAGGTACATAACAATACATCGAGCACTACTGAAATAACAACAGACAGAACAGACAAGAAACTAGTGCAACTAAACACACACATGAGGTGCCAGCAAAGTCAACATGCAAGTTCGGGCCTCATGATAAGAGGTTGGCTTGCCTGGGGTCGACAAATACTTCGGGAAGAAGTGGGAAACGATCGCGGAAACAGTTGCCGGAACAGTTCTCTCTCGGAGGGGGCTGTTTACGTGGAAGGGCAAAGTGGTCATTTTCACTATGTGAAAACATTATGAAAATGGTACCAACGGAAAGATCATGATGAACTGAGAACGTGAGCGCTGGAATCACCTCAATCGGAGTTACGGTTGTCGACATACGAAAGTTTGAAATTCAGGGACCTATCGGTGAATTGTTTTCAGCAAACAGGCCCTGGAGGAAAGAGTGACAGCGCCTTAGGCTGGATACGTTTCCTGGACCGAGGAACCATATTTTTAGCTACAGCAGACAAGAATACGCTTTCGTGCAAAGAAAACGTATTTTGTGTAAAGAAAGGATAGATCACGCTTTCATTAGTTGATAACGTATTCCCAAAATGTGTTTCCACTTAAACACGTGGACCCAGGGGTTTTCACTTACGCGTGGGGCCAGGGGACAGGCAAGGCCTAGTGGCAGGGGTGGGGTTAACGTGCAGGGACACTGCTTGGTGGGGTTGCACGAGGAGGGGCCCACCCGGCCTGGCGTCTTCAACCTCTCGCTCGCGCACGTGCGTGGCAGATAGAGTGGCTCGCCTCGAAGGCGATTGTCGGTGACTCCGGCCACTGCTCGCGATGGGCGACCTAATCACGAGTTCAGGAGCGCGAGGCACATCCTGTGGTGGTGCCAGCGGCCGTCAAGGAGCACTAGAGAGGGAGCATCATGGCTCACAGCGGAGAGGGGCTTCGGCCGCCGACGCGAGAGGTGCTCCGGTGGGGGAAACAGATGGGCGAGGCAACATGAGGACTCGCCGGACCTTGGGGAATGCTCTGGTGGTGGAGGAACGGCGAGGGGAGGCGCGGCATTTCCGGACTTGAGGTGGATAGAGCAGGTGGCCATGGCGCTGGCGCGGCTCGGAGAGGGGCTTTGGACTCGGGGAGAGGCTTGGGGAGGGGTTGTGGATCGCAGTGAAGCTCCAGACGCTTAAATAGGCGCGGGGCAGGCTCGAGGGGAAGGGGAGGAGGTGACACACGGTTGGCGACGTTTCCTTGCGTCGGCGACGTGCACGCGCGGCCAAAGCTCACGGAGAGCGGCGGGAAGGCGATGAGCCGGACGAGCGTTAGAGAGTCACAGAGACGAGCAGCGCTCGCGGACGAGAGGAGAAAAGGGTCAAGGCGAGGAAGGCGACGATGCACACGGACGCGCACAGTTCAATCGATGGCGATGGCTCAACAAGGAAGCAAACGAAGGGGGGAACGGCTCCAGGCGCACGGCGACGATGAGGCTGAGCTGTTGGACATGCTAGGACGAGCCAAAACAAGCCGGAGATGCGCTACTGTGGCCTACAATGGCTAGACCACCGTTTTGGCTGGCTCCTCCCGTAGTCACCACCAACATCGCGCGCTCTGGTCGTCAACTAAGTGCCAAACCTTGTCAGTGGAGAAAACCTTCCAAGGCTCATTAAGGAGGACGTGATGGCACAGGCAAAGGTGTAGCAAACAGAGGGAACCATGCTCGACAAGTTTGATGTAGCAAACTAGACCACATTCTGGAGACTAAACCATAGAAGTTAATTAGCAAACTTGATGTCTATGAGGTTTAGGGTAGCAAGGACTAAGATCCTGGGAGTTTTGAGGATAATTGGATCAAGGCTTAATGTAGTTGCTTTGCAACTGACCAAAATGGTCCAAAAACTTAATCAAGAAGGTGCACTCACATGAAGTAGTCAATTGAGCTAAAACTTGGCAAATCCTCCTTATTTGGTCATATGTAGATGCTGGAAAAATATCGTACCAAATGGACTTGCCAAATTGGTACTTGTTTCACAAGCATTACTTCTGACCAAAAACTTAGGAAAATTCTAGGAAAATATTGGCTGCATGAAATGAGCCAAAATCTTGGGTAGGTGGGTTATATGGATAAGAGAAGGCTTAGGAATATTTTCAGCCATAATGGAGCAAGATAAAATATACTTGCTTCACAAATTAAAAATTTGGGCAGAAAACAAGAATGGCTAATGTGCTCACATAGCTCAATGAAATGAGCTGAATTTAAGTGGAGGCTAATGATTTAGGATATATGACAAGATGGACAAGTTTCATCTCATTTTGAAACTCTATGAGGGTACTTCCTTCACAAAGATACAATCTGGTCAGAAACTTTGAAAAATTGCACAAGGAGCTATGATGAAGGGATTGAGTTCATATTTGGTATTTGAGGGTGATTTATCAATGTTAATCACCCTGCCAAATTGCAGCTCAATAGGAATTAGGGATAAGGCACTTCCTTTGCAAAATTTCAGAGAAGGCAGAAACTTGCATTAGATCATGTGCCAAAAATTTAAACTATGGGACATGAGCTAATGATTATATAGCAAGGACTAGCTCCACAATTTATCTGGTAATTTTCTCTGCTATAAAAATAGTAGTTCCTAGAGAGAATGGCATAAATGCATTATTCGCTTATAATAGGAAAAAGCAATTTTCTTTATTTTAATGTGGCCAATATTTTTGCGAGAGCTTGGATTAGACATAAACATCAACTCCACCAATTCTCAAGAATTTAGGAGATGACTAGATATGCATTTAGATTTTATTCCTCAGAAAGGGAAGAAAAGGAATAAATCATAATTCAAAAATATTGCATGGGACTTTGCGATAGTTTTGCATATCCAAGGATTAGGAGGATAGGAGGTTCTCTTGGAACAGATGGAATGATCAACAGATCAAGGAAAATGATGACTCCTTTGTAATCACAAAGGCCACATTCAAATTCTAAAAATTTGGAATTAGGGTTTGAGAGGATTTGAGATGAGGTCTTGCCCATTGACAAAGACATGAGCAAGGTTTTGAGAGGTTGGAAATGGCAAGAATTCTCTGAGTCATCTAGCAAACTCATGAGAAAATTTGAAAAATGATTGCCAGGAAGAAATAACAGCACAAAAATTGATAACCAAATTTTGGGGCTGTTACAAACATTCCCCCCTTAAAAAGAATCTCGTCCTCGAGATTCCTAGGGTTACAGCAACAATGGAAAGACAGCCACTCCGGGGAAAAACCTCTTGGTTAATTTTAACCCTTTGGTCAGGTATAGACGAGTTGGGGTATCAATAATTGGTACACCCAGAGAGAGATATGGTCAAAAACACGGCTACCACCAAGGCTAGGGACACTCAAGATCAGACTCCCGAAAAAAATGCTGGATGCACCCCAGTGAACAGTGGTTTTACCTGCTAACACGTGGGTTCAGGGCCCACTGGCAGCCTCCTTCTTCTACCTCCGGCTTGTGGCTTCATCTTCGTCGCAGCTTCGTGTGCGGCTTGGCGCAGCGCGCATCTAGTCCCTAGGGCGATGACGACCCTAGTGTCGTAGTGCGCGGCATGCACAGTGGTGGTGCAGCAAGCACTCAAGTCGCAGGTTAGCACCTTGTCGGCACTGCTCGCGGATTCGCCTCCTGGACGCTGATGATCGAGCGACGAGCGATTTTCTTGGACCTCGCTCACCGTACACCGGGGTTGGGCTATAAAAGGCGGCAGCGCGGCTCTCCTCCATCACACCAATGCAATGCCGCTCTACTACCTCTTCGGTTTGGACGGGATCGAGCCGAGCTCCTTCGGTGAGCCTGTGTTCCTGGTGGCGCTGCGGTGGTTCCTAGCTGCTCTGTTGGGCACGCTGATCGGCTCGCCGTTCCTCCTGGTGATACTCATCAGGAACGAGAGGGCTCGGAACAACGCGCGGCTTGGTGCGGTGGATCGAGGTGCGGGAGAAGATGGTGCACTGGGTGGTCCTCTGCCACGCTTGATCCTCCGTCGCTTTACGCCGGCGGAGTAATCGCGTGCTGCGGTGGAGCGGGGAGGCGACTTGCCTCTGCTACACAAGGCAGAGGTGAGGGTGGTGGTGGGGTCCAGATGCAGGTGAGATGGCTGTGCTATCTCAGGATGCACACTGTGGTAGGGCAAAAATTTCGTGGATGGCTCCATGAAAAAGTAGGTGTCGAGGTAGAATCAGAGTTGAAATTTGTATTGTGGTTGATGTACCGGTTTGAGATAAATAAAGTGGGCAGCGTTTCTCCGGAAATGAAATCGGGAACAAGAATTAGAGACGAGAATTTGCCAGATGGAAATGCCTCTGTGAGGCTCTGGTTTTGGGAAAATCGGGCACATGAGGTGTGCACCGATAGAGAGGGATATGTGACTTTGCATTCCCACGAGTACTGCCCGAATGTACTCGTGGGTGAACCGGGTGTGCGTGTGATATGCAGTACAATCTAAACTAGCGAAGATATGCTATAAACACGCAATGAAAAACAAACCAGACAACTCATTCTAAGGTGTTTAATGCTAGCAGGTATATGTACTCCTACTATACATATACCTACACCAGTGCACATTTTATAAAAGACTCGGGACGAGCCAATGTTGTTTTTAGTGTATGTATGGTATTGATTAAAATCTTGTTAACAGACTGTGTCAACCCTATCAAACATTTCTGCCTGACAGAGAGACAAGCAAAAAATAAGCACAAAAACAATAGCACAAAAATATACATAGAACACGGCATACGGATTACAGCATACAACAAAGCACGAACAATCTACGCGCTGAACGAAACTACTTACTCCGGGATACATAGTTCTATCCTCATATCGAGGATGAACAGACTGACTGGCCAACACACAGAATCATCTCACTGCGCGACTATGGTCATGGAGAGGACTGACCTTGCTAGGGCTCTCCGGGAGGACGAAGACTGAGCCAATCTCCATCTTCATCATGCGTCAACACTATGGGTTGGGATTCGCCTACTGGGGGTGTGGCTGAAATTGATCCAATCAAACGCCACTGGTGGATTTGGTAAAGAGCCTGGTCGAGGGTGATGGGGGTTGGTCTAGGCCACAACATAGGCCGAGAGGGTAGCACTGGTTCGGATGGCATGGGATGAACAACTTGTGATGTGAATCTACGAGCCTCACGATAAGCTTCATTGACAACTCATACCGCATCATTGTCCAGTGTTCTAAATTTGGCAAGCATCTTAGAAATCATTATCCCCTAGGCAGTGATATATTGCACCAGGCGAGCGACTGCGGGGTCATCTCCTTGGATAGTGGGAGAAGGCTGAATTCCTGCTTCCGCCACAATGTGGAACAAGCAGAACTCCCGCCTCTCTGCCACTTGCGGGAACTTGGTTCGGAGGTGTAGGATGGCTTCCACAGCTGCGGTCTAGATAGCCAAATCGGTTGTGGGCATGGCCCTGCCCTGAAAAACCAAGGGCTGATTATCTGCTACGGGACCTGGGCAGATGTGTACTCTAGCATCATAGCGGTGAAGGTGAGGGACGGGTGCCGATTGAAACACCAGGTAATCGGGGCTAGCGTTACAGCCAAAGGCTTTGGTGAGTATCTCAGTAAGAAGAGGTGGAAAGCCAGGGTGGTTGACGGCGAAAGTGCGGGTGTAAAACTTGGGAGCTTTCAGGGCGCTAGCCAAGGCGGGAGTGTTACTAACTAGGCTTCTTTGCAGGGACATGGCTGACTGAGGAGTGAACGGTCCGGCTAGCGGAAAGGGGATTTTATAGGCAGCTATGTGGGGACCTTCCCGCATGGTGTGGCACCTTACCCTTAATGGCGAGGGGTAAGCGGTGCGGCCGACCAGAAAGGATAGGGTCGCTATTCGTTCCACGGATAACTAGGCAGGGACAGCGGGGTGAGGACGTGTCGGTCTCGACTACGCCACCTGTTGTCTAACAGTGGCCATGCCAGATGTCGGGGATGGGTCAAACCCCTTAGGGTCATTACGGGTTGATGGTAGTGGTGACATAATGCTAGGATAATCTATGCCAGCCTGGCTGCTCTGATACCATCTCATGTGGCACCCCGATCCGCATGGAGCAGGGGGCCTTCGCACGTCAGCCCAGGATAACATTTGACGCACGACAGGTCCATGATACATCATTCCAGGTACAACAATATTCATCAAATACATGTGTATAATATTACATCATTGATGAATACAATTATCTGGCATAGCCCTAAGGCTATTTATATGACAGCGAAAGTCTTGGTTTAGCAGCGTCTCACTCTGGTTGGACTCCATAACTCACATGACCGGCAAGATTACAGCCTAGCACGACGAAACAAGCGAATAACCTGGGCATGACCTACAATACTGGCATGACACGCTAGGTCAGTACATTGAATGTACTTGCAAGACAACCAAATACAAAGCAATCAAACAAAGAAATGACAAAGCAAGAACCAAGCATCTACAATAACCTACCTCATAGCAGAAACTAAGCAAGGCAAAATATTAACTAGAGGCATGGATCAAAACAAACATGAACAACATCATGGCATATACTAGCATGGCAATGACAGATCAAACTTACTGCTGACATGGCAATTGCAAAACCAAGCATAGCATCTCAAAACATGGCATAAGTTTAAATCAAGACATGGCATGACATCATGAAATCTGTACTAAAAGTAAACTACCAGTCATATCCATTGCAAACATAACATGCTAACTTTATGCAAACATCTACTGTTCTACCATGGTTTTTTAAATGCGAATAACAACATATTACTCATGCAATGAAGATAAATTTTTGAATCGAGTCCCTCGGACTCTGATACATACGGGTTGCTTCGCAACCAAGCGACGATCATTTGTAGATCACGAACGGAACCATACTTGGTTCAGCACTCACCGAGACCTTGTCTCGTGATCATACCAACTCATCATCGTGATTACTCACGATTGTCTCATAGTCCAATTCGTCACCATATTCGTTACACATTATTTATCAACTTAGTTATTTTAGGTTTATCCTCCACTTCGACCGAGACCTGATAGCGTGACCAACTACGAATTGGTGCCCATGACCGAGGATGCGGCTATCGATTGACTGAATACACTCTGCAGAGGTATCGCACTTTACCCACACTACGGAACCCTGGACTCACACTCCCCTACGTGCGGACCAAAGTGTTCCGACAAAACCGAGCTACTTCCATTACACTCTCACGGCCACTCCGACCAACACCCCCTTGGGGTTCAGTCTTGGGTGGCCCCGTGTCTCCCAAAGACACCGACGGCCATCGTCGTGCTAAAATGGTCCCAAACGGGGACAAGGTACCATAAAAAAAACGAGCACACAAGGTTATGTCCGCCTACCTGATCAGGGTAGGGCGTGCCCATATCCTTCCCTTGCGGGAGGCACTAGCGAGAGGCATGACAATGGACTCAGCTAGGACCTTCCCATAAGGTAAATGTGGCTGCACTGGAAAAAAACTCGATTTGGTGGCACTATGACATCCCAGTGATGACGGAGGAGGTTTGTTATTAAGTCATATTATTAACTTCTCCATTATCAATCATTATGCCAGCATTATTAACGTGAATGCAACAACTATCATGCAACATACTAATGCAGTAAAAAAAACATCAGGCGTTTCAAACTTAACCACGCGCTCTGGTCGTCAACTTAGTGCCAAACCTTGTCAGCAGAGAAGTCCTTCCAAGGCTCATTAAGGAGGAGGTGATGGCACAGGCAGAGGTGTAGCAAACAAAGGGAACCATGCTCGACAATTTTGTTGTAGCAAACTTAACCACATTCTGGAGACTAAACCATAGACGTTAATTAGCAAACTTGATGTCTAGGGGGTTTAGGGTATCAAGGAGTAAGATCCTATGAGTTTTGAGGAGAATTGGATCAAGGCTTAATGTAGTTGCTTTGCAACTGACCAAAATGGTCCAGAAACTTGATCAGGAAGGTGCACTCACATGGAGTAGTCAATTGAGCTAAAACTGGGCAAATCTTCCTTATTTGGTCATATGTAGATGCTGCAAAAATATCATACCAAATGGACTTGCCAAATTGGTACTTGTTTCACAAGCATTACTGCTGACCAAAAACTTAGGAAAATTCTAGGAAAATATTGACTGCATGAAATGATCCAAAATCTTGGGTAGGTGGGTTATATGGATAAGAGAAGGCTTAGGAATATTTTCAGCCATAATGGAGCAAGGTAAAATATACTTGCTTTACAAACTGAAAATTTGGGTAGAAAACAAGAATGGCTATTGTGCTCACATAGCTCAATGAAATGAGCTGAATTTAAATGGAGGCTAATTATTTAGGATATATGAGAAGATGGATACGTTTCATCTCAATTTGAAACTCTATGATGGTACTTCCTTCACAAAGTTACAATTTGGTCAGAAACTTTGAAAAATTGCACAAGGAGCTATGATGAAGGGATTGAGTTCATATTTGGTATTGATGGGTGATTTATCAATATTAATCACCCTATCAAATTGCAGCTCAATAGGAATTAGGGATAAGGCACTTCCTTTGCAAAATTTCAGAGAAGGCAGAAACTTGCATCGGATCATGTGCCAAAATTTTGAACTGTGGGACATGAGCTAATGATGGAACTAGTGATTATATAGCAAGGACAGCTCCAAAATTTATGTGGGAATTTCCTCTGCTATAAAAATAGTAGTTCCGTTAAAAAATTGCATAAACGCAATATTGGCTTATAATAGTAAATGGCAATTTTCCTTATTTTAATGTGGCCAATATATTTGCTAGACCTTGGATTAGACATAAATATCAACTCCACCAATTCTCATGAATTTAGGAGATGACTAGATATGCTTTTGGATTTTATTCCTCAGAAAGGCAAGAAGAGGAATAAATTATAATTCAAAAATATTGCATGGGACTTAGAAATATTTTTGCATATCCAAGGATTAGCAGGATAGGAGGTTCTCTTGGAACAGATGGAATGGTCAACAGATAAAGGAAAATGATGGCTCCTTTGTAATCACAAAGGCCACATTCAAATTCCAAAAATTTGGAATTAGGGTTTGAGAGGATTTGAGATGAAGCCTTTCCCATTGACAAAGACATGAGCAAGGTTTTGAGAGGTTGGAAATGGCATAAGACAAAAATGCATATTCTTGGACATAACCCACCATTTGGGCTATGGTGTGTATTGGTTTGCATGGTGAATTCTTCGATTGGAAGGAACCGAATCGTGAAGCTACCGCGAAAGACTTGAAGATGCTGCAATACGATGCTCAAGCTTGTGATATCCTCTTCAACAGATTGTGCCCCGAAGAATTCAACAAAATCAGCCGTCTTGAGAATGCAAAGGAAATTTGGGAAACTTTGATTGATATGCACGAAGGTACCGACTCCGTCAAGGAATCCAACTTGGATGTGCTTGAAAGTCAACTTGACAAGTTCAAGATGAAGGATGGTGAAGGTGTCGCTGAAATATACTCTAGGCTTGCTCTCATCACAAATGAGATTGCCGGCTTAGGAAGTGAAGAGATGACCGACGGATTCATCATCAAGAAGATCCTAAGAGCCTTGGATGGAAAATATGATACCATGTGCACATTGATCCAAATGATACCCAATTACAAAGATATCAAGCCAACGGAAGTCATTGGAAGAATTGTTGCTCATGAGATGTCACTCAAAGATAAAGAAGAGCTTCACAACAAGTATAGTGGTGCTTACAAAGCCTCATGTGACGCTCCTACATCATCAAGTGAGAAACAAGTCTTCAATGAAGAACTGAGATTAATGGTGAAGAACTTCAACAAATTCTACAAGAACAGAAGCAAAGAGAGAAGTTCCAAGTCAAGGTCCTACAATGACAAGAGATCTTCAAGTCGTGATCGGAATTGCTACAATTGTGGAAGACCCGGACACTACTCAAATGAGTGTACGGCTCCCCACAAGACAAGAGAAGACTCGCCTAAAAGGAGAAGTAGAAGAGAAGATTCACCACCAAGAGAGAGAAGGAGTAGAGATGATCGTTATGAACGAAGATCTTCTCGGAGAAGCAAAGATTCAGAAAGGAAGGACAGATCATCAAGGAGCTATACAAAACGAAGACATCAAGCTCATGTTGGTAAATGGGTATCCGGTTCCGACTCCGATGACCACTCCGAGAAAAGCTACTACTCCGACTCCAAAGATACTCAAGATGAAGGTGTTGCCAGAATTGCTCTTGTGGCAACCAACTCATACGACATATTTGTAGCGACCACGATCCGAATGGACCAAAGTCTCTGTGTTTCAGTGTCATCCCTGGATCGGTAATGCTGACACACGCAGTACTTGAAGGATTTATAATAGAGTTGCAATCACACACTTATTACATCGAACATCTCCAAAGATTACAGAAGTCTATGGCTTAAGGCCATCTAATAAAATAACAGCGGAAGGCTTGGAAGATAAGTGAGTCCATCAACTCCAACGGCATAGCTGAGTGCATGACAAACGACCTAGAGCGTCTTACTCCTCGTCTGAAAAGTCTGCAACGTAACATGTTGCAGCCCGAAACGGGTCAGCACATGGAATATGCTGGCAAGATAACATAGAAGATGCAAGTAACAGAATAAAGGCTACACTATATGCATATTTGGTTGTGGAGGCTCTAAGGTTAAAGTTTTTGCGTAAAGCTATTTTTTTCCTACAACAAAGGAATAAATTTTTATTTTAACTATCATGGTAGTTGAAACATCATTGATAAGGTACCTCCAACTCTATCACAATTAAAGTAATCATTAACCGAACAAATTAACTTTTAGAGTGATGAGATCAACCAATAATTCAAGTACCAAATACTCAAGATTATCCATAACCGGGGACATGGCTAATCATGATCAGTTTGTACACTTTGCAGAGGTTTGTGCACTTTTCCCCACAAGACTCGATCGCCTCCGTTGAATTACTCGCACTACATGGTGTTTGACAAACGGATGACCGAGACACAGTCTTTCGGAAGCATTTACTCTTTACCCTGGGTGGACCGGTTGTCAGGACCCCGATCCTAAGTCACACAGGTCTAGCATGTAACACATCATATTACTTTGCGGCCTCACGCACGGTATCCCCACGGGTGCCACCTTACCTAGCCCGGGACCGTTTGCGCATTTTGGCACATGTATATGATAGTGTCGCTAGCATCCATATGACAGAAAACCCGGGCCGACATGACTAGTTATAAACCAAAAGTGGCGCTAAATTACAGAGACATGCATACATGACCCAGCAACGAACGTGTCGGTCATCAACGTATGAACCCAAGTCGTAGCAAGCTACAAGGACTTAATGGAACAACGCGTGACATTTCCCCTAAGGGTTAGCCACAGGAACGAAGAAGGACACATGCCGGCCAGCCTAAGTGTTCCGGAGCAGTAGCAAGCTACCAAGGCTCAGTGGAAGCACTAGGAGACATTTTCGTGTAAGATAGGCTACCAAGGGTAAACAACTAGGTGTCGGATCCCACACATAGCAATACACATTACACGTACGCATAACATGCAAGTATGTGATGTACAACATGGCATCACAACATAACTCAACAACTCATATAGATAAAGGCCCAGAAGAGCCATCATAGCTTTTATTACAAACAGGGGTCACATGACCCAACATACAGAGCATACAGGCAAAGGAAGCATAACATGTCTCAGTACAGACAACTACAAATGAAAAAGGCTGAGAAGCCTGACTATCTACAAGACCCTCCCAAGGGTACAAGATCGTAGCTGAGGTAACAAGCTAAACGTCGAAGTCCACGCGGAACCACTAGTGAGACTGAAGTCTCTCTGCAAAAACATAAATTAAGCAAACGTGAGTACAAAGGTACTTAGCAAGACTTACATCAGAACTAACTACATATGCATTAGTATCAACAAAGGGGTGGTGGAGTTTGACAACAGCAAGCCAGCTTTGACTCAGTGTCTATCCTGAACTACGACTGCAAGTAACTCTTTTGAGGTGGTGCACACGAGTCCACATATTCACTAATCAATACACCACTATGGATCTGCTCCCGTCTCCCTACGAGAAGTCCATCCATAGTACTCACGCTTATCTTGCGTGTTTTAGAGTATCCACTTTCACTTATCTATGAACTGTACAGGTAACCCAGAAGTCCTTTACCGCAGACACGGCTATTTGAATAGATCAATTGTAACCCTGCAGGGGTGTACTTCTTCACACGTGTTTCCACCACTTAGCGTCTGCACACGACATGTGCTCGGCAGACTTCAAGTGAAAGCCGACGTGGGTGTAGACCACGACCTGACTAACCACGCAAGTCTCTAGTCCAGGTTTATCGCCTATTTGGGTTCCATCCGTGGGGAGATCCAGCCGGGGTGTCGCTCACGGCCCCAAATGATGTGTACAGGGTTCTCGAGTCACCAAACAGGCGGCCGGTACACCATGCCACGTACCTGCCGCGTCACAGCCCATCCCGAGGGTCAGTGCTGTGCATGACCACCAGTAAACTACATACACCAGAAACTAGTTGCAACTCCTGGACAGAGGACAAGGGCAGTCAATAAGTCGACCGGGGTCATATTTCAGGGCCCAACGTGTGGTAGTAGTTGTTCATGGATCAACCAACACAGAACTCAGTTCCTGAGGACGGTTTCAATGAGACAACCCACCATGTACTCCTACATGGCCTCTCATCGCTACCTTTACCAAATCGTATTCACACACTTAGCTCTCAACAGTAGGACATGATAACCACATTCCAAATCATCCCCGATGAATCAGACCTGACACAACTCTAAGTAATAGCAGGCATAACCAGAAAGCATGAACGAGTAGGCACAACATGGCTCAAAGAACTCCTACTCATGCTAGTGGGTTTCAACTATTTACTGTGGTAATGACAGGTCATGCAGAGGAAAGGGGTTCAACTACCGCAACAGGCAACTGTTGAAGCGTTGTTGTCCTAATGCGGTGAAAGAGAGCAAGAGCGAGAGAGTGCGATTGTATCGGAATGCTCAATGGGGTTTTGCTTGCCTGGCACTTCTGAAGATATCACTGTGTCTTCATCAGTGTCATCGATCACATCGTCGGAACAACGTCTACTAAGAGGGAACAAACATCGGCAAACAAGAGAGAACACAATCAATGCAATGCGACAAT
Source organism: Secale cereale (assembly GCA_902687465.1). Classification (NCBI taxonomy): domain Eukaryota; kingdom Viridiplantae; phylum Streptophyta; class Magnoliopsida; order Poales; family Poaceae; genus Secale; species Secale cereale. The sequence continues at coordinate 221,208,485 of LR738709.1, forward strand.
ATGATGCATGATCATGACATGGCAATATGCTGTTGATTGAGCTAATGCAACTAGCAAACATATTAAATGAAGTTGGTTTGAACCAAAGGTTCAAATTCAAACTCCATATGTGGTTATTTAAATATCATTTAATTGATTTGACCTGAACAGCAGGTTTAACATGCTCAAACATGCATGATAATTCCATAAACAGATTACTTGAATTTTTCTGATCATTGTTCATGTATAAATTATTTTCATTTGAGCTACGGTTGATTTTATATGATTTTTAGAAGTTTTGGGCATTTTCTGAAAATAAATAAATCATTTAAGATTTAGTTTAAATTCCAGAAAAAACATTACTGTGTCAGCATGACGTCTGTGTGACGTCAGCAAGTCAACAGGGCGGCCAGGGTCAAACCTGACATGTGGGCTCCACACGTCAGTGACACAAGGGCTAATCCCGGTCTAACACTGTGCTGACTAGGGTTTGACCAGGGACTGGGCCCACTGTCAGTGACTAACTAAACTAACTAAACGTAGTTAACACTAACCAAGGTTAAGCTAATTAGGTTTAAGCCTAAACTAGGTTAATTAGCCATGCGGGGCCCGCATGTCATAGACCCAGGGGGTCAAACCTCGGGTCAAAGACCCAAACAGGCTGGCGGCTCACCGCCAGCGATAGCGAGCACGGCGGAGGTGCTCACAATTTGCCTACGGTCGACCAAATCGACTGCCGTTTGGTCCTACGTGCAGCTACGGCTCGCGCGCATCTGGTAGGGCAAGCGGGAGGAGCTGGGGTGGCCGGAGCTCGCCGGAATCAAGCTCGCCGCGGTGGCCGGCGCACGGTGGGTTGCGGGTTTGGGGTTGTGGTGCGCTAGGGGAGGAGATGGTGCATGTGTTCGGCTCCTGGGAGCACGGTGAGCACAACGGCAGGCTCAAAAAGGTACGGCGGCAGCTATGGGCACGACAGCAACACGACAGGGCGACAACGAGCTCAGCAGGGCGGGGATCGAAGCTAGCAGCCATATCCGTCGACGGAGAGAAAGGAAAGGGGGCACAGGAGCTCACAGAGAGTATGATGAGGTGGTCAGCGAGCTAAGGGAAGTCCTCGTTGCTATGAAGACGACGGTGATGGATTGGCTTCGGGGCACACGGCGTCGTGTGCGTCGGCATAGAGCTTCACGGATCCGAGGCGAAGCTTGTGGGCTAGCTGGATGGGCGCGGTGTGGGGACCCCGACTTAGAAGTCGAGATCACCGAATGCACGTGTACAGTGATCCCAGAGATCAATGCTCACTGAACACACAGAAGCTGAAATAACAAGAGTCTTACATCTATACAAATAGTCTTACACGAATTAAGGCCATTAAGGCCAAGTCTTACATAGATAGAGCCTCACGGGCTAAATAACTCGAGTAGCGGAAGTCTTCGATAAAACGGGTAGAACCCATGCCATCTGCCTTAACCCTACAGGCATTCTGACTGGGATAGCGTCCTAGTTCGCATGGTCGTCTCCAAAGAACTCTTCCTCATAATCCTGCTCTTCCATGCCTGGCCAATTAAATAACCAGTGGCAAGCCAATGAGTACTTTGAATGTACTCGCAAGCAACCCATGATGTGGTTCAAGTAATAATGCAATTGAACAATAATGAACAATCTGGCAGGAGGCTAGAACAATATGCTATCATCAAGTTATGCATCAATGACTTTGCGTAACCTTGAGAACATGTTACCAATATCAACATGAACATAATTCATCTCACCGAGTCAAGTCACCATCTTGACTCATCACACACAATGTATCAACAAAGAAGTAAAATTCTGGACATAGTTTAAGTAGCACCACCCAACTGTCCATGACCGTGGACACGGCTATTCGAATAGTTTTACACTCTGCAGAGGTTGCGCACTTTACCCACAAGATCCGGGGAACTTCCGTGTCATCCACGACCCGCGGTACCTCAAGTACCCGGGGTAAGCACCCGGTCATTACCTTTCCTTAGACGACACTAACATAGAGTCCACTCGTTGGCACACGGCCCTCGGGTACAAACAATTAGATCACGGGACTTGCCCTAATTTCAATGTTCACGCGTACCCGAAGGGGCCAACGGTGTGTCTGGTGCCCTGTGAAAACAGTCATGGCCGCCTATCCAAGCACGACCCCGTCCCGGGAAAGACCTCAAGTCTTCCCGTCACTAGTAATGCGGGCACCATGCTAGTATCGACCTAAGTAATCAATAAAGCCCCGTCCCATAAGGGGTAGTGTGGTTGCACATGTTTGGTTGGGACGGTAGTCACACATAAATCTAATCCATCATTCCACCATGCACACAATATTACCGGCACATCACTTCTTTCTCAAGTGATGACCTAACACTTCATCATCCTCGGGCATTAGGGGCACCCGATGGGTTCATGCAAAGTTTTCAACTACGGTGGTTTATCTCACACATGCATCATATAGCATCATGACCAACTATTTGCATGTTACCTAGCACATAGCAAGATCAACAATAAGGCATGCATCATATGGTGGTTCGTTTAGGTTACCATCGTAACCCTAATCATCATGCATCGGAAACAAACGTGTCTCGAGGAACAAATGTATCATGGTCAAAGGGCTGCTTGCCTGGATTGGCTTGGTCTTCAAAGTCTTCTAGTCCTTCTCCTTCTTCTTCCACAGCAACTTCGTCAAATACGGGATCTATACGTCGCATAATAACCACGAAAAAATAAGAATACAAATAAAACAGAAAAACCAAAGTGCTCAGAAAAATGTCAACTCATTTTTGTAAAATACTAGAAGGTTTTCTAAGATGGGGAAAAATCTTAGTTGGAGTTTTGGAGTTACAGAATAGGATATATTGATTTTTGAACAGGAGTTATACTGCTCAAATTTGAATTTAAATTTGAACAGTACAGAAAAGTTTCATGGATTTGAATGAAAGTAGTACCATTAAATAGGTTGGAATATTACAAGATTTTAGGAGTTGGAAATATTTAATTTGGATCAATATTCTTTTCTGCATAAATGTTTGAATCATTTACAGAAAAGAAAAAGAAAAAGGGTTCCTGTGCACTGGGCCAGAAGTGGCCACAATGCACGGCCCAGACGGCTCGGCCTGGCCGCACGGAGCCAGCGCACGCGCACGTCAGGTTTCAAACCTGACGGGCGGGGCCCGTGGGTCAGCGGCACAGAGGAGGGGAGAGAGGTGGGGGGATGACAGGCGGGGCCCGCCTGTCATCTCTAACCCCGTGGTCACGGCGGCGGCGAGCTCACCGGCGACGATACCGGCCGCGGCGACGGCAACGGAGGGCAGGGTCGAGCTCAGCGACGTGTTGCGGTTGCAGTGGTGGTAGCGCGGCACAACGGGGAGCCCTGGCTCGCCGGCGACGAGGTGCGACGGCGGAGGCTCGTCGGAGGACGGTGGTCGGGGTCGTTTCCGACTGCAAATGGAGGGGGAAGAAGAGGGGAAAGGGTCAGTGGTGTGCTGCGGTTCCGAAATAGGTGGAAGGAGAGGCAGGGGAGGCCTGTACCTCGAGATCGCCGGCGGTCCGACGCTGTAGGATCGAAAGTAGGTCTAGAGGGGGGGTGATTAGACTACTTGACAATATAAAAAATCTGCTTTTAGATCATGCAATGTTTTTGGCAGTTTCACAATTAGGATCAATTCAAGTATCACCCTACACATGCAATTCTAGAGTATAAGCAGCGGAAAGTAAATTGCACATGTAAAAGAGAGGTGGAGAAGATCAAACGCAGTTTGGTGACACGAAGATTTTTGTCGTGGTTCCGATAGGTGGTGCTATCGTACATCCACGTTGATGGAGACTTCAACCCACGGAGGGTAACGGCTGCGCGAGTCCACGGAGGGCTCCACCCACGAAGGGTCCACGAAGAAGCAACCTTGTCTATTCCATCATGGCCTACGCCCACGGAGGACTAGCCTTACTCGGGGTAGATCTTCACGAAGTAGGCGATCTCCTTGCCCTTACAAATTTCTTGGTTCAACTCCACATCTCAAAGACGGAGGCTCCCAAGCGACACCTAACCAATCTAGGAGGCACCACCCCCCAAAAGGTAATAGACGGTGTTGATGATGATGAACTCCTTGCTCTTGTGCTTCAAATGATAATCTCCCCAACACTCAACTCTCCTCACTGATATGGCTGTGGTGGAAGAAAGGTTTGAGTGGAAAGCAGATTGGGAAGGCTAGAAATCAAGTTTCATATGGTAGGAGTGGAATGGCTTGATCTCAACACAAGGGTAGGTGGTTCACTTCTCAGAAAGTGTATGGTAGGAGTGGTGGTACTTTCTGATGGCTCTCCTCACGAATGAAGAGGGGGTGGAGGGGTATATATAGCCTCCACACAAAATCCAACCGTTACACACACATTTGACCAATCTCGGTGAGACCGAAGTGAAAACTCGGTCAGACCGAAAGTTCAAATATAGTGAACGTTGGGATTTTCGGTGGGACCGAAAATACCATCTCGGTGTGTCTGAAGTGAGTCAAAGGTTGGAGCTTGCCATCTCGGTGTGACCGAAAGTAACAACTCGGATATTCCGAAATGATGTCAATTGGTTACAGAAGGTTGGCAGTCCATTTTCGGTGAGACCGAAACTCAGAATCGGATGGACCGAGAAATTAGGGTTTGGAGGAATAACTGAGGTGGTTCATCTCGGTGGGACTGAGTTTGCAGAATCGGTTTGTCCGAGATTACTTATGAGTGTGTTAAGTAGTGAAGAGTGCTGATAGTTGAGGGAGCTAGATCACCAAGCACTTGAGCAACTAGATCATTAACACAACCTCATCCCCTTTTAATAGTATTGGCTTTTCCTATGGACTCAATGTGATCTTTGATCACTAAATCAAAAATAGAGTCTTGAGCTTTTGCCAATGCTTGTCTTAGCATTTTGAGGGGTCCACTTCTTCAGACATTTCCATACCCATATCATCGAACTTTTCTGAAATGATTCTCAAGTAAATATTAGTTCAATGATATATATGTTGTTATTAATTACCAAAACCACCCGGGGATTAGTTGCACTTTCAATCTCCCCCTTTTTGGTAATTGATGACAACATATAGATCAAAGCTTCGACAAAAGATATAATCAATGAATGATATCGTCGCTTTGAGAAGTATGTGATAAGCAAGAGCTCCCCCTAAATTTGTGCATTATTTAAAATTTGCATTTGAATGCAAATGCACAATCGATTAGGATTATGGGTCACTCTTCCATGTCACATACATCTTGGTGGAGCGCACAAAATGATAAGAATTAGTAACATGCACTCAATCACCAAGACAAGAGTAAATAGCCATACAATAAGGAATAGCATATGATAAGCAATAAGCACACATTAAGGCATAGTATGACTAAGCACTCATTAAGGTAGCATCAAACGTGGTAGCAAGCACACTTAAAGTTTCAGGAACCAAAAGAAATCACTGTATCTCAAAGAAAACCGGCAAAAGAACGAAAGACGAAAGAGCACTCTCTCTCTCGAAGCCCTATGATCTATAACAATTTCTCCCCCTTTGGCAACAAGTTACCAAAAAGTTCGAAAAGGTATAGAGCTAAGCGTCACTACGGGCTCTGCTGGCGGCTCCCGTCTGGGTAGATGTCGGTGTAGAGATAGCTGCATCGGCGAAGACTTCTGCTGATGTCTGCGGTGGAGGAGTGGATGCTGGAGCTGGAGCAACTGCTGGAGTTGTAGTTGGTGCTGAAGTGGTAGCCCTGGAGTCTGTCACTGGGATAGCTGCAGATCTGGATCCTCTGGGAACCTGAGCAGTCTGGCGATGAGAGTCCTGGACTAGATCATCCTGCATAAGCTCTGCTCTCTCCTGCCTTGTCTCCTCCATGTCTGCCTCAAGCTTGTTGACAGACACCTGAATCTCAGTCAGTTTCACGTCCAGAGCGTGGATCTTGTCCTCGACAATCCTCTCTAGGCTCTCCTGAGATTGCTCAATGCTGGCCAGGCGTTGTTCAATCCTCTGGGTAGCTTCAAGAATTTGTTCTCCAAAGCTCTTTGGCTTAGCTGCTGCTGCTGCTGCTGCCTCTTTGTCAGCTTTAGCCTTCTTCGCAGCTTCGATTTTGGCCTGTCCTTCAACTGAGGTAGGATCCTCTTCATCCATCACAACTACGTTGTCCTCATGCTCTGGCTGCAGTGGCAAGTGCTTCCTATCCAACATGAATTTGCCCGTGCCAAACTTGGCGTTGATGAGCATCTGAATCTGCGGTGCAAACCCACACGACCTCTTCTGGTCAGCTGCAGTCCTCTTAATGGTCTCTACCATCAAGTCCATCACCTTAAAAGGTGCTTTCTCATCGAGAATGTGTAGCATGTTGATAGAATAGCCTCGAATCATCCGGTGGTCTCCAGACTTAGGCATCAATGTATGCCTCAGAATAGTGTTAGTGGTGGTCAGACCTGCCTGGAGATAGTACACTGAGCCAAGCTTCCATCCTTCCAAATCAGCAGCCGGGATCTCCTTGTACATGTTCTTCATGGAATCATGACTCTTCTTAGGAATCCCATAGACATTAATGTCGTCCTCTCTCTGCACTGGAGCGTTCAGAAGTTCTGCCCATTCTTCAACAGTCGAAGAAAACCGTTGACCTTCAGTCATCCAGGTGATCTTGCCATCAGGATAGAAGTGGGCTGTGGCATAGAACTGCATGATCATCTCGTCATTCCAAGCTGTCAGCTCTTGACCCACAAAATCAGCAACTCCACATGCAGTAAAGCTCTCATGCACATGGGGAAAGAAGTCCCGATGCTCTTCACTGTCAATATACTTCCAGTCAACATATCTGGTGTCAGCAACAATGGGCTTCTTATCCATCAGCACGGTCTCATAGAAATCCTGCTGCTCTCTGGTGTGGAATCTGGGGTCCACAGCAGTCCTTCTCCTTACAGCATATGGATCAGACTGTCTCCATAGCCTGAGACCTTTGTCCTTTCTTGCCTTCATGTCCTCAGCTTGAGGATGAGCATCATTGTGGAGTGGCAACTTGGGACGGAGCTTAAGCAACACATGCTCTTCATCTGATTCAGACGGTGGCATCTCACCTTTGTTCTTCTCAGAAGCTGGAATGCTTCTGGTTGTTCTCTTGGGCTTGGCTGGAGCTGCCTTGGCTTGAGCAGGCTTCTTGGGCTTAGAGGAGGCTTGAGCCCGAATAGCATCACCCATGAACTTAGCTTTCTGAGGAGGAGGCTGGGGTGCTTCTTCTTCTTCTTCTTCTGCAGCATCATCTTGAGGTTCAGCATATACTACCCTCTTCCTTTTGGAAGTCTTCTTCACCTTGCTTGGAGCAGGCTCTTCCAAGTTGAGCTTCTTTGCAACTGCTGACTGCTTCACTTTGCTTGTGCCTTTCCTTGACTGCTGCCCTTGGTGCTCTTTGGCAACCACATTCCTCTTTGGCTTGGAGGTAACTTCCTCAGCAACAAAGTCAGAGTCCTCATCATCAGAAGTTCTCTTCTTCCTGGTTCTGGTGGCTGCAGGAGGCAAACCACTAGGGGTGCTCCTCTCACCATCATCACTGGAGCTGCTACCAGGACTTGTATCTGCCTCTGGAATTTCAGCAAACGGAGATTCAGACCTGTTCTGGCTGTCACTGACATCTGACATGGCTGAAAAACCTGTGAAAAGATAAGGTATAGGCAGAGTGGATGAGTTATCACAACTGCAGAGGTTTTTGCAAAAAAATGAGTTCAAAACTTAGTTTTGAGTTTTCACAGAATGTATTTCGGTCAAACCGATTTCAAGTTTCGGTGCAACCGAAGTGCTCAACAGAAACCTACACACCACTTTCGGTCAGACCGAAATGGGTTTCGGTCCTACCGATAACTTAGGGTTTCACTGAAACTACGCTTCGGTCATTCCGATTGGCACAACTCGGTTAAACCGAATGATGCAGTGCAATGGCCAGAGGCCAAATCGGTCATTCCGAGTTTCAAAAATCGGCTTCACCGAGATGCATTCCGTGGAAACCTAAACCTAAGAATTTTCCTCGAAACTAGAAGATCTGAACTAATGTATAGGGAATATTTCAAACGTGGATTGAATCATGGCAAGCCTATCGTGCAAGAATCGGAAGGGGAGCATGAAAAGGGATCGGGACACACCCTAACTTGGTGGTGTCCCTCTACGGCGGCAACGGTGGAGATGATTACCGTTGACGGCGGACGAGACCTGCGGCGAGGGCGCACAGGCGACGACGGCGACGATCCGTAGACCAGGGCGACGGCAGCAGGGGTATTGGGGGCGAACGGTTTGAAGAATTGAATCTTGCGCAGCCCTCAGGTATATATAACCCCATGCTGTCGGTGGGACCGAGTTGAAAAACTCGGTGTCACCGAGATGTATAACTGCTGTGCAGTTACGCATATCGGTCAGACCGAGAGTTTGAACTCGGTTTCACCGAGATGAAACCTAGATCAGTCTAAGCGTTTCGGTTGGACCGAGATTGAGAAGCCGGTCAGACCGAAATGGACTTAGAAGGTTTTGGAAGTCAGCCTTAGACGAATCGGTGGTTCCGAGTGCTCCTCACTCGGACTGTCCGAAAAAGACTTGTTCAAAGTTGTGATATGAGCATGAATAGAATTTGAGACAAGAAAGCATAGATAGCTAGGGAAAGGTGCTTAGGCATTCTTGTCCATCCATTTGGCCAGAAAGAGAAAACAAAACAATCAAAACAACAAATGGATGTCCTTGAATGGATAAAATCATGCATTCAACATGCTCACACAATAAGATAGCAACTGAAATATGTGTCAAACATGCACAACCAATCACTCTAGCTACTAGCACACAATTTGTCGATGACTAGGTCATCTATATATGAGTATATTGACTTAGGAGCCAAATGAGAACATTTGATCATAGGTCATACTCATCGTTTAAGCACAAGTGGGGTTACCACTTTTACATAAAGCATTTATGTGTTCACATCATTTGGAGATGCTTTAGCTCAATTTTTAGAGCAAAGCTCCCCCTAGATGTGAGAACACCTTTTAAAGGGTCAAACTAACCTTGGGTTGTCGTAGAAGACTTCATGTAGATGTTGAAGATGTGGATGCTCAATGTTGATGCAGATCATCAAAAGTTGGGAGCAATCCTTTGGATTAGGGCACTTTCAATACCTACATGGGTTAGTCCCACAAGGAACAAACAAGAATATCCATAGACATAGAGTGAAGTACACAAAAGATGATGTCCATGAAAGCAATGATTACCTTGTCCCTTGACTTACCAACAAGAGGGTTTGTGACTCCATGAACAAGTGCATGATGTGGAAGTTGATTGCACAAGTTCTTGCCAAAATGAATATGAGTGAAGTTTGTTGGCGGAGTCACCCTCAAGAACCTACTAGTTCTTCTTCTTTGGGATCCACATCATCTTGATGGGAATCCTTGGTGTTGTAGTTGAGCTTGACGAAGTAGAACTTGATGTGTCCTTGGGAACCCACTTGACCATGGCTTGAGGTGCTTCAATGAATGCATCAATCTCCTCTTGAAGCTTGTCCTTGGCCTTTAGCTTGTGGTATTGTGGTGGAAGGTCATCTTGAGCTTGTTCCACATTGGAAGAAGTAGGATCATACTTCTCCTTTTGTGAGACAAACTGTGGAGTAGGGTATTGACCTTCTTCCCACTCAACACCTTCGGCGTTGAACTTTCGCTCAAAACCAATCCCTTGATTCTTCCGGTGTCTTCCTTGTTTGCGAACAATCTCCTCAAAGTTCTTGCTTCCGGCAAGACTCTTGTAGACACCTTTCTCTATGATTTCCTTCAATAAGCTATTTTCTTGCTCAAGTGTAACTTGGCTTGAAACATTGTTAGTGGAATCAAGAGAACTACTAGAAGTAACAACATTTGATTTAACATTGTTATTGTTACTACTAGAGGAAGAATTTTTCTTATGCTTGTCATGCTTAGTCTTAATAGGTGGCAAGAAATTAGACAAGAGAAGTCGTTTGGCAAGATATGAAGAACTCTTCTTTCGAAGATCGTCATTGATCGCTTTTAGAAACTCATGTTCTTGCTCTAGAGTGAGCTTCTCGAAGCGTAGCTTCTCATGAGACCTTAGGAGCTCTCTATGATCTTCTTGAGTTGTTTCATGAGCTAACTTAAGAGTGTTTAGTTCTTTAGTTAGACGCTCAATCTCCTTCATAGCATTGTCATTCGATTCTTCTCGACTATAAAGACTACTAGCATTTTCATCATTACTAAGCTCACTAGATTTATCATGCAAGAGCTCATCTTCACCAAGCAAGTCATCCTCATCACTATCAAAGTCAATGAATTCAGGGTGTGTTACCTTGGGACCTTTAGCCATGAAGCATCTTCCAATTCCCTCATTTGGTGAATCAAATAAGTCGTAGGAGTTGGAGTTGGAGGATACGAGTGCAAGTCCAGCAACACCTTCATCTTGACTATAGTCGGAGTCGGAGTGATAGCTTCCATCGGATTGATTGTCAGAGTCGGAGCCGGAGACCCATTCACCAATATGAGCTTGATGTCTTCTTCTTGTGTAGCTCCTTGATGACTTGTCTTTCCTCTCCGAATCCTTGCTTCTCCGAGAGGGTCTTCGTTCATAACGATCATCTCTGCTCCTTCTCTCTCTCCGAGGTGACTCATCTCTTGCTCTTCTTCTTGGAGATTCTTCTCTTCTTTTGTGGGGAGCCGTACACTCATTTGAGAAGTGTCCAGGTCTTCCACAATTGTAGCAATTTCGATCACGACTAGAAGATCTCTTTTCATCATATGATCTAGACTTTGAGCTTCTTTCTTTGCCTCTATTCTTGTAGAACTTGTTGAAGTTCTTGACCATTAGGCTTATCTCTTCATTGGAAATTAGCTTGTCACTTGAGGTAGTAGGAGCATCACTTGTAGCTCTGTAAGCACCACTTGACTTGTTGTGAAGCTCTTCCTTATCCTTAAGTGTCATCTCATGAGCAACAATTCTTCCAATGACTTCAGTTGGCTTGAGAGTCTTGTAGTTTGGCATCATTTGGATCAAAGTGCACACGGTGTCATACTTTCCATCCAAAGCTCTGAGAATCTTCTTAATGATGAATCGGTCGGTCATTTCTTCGCTTCCTAAGCCGGCAATCTCATTTGTGATGAGAGCAAGCCTAGAGTACATTTCAGCGACTCCTTCACCATCCTTCATCTTGAACTTGTCAAGTTGACCTTGAAGAATATCTAGCTTTGATTCCTTCACAGATTTAGTACCTTCGTGCATTTCAACCAAAGTATCCCAAATCTCTTTGGCATTCTCAAGATGGCTGATTTTGTTGAACTCTTCGGGACACAAAGCATTGAAGAGAATGTCACAAGCTTGAGCATTGTTTTGCAACATCCGCAACTCTTCGGGTGTAGCTTCGCGATCCGGAACTTTTCCTTCTTCAAAGAAATCACCTTGCATACCAACACAAATAATGCCCCATGCGGCTGGGTTATGACCAAGAATATGCATTTTCATTTTATGCTTCCAACTAGCAAAATTTGTACCATCAAAGTAAGGACCTCTACGATAATTACCCTCACTAGACGCCATACTCTCCTAGGTTGTGAAACCAAGCTTATGGAGTCCAATGCAATGGAAACCAAAACAATGGAGACCAAAGCTCTGATACCACTTGTAGGATCGAAAGTAGGTCTAGAGGGGGGGTGATTAGACTACTTGACAATATAAAAAATCTGCTTTTAGATCATGCAATGTTTTTGGCAGTTTCACAATTAGGATCAATTCAAGTATCACCCTACACATGCAATTCTAGAGTATAAGCAGCGGAAAGTAAATTGCACATGTAAAAGAGAGGTGGAGAAGATCAAACGCAGTTTGGTGACACGAAGATTTTTGTCGTGGTTCCGATAGGTGGTGCTATCGTACATCCACGTTGATGGAGACTTCAACCCACGGAGGGTAACGGCTGCGCGAGTCCACGGAGGGCTCCACCCACGAAGGGTCCACGAAGAAGCAACCTTGTCTATTCCATCATGGCCTACGCCCACGGAGGACTAGCCTTACTCGGGGTAGATCTTCACGAAGTAGGCGATCTCCTTGCCCTTACAAATTTCTTGGTTCAACTCCACATCTCAAAGACGGAGGCTCCCAAGCGACACCTAACCAATCTAGGAGGCACCACCCCCCAAAAGGTAATAGACGGTGTTGATGATGATGAACTCCTTGCTCTTGTGCTTCAAATGATAATCTCCCCAACACTCAACTCTCCTCACTGATATGGCTGTGGTGGAAGAAAGGTTTGAGTGGAAAGCAGATTGGGAAGGCTAGAAATCAAGTTTCATATGGTAGGAGTGGAATGGCTTGATCTCAACACAAGGGTAGGTGGTTCACTTCTCAGAAAGTGTATGGTAGGAGTGGTGGTACTTTCTGATGGCTCTCCTCACGAATGAAGAGGGGGTGGAGGGGTATATATAGCCTCCACACAAAATCCAACCGTTACACACACATTTGACCAATCTCGGTGAGACCGAAGTGAAAACTCGGTCAGACCGAAAGTTCAAATATAGTGAACGTTGGGATTTTCGGTGGGACCGAAAATACCATCTCGGTGTGTCCGAAGTGAGTCAAAGGTTGGAGCTTGCCATCTCGGTGTGACCGAAAGTAACAACTCGGATATTCCGAAATGATGTCAATTGGTTACAGAAGGTTGGCAGTCCATTTTCGGTGAGACCGAAACTCAGAATCGGATGGACCGAGAAATTAGGGTTTGGAGGAATAACTGACGTGGTTCATCTCGGTGGGACTGAGTTTGCAGAATCGGTTTGTCCGAGATTACTTATGAGTGTGTTAAGTAGTGAAGAGTGCTGATAGTTGAGGGAGCTAGATCACCAAGCACTTGAGCAACTAGATCATTAACACAACCTCATCCCCTTTTAATAGTATTGGCTTTTCCTATGGACTCAATGTGATCTTTGATCACTAAACCAAAAATAGAGTCTTGAGCTTTTGCCAATGCTTGTCTTAGCATTTTGAGGGGTCCACTTCTTCAGACATTTCCATACCCATATCATCGAACTTTTCTGAAATGATTCTCAAGTAAATATTAGTTCAATGATATATATGTTGTTATTAATTACCAAAACCACCCGGGGATTAGTTGCACTTTCAATCTCCCCCTTTTTGGTAATTGATGACAACATATAGATCAAAGCTTCGACAAAAGATATAATCAATGAATGATATCGTCGCTTTGAGAAGTATGTGATAAACAAGAGCTCCCCCTAAATTTGTGCATTATTTAAAATTTGCGTTTGAATGCAAATGCACAATCGATTAGGATTATGGGTCACTCTTCCATGTCACATACATCTTGGTGGAGCGCACAAAATGATAAGAATGAATAACATGCACTTAATCACCAAGACAAGAGTAAATAGCCATACAATAAGGAATAGCATATGATAAGCAATAAGCACACATTAAAGCATAGTATGGCTAAGCACTCATTAAGGTAGCATCAAACGTAGTAGCAAGCACACATAAAGTATCTGGAACCAAAAGAAACCAATGTATCTCAAGGAAAACCGGCAAAAGAACGAAAAGACGAAAGAGCACTCTCTCTCTCGAAGCCCTATGATCTATAACAATTTCTCCCCCTTTGGCAACAAGTTACCAAAAAGTTCGAAAAGGTATAGAGCTAAACGTCACTGCGGGCTCGGCTGGCGGCTCCCGTCTGAGTCGATGTCGGTGTAGAGATAGCTGCGTCGGCGAAGACCTCTGCTGATGTCTGCGCTGGAGGAGTGGATGCTGGAGCTGGAGCTGTGGCTGGAGCTGAAGTAACTGGGATAGCTGCAGACCTGGATCCTCTGGGAACCGGAGCAGTCTGGCGATGAGAGTCCTGGACTATATCATCCTGCATAAGCTCTGCTCTCTCCTGCCTAGTCTCCTCCATGTCTGCCTCAAGCTTGTTGACAGACACCTGAATCTCAGTCAGCTTCACGTCTAGAGCGTGGATCTTGTCCTCGACAATCCTCTCAAGGCTCTCCTGAGATTGCTCAATGCTGGCCAGGCGTTGTTCAATTCTCTGGGTTGCTTCAAGGATTTGTTCTCCAAAGCTCTTTGGCTTAGCTGCTGCTGCTGCTGCCTCTCTGTCAGCTTTGGCTTTCTTTGCAGCTTCGATCTTGGCTTGCCCTTCAACTGAGGTGGGATCCTCTTCATCCATCACAACTACGTTGTCCTCATGCTCTGGCTGCAGTGGCAAGTGCTTCCTATCCAACATGAATTTGCCCGTGCCAAACTTGGCGTTGATGAGCATCTGTATCTGCGGAGCAAACCCACACGACCTCTTCTGGTCAGCTGCAGTCCTCTTAATGGTCTCTACCATCAAGTCCATCACCTTGAAAGGTGCCTTCTCATCGAGAATGTGCAACATGTTGATAGAATAGCCTCGAATCATGCGGTGGTCTCCAGACTTAGGCATCAATGTATGCCTCAGAATAGTGTTAGTGGTGGTCAGACCTGCCTGGAGATAGTACACTGAGCCAAGCTTCCATCCTTCCAAATCAGCAGCGGGGATCTCCTTGTACATGTTCTTCATGGAATCATGACTCTTCTTAGGAATCCCATAGACATCAATGTCGTCCTCTCTCTGTACTGGAGCGTTCAGAAGTTCTGCCCATTCTTCAACAGACGAAGAAAACCTTTGACCTTCAGTCATCCAGGTGATCTTGCCATCAGGATAGAAGTGGGCTGTGGCGTAGAACTGCATGATCATCTCGTCATTCCAAGCTGTCAGCTCTTGACCCACAAAATCAGCAACTCCACATGCAGTAAAGCTCTCATGCACATGGGGAAAGAAGTCCCGGTGCTCTTCACTGTCAATGTACTTCCAGTCAACATACCTGGTGTCAGCAACAATGGGCTTCTTATCCATCAGCACGGTCTCATAGAAATCCTGCTGCTCTCTGGTGTGGAATCTGGGGTCCACAGCAGTCCTTCTCCTTACGGCATATGGATCAGACTGTCTCCATAGCCTGAGACCTTTATCCTTCCTTGCCTTCATGTCCTCAGCTTGAGGATGAGCATCATTGTGGAGTGGCAACTTAGGACGGAGCTTAAGCAACACATGCTCTTCATCTGATTCAGACGGTGGCATCTCACCTTTGTTCTTCTCAGAAGCTGGAATGCTTCTGGTTGTTCTCTTGGGCTTGGCTGGAGCTGCCTTGGCTTGAGCAGGCTTCTTGGGCTTAGAGGAGGCTTGAGCCCGAATAGCATCACCCATGAACTTAGCTTTCTGAGGAGGAGGCTGGGGTGCTTCTTCTTCTTCTTCTTCTGCAGCATCATCTTGAGGTTCAGCATATACTACCCTCTTCCTTTTGGAAGTCTTCTTCACCTTGCTTGGAGCAGGCTCTTCCAAGTTGAGCTTCTTTGCAACTGCTGACTGCTTCACTTTGCTTGTGCCTTTCCTTGACTGCTGCCCTTGGTGCTCTTTGGCAACCACATTCCTCTTTGGCTTGGAGGTAACTTCCTCAGCAACAAAGTCAGAGTCCTCATCATCAGAAGTTCTCTTCTTCCTGGTTCTGGTGGCTGCAGGAGGCAAACCACTAGGGGTGCTCCTCTCACCATCATCACTGGAGCTGCTACCAGGACTTGTATCTGCCTCTGGAATTTCAGCAAACGGAGATTCAGACCTGTTCTGGCTGTCACTGACATCTGACATGGCTGAAAAACCTGTGAAAAGATAAGGTATAGGCAGAGTGGATGAGTTATCACAACTGCAGAGGTTTTTGCAAAAAAATGAGTTCAAAACTTAGTTTTGAGTTTTCACAGAATGTATTTCGGTCAAACCGATTTCAAGTTTCGGTGCAACCGAAGTGCTCAACAGAAACCTACACACCACTTTCGGTCAGACCGAAATGGGTTTCGGTCCTACCGATAACTTAGGGTTTCACTGAAACTACGCTTCAGTCATTCCGATTGGCACAACTCGGTTAAACCGAATGATGCAGTGCAATGGCCAGAGGCCAAATCGGTCATTCCGAGTTTCAAAAATCGGATTCACCGAGATGCATTCCGTGGAAACCTAAACCTAAGAATTTTCCTCGAAACTAGAAGATCTGAACTAATGTATAGGGAATATTTCAAACGTGGATTGAATCATGGCAAGCCTATCGTGCAAGAATCGGAAGGGGAGCACGAAAAGGGATCGGGACACACCCTAACTTGGTGGTGTCCCTCTACGGCGGCAACGATGGAGATGATTACCGTTGACGGCGGCGGAGACCTGCGGCGAGGGCGCACAGGCGACGACGGCGACGATCCGTAGACCAGGGCGACGGCAGCAGGGGTATTGGGGGCGAACGGTTTGAAGAATTGAATCTCGCGCAGCCCTCAGGTATATATAACCCCATGCTGTCGGTGGGACCGAGTTGAAAAACTCGGTGTCACCGAGATGTATAACTGCTGTGCAGTTACGCATATCGGTCAGACCGAGAGTTTGAACTCGGTTTCACCGAGATGAAACCTAGATCAGTCTAAGCGTTTCGGTTGGACCGAGATTGAGAAGCCGGTCAGACCGAAATGGACTTAGAAGGTTTTGGAAGTCAGCCTTAGACGAATCGGTGGTTCCGAGTGCTCCTCACTCGGACTGTCCGAGAAAGACTTGTTCAAAGTTGTGATATGAGCATGAATAGAATTTGAGACAAGAAAGCATAGATAGCTAGGGAAGGTGCTTAGGCATTCTTGTCCATCCATTTGGCCAGAAAGAGAAAACAAAACAATCAAAACAACAAATGGATGTCCTTGAATGGATAAAATCATGCATTCAACATGCTCACACAATAAGATAGCAACTGAAATATGTGTCAAACATGCACAACCAATCACTCTAGCTACTAGCACACAATTTGTCGATGACTAGGTCATCTATATATGAGTATATTGACTTAGGAGCCAAATGAGAACATTTGATCATAGGTCATACTCATCGTTTAAGCACAAGTGGGGTTACCACTTTTACATAAAGCATTTATGTGTTCACATCATTTGGAGATGCTTTAGCTCAATTTTTAGAGCAAAGCTCCCCCTAGATGTGAGAACCCCTTTTAAAGGGTCAAACTAACCTTGGGTTGTCGTAGAAGACTTCATGTAGATGTTGAAGATGTGGATGCTCAATGTTGATGCAGATCATCAAAAGTTGGGAGCAATCCTTTGGATTAGGGCACTTTCAATACCTACATGTGTTAGTCCCACAAGGAACAAACAAGAATATCCATAGACATAGAGTGAAGTACACAAAAGATGATGTCCATGAAAGCAATGATTACCTTGTCCCTTGACTTACCAACAAGAGGGTTTGTGACTCCATGAACAAGTGCATGATGTGGAAGTTGATTGCACAAGTTCTTGCCAAAATGAATATGAGTGAAGTTTGTTGGCGGAGTCACCCTCAAGAACCTACTAGTTCTTCTTCTTTGGGATCCACATCATCTTGATGGGAATCCTTGGTGTTGTAGTTGAGCTTGACGAAGTAGAACTTGATGTGTCCTTGGGAACCCACTTGACCATGGCTTGAGGTGCTTCAATGAATGCATCAATCTCCTCTTGAAGCTTGTCCTTGGCCTTTAGCTTGTGGTCTTGTGGTGGAAGGTCATCTTGAGCTTGTTCCACATTGGAAGAAGTAGGATCATACTTCTCCTTTTGTGAAACAAACTGTGGAGTAGGGTATTGACCTTCTTCCCACTCAACACCTTCGGCGTTGAACTTTCGCTCAAAACCAATCCCTTGATTCTTCCGGTGTCTTCCTTGTTTGCGGACAATCTCCTAAAAGTTCTTGCTTCCGGCAAGACTCTTGTAGACACCTTTCTCTATGATTTTCTTCAATAAGCTATTTTCTTGCTCAAGTGTAACTTGGCTTGAAACATTGTTAGTGGAATCAAGAGAACTACTAGAAGCAACAATATTGGATTTAACATTGTTATTGTTACTACTAGAGGAAGAATTTTTCTTATGCTTGTCATGCTTAGTCTTAATAGGTGGCAAGAAATTAGACAAGAGAAGTCGTTTGGCAAGATATGAAGAACTCTTCTTTCGAAGATCGTCATTGATCGCTTTCAGAAACTCATGTTCTTGCTCTAGAGTGAGCTTCTCGAAGCGTAGCTTCTCATGAGATCTTAGGAGCTCTCTATGATCTTCTTGAGTTGTTTCATGAGCTAACTTAAGAGTGTTTAGTTCTTTAGTTAGAAGCTCAATCTCCTTCATAGCATTGCCATTCGACTCTTCTCGACTATAAAGACTACTAGCATTTTCATCATTACTAAGCTCACTAGATTTATCATGCAAGAGCTCATCTTCACCAAGCAAGTCATCCTCATCACTATCAAAGTCAATGAATTCAGGGTGTGTTACCTTGGGACCTTTAGCCATGAAGCATCTTCCAATTCCCTCATTTGGTGAATCAAATAAGTCGTAGGAGTTGGAGTTGGAGGATACGAGTGCAAGTCCAGCAACACCTTCATCTTGACTATAGTCGGAGTCGGAGTGATAGCTTCCATCGGATTGATTGTCAGAGTCGGAGCCGGAGACCCATTCACCAATATGAGCTTGATGTCTTCTTCTTGTGTAGCTCCTTGATGACTTGTCTTTCCTCTCCGAATCCTTGCTTCTCCGAGAGGGTCTTCGTTCATAACGATCATCTCTACTCCTTCTCTCTCTCCGAGGTGACTCATCTCTTGCTCTTCTTCTTGGAGATTCTTCTCTTCTCTTGTGGGGAGCCGTACACTCATTTGAGAAGTGTCCGGGTCTTCCACAATTGTAGCAGTTTCGATCACGGCTAGAAGATCTCTTTTCATCATAAGATCTAGACTTTGAGCTTCTTTCTTTGCCTCTATTCTTGTAGAACTTGTTGAAGTTCTTGACCATTAGGCTTATCTCTTCATTGGAAATTAGCTTGTCACTTGAGGTAGTAGGAGCATCACTTGTAGCTTTGTAAGCACCACTTGACTTGTTGTGAAGCTCTTCCTTATCCTTAAGTGTCATCTCATGAGCAACAATTCTTCCAATGACTTCAGTTGGCTTGAGAGTCTTGTAGTTTGGCATCATTTGGATCAAGGTGCACACGGTGTCATACTTTCCATCCAAAGCTCTGAGAATCTTCTTAATGATGAATCGGTCGGTCATTTCTTCGCTTCCTAAGCCGGCAATCTCATTTGTGATGAGAGCAAGCCTAGAGTACATTTCAGCGACTCCTTCACCATCCTTCATCTTGAACTTGTCAAGTTGACCTTGAAGAATATCTAGCTTTGATTCCTTCACAGATTCAGTACCTTCGTGCATTTCAACCAAAGTATCCCAAATCTCTTTGGCATTCTCAAGACGGCTGATTTTGTTGAACTCTTCGGGACACAAAGCATTGAAGAGAATGTCACAAGCTTGAGCATTGTTTTGCAACATCCGCAACTCTTCGGGTGTAGCTTCGCGATCCGGAACTTTTCCTTCTTCAAAGAAATCACCTTGCATACCAACACAAATAATGCCCCATGCGGCTGGGTTATGACCAAGAATATGTATTTTCATTTTATGCTTCCAACTAGCAAAATTTGTACCATCAAAGTAAGGACCTCTACGATAATTACCCTCACTAGACGCCATACTCTCCTAGGTTGTGAAACCAAGCTTATGGAGTCCAATGCAATGGAAACCAAAACAATGGAGACCAAAGCTCTGATACCACTTGTAGGATCGAAAGTAGGTCTAGAGGGGGGGGGGTGATTAGACTACTTGACAATATAAAAAATCTGCTTTTAGATCATGCAATGTTTTTGGCAGTTTCACAATTAGGATCAATTCAAGTATCACCCTACACATGCAATTCTAGAGTATAAGCAGCGGAAAGTAAATTGCACATGTAAAAGAGAGGTGGAGAAGATCAAACGCAGTTTGGTGACACGAAGATTTTTGTCGTGGTTCCGATAGGTGGTGCTATCGTACATCCACGTTGATGGAGACTTCAACCCACGGAGGGTAACGGCTGCGCGAGTCCACGGAGGGCTCCACCCACGAAGGGTCCACGAAGAAGCAACCTTGTCTATTCCATCATGGCCTACGCCCACGGAGGACTAGCCTTACTCGGGGTAGATCTTCACGAAGTAGGCGATCTCCTTGCCCTTACAAATTTCTTGGTTCAACTCCACATCTCAAAGACGGAGGCTCCCAAGCGACACCTAACCAATCTAGGAGGCACCACCCCCCAAAAGGTAATAGACGGTGTTGATGATGATGAACTCCTTGCTCTTGTGCTTCAAATGATAATCTCCCCAACACTCAACTCTCCTCACTGATATGGCTGTGGTGGAAGAAAGGTTTGAGTGGAAAGCAGATTGGGAAGGCTAGAAATCAAGTTTCATATGGTAGGAGTGGAATGGCTTGATCTCAACACAAGGGTAGGTGGTTCACTTCTCAGAAAGTGTATGGTAGGAGTGGTGGTACTTTCTGATGGCTCTCCTCACGAATGAAGAGGGGGTGGAGGGGTATATATAGCCTCCACACAAAATCCAACCGTTACACACACATTTGACCAATCTCGGTGAGACCGAAGTGAAAACTCGGTCAGACCGAAAGTTCAAACATAGTGAACGTTGGGACTTTCGGTGGGACCGAAAATACCATCTCGGTGTGTCCGAAGTGAGTCAAAGGTTGGAGCTTGCCATCTCGGTGTGACCGAAAGTAACAACTCAGATATTCCGAAATGATGTCAATTGGTTACAGAAGGTTGGCAGTCCATTTTCGGTGAGACCGAAACTCAGAATCGGATGGACCGAGAAATTAGGGTTTGGAGGAATAACTGAGGTGGTTCATCTCGGTGGGACTGAGTTTGCAGAATCGGTTTGTCCGAGATTACTTATGAGTGTGTTAAGTAGTGAAGAGTGCTGATAGTTGAGGGAGCTAGATCACCAAGCACTTGAGCAACTAGATCATTAACACAACCTCATCCCCTTTTAATAGTATTGGCTTTTCCTATGGACTCAATGTGATCTTTGATCACTAAACCAAAAATAGAGTCTTGAGCTTTTGCCAATGCTTGTCTTAGCATTTTGAGGGGTCCACTTCTTCAGACATTTCCATACCCATATCATCGAACTTTTCTGAAATGATTCTCAAGTAAATATTAGTTCAATGATATATATGTTGTTATTAATTACCAAAACCACCCGGGGATTAGTTGCACTTTCAGACGCGGCGGAGCTCCGGTCGATCCCGAGCACTGGGGCGCTCCGGGGTCGAACTAGTGATGCAGGAGGGATCAGTGGAGAGTTGTGAGGCTGGTGGTGGTGTTGGAGGAGGTCGGGGAGGCCTATTTATAGGGGCCCGACGGGGACCCGTGGTCCAGTGCGCCGGCGAGCTCCGGCTCGTCGCTACAGCGCACGGGAGGCTACGGGGGTGCGTCAGGGGAGTTGCTGGATGAGTCCTACGCCCAGCTGAGGTAAGAGGAGGAGCGGGGGAGTGCCAGAGGAGCGTGCGCGTGTGGAGCAGAGGAGTGGCCGAAGCGGGCGGCCGGTGCGCGTGCGGCGACGCTCACTGGAGGGCGCAGGAGGAGGGGGGACAGCGCCGGGGACGTCGCGGACGTCGAGGCGCCTCGACTGGCGCGAGGGGGAGGCTCGAGGTGGTCGGGGATCAACGATTGGCCCGAGCCAGCGTGCGGGAGCACTGTTCACGCGCTCCAGAGCGCGCGTGTGACCGGCATCGACGCGCTCTCGCTGGTTTGTCCCGTCCCAGCGTGTCCAACAGTGTCTGGGGCGATGAGGGGGTAGTAAAGAATTGCCCTGAGGCCTTGGATGCTCTGGGGTGCAGAGAGAGAGAGAGTGTTGGTAAAAATGGTGAAAGATGGGTGCACAGCAAGGTAAAGCTGGGGTTTCACCCCCCAATCATGGAGATGAGGTGCTGGGGGAGTTACTGGAGGTTGCTGGTAACTCAATGGGCCTGTGGTAAGGAGTTGAGGCTATGGAGAAAAGTGAAAGTGGTCAAGTTGGAGGTTTTAGAATTTCTGCAGAAGGTGTTTGATCTGTGTTTGACCAAGCAAATGAAGTCCACTTGACATGGCACTTGACAGGGTTGAAAGACATGAGAAAATAGGGTGCTTCACCAAATTTGGGCTCATTTGAAGAAACTAGCCAATGTAACTTTGGTAAACCCTAGAAATCAACAGAAACAGTTTCATCTTGATTGAGTCAAGCTAATCATCTCCCCTTGATGCACCACTTGGTGTAGCATCATCATTTGGGGTATTGATCATGATCACAAAGTTTGAGGCTCCAGATAAAAAGTTGGTAATGTAAAGTTGTTCAAATTTGCATTTGAACAGAAAGGGTTTTGAGGTGATCTGATCAAGTTGTTCTATTCAAATTCTTGTGCCATTTGGTCTAGGTGCCTTATTAGGCCATTCTAGCATGTGCACCAAGTTTGAGAGCATTTGGACAAGTTTGGCAATGTAGAGT
The DNA here is from genome assembly GCA_902687465.1 of Secale cereale. Lineage (NCBI taxonomy): Eukaryota > Viridiplantae > Streptophyta > Magnoliopsida > Poales > Poaceae > Secale > Secale cereale. The sequence goes on from LR738709.1 coordinate 221,230,941, forward strand.
TGCTCAAACTTCAAATATGGACAGAATGGTTAAGAAGGGGTTTGAGGAGGTTTTCTTGTTTCCCAAGGCATGGGACTTGGCAAGATCATCAAATATGCCATGTGTGACATGATAGAATTTCGCTGGAATTTTTGGAAAAAATTTCCTTTGTAAATATTTCAAAAGCTTGAAATATCCAGAAAGGGTTTTAGAGGGTTTAGCCCATTATTTTGAACATGACCAAGTGTTGAAACTCTTATATATGGACAATATATGTCCTATGAGTCTCTCTGAATTTTGGCAAGTATTTTTGAAATAGCTAAATAATTTTCCCCTATTAAAGACCATTTCTGGCCTTAAGAAAAAGCTTTTAAATAAAATAGGAAAATAACTTTTAAAATTATACCTTTGTGGTTTCTGGGAGTCCTATGACTACTAGGTCTCAAATAAACCTTTTGAAATAATTTTCACACCCTTAATCAAGTACTTGTAGTGCAAACCTCAATTCAGGGGTTTTTGGAAAACTAAATTTATAAAATACCTTTTGGCAAAATTAATTTGTAAGAAAATACTATACTGCTATATATCACTTGGCATGATCATTGGGCAGAAGTTTTGGATAAGGAGATGAAATCTACAAGAGATCATAGTTGACTTTAATGAGCACATGAAAAGCAAATGAAGAAAACTCAATTCCAAATAAAAGCCAAATGATGCTAAAAATTTTTGCTGGTCCAAATTTGCATGCTACAAGGATACAAATTACATGTTACAAAATGCAGGGTGTGACACGCGGGGATGCTGGTGGCCGCAGTGGTGTTCGTCGGCGCACTCTGGCTCGTTCGGGCGGCCGCAACGGGGAGAGCAGAGGAGAGGGAAGAGGCACAGGGAGAGTGGGAGAGAGGACGGGGGCTGCATGGCGACGCATGGAGGCGTCCAGGGCGTCGAGGGGAAGCGGCAAGCAGGAGGTGGCCGGGGCGCGTGGCCGCGCGCACGGGGCACACGCCCGGCGTCCTTCTGTCACGAGGAAGATGACAGGGGAAGGGCCAGGTGGGCTGGGCCAGTGAGCTGGGCCGGCTACAGGTAGGCGGGCCAGGTAACTCTTCTCTCTCTCTCTCTCTCTCTCTCTCTCTCTCTCTCTCTCTCTCTCTCTTATTTCTTGTTTTCTATTATTCTGTAGACTTTAGGGCTTTATTAAAAATACCAGGGCATTTCCAAAAATCATGAAACTAATCATGGCTACTGTTTAGAATAAATCCAACAGTAAACATTTTAGTTTATGATTATTTGAGCATTTAAAATATTTTATAGCATTTAAATGCCCAAATGCAAATAGAGTATGATTTAATTCAGAGCCCAAATATGTCATGGAAAAATGTGCATCACCTCTGGTTACTGTTTACAGCATTTTCCATAAATGATGAACATTTTTGAAAGCCATTTGGATTTACTGAAAATATTTTAGTTGAACCTAGTGAATTCCTTTGATGCTAGGGGTTTAGGCAATCCCCATTTCAAGTTTCTTTCAAGATTAAACATGATGCACATGATCATGCAGAGTCAAGCAAATGCTAAGCTATAGGGCTGTGACGGCTGTGACACCGGTACACCTACTTTCCCCTACATCTGCTAGTCCACCACTGAAAGATCTCACACAACTTACTCATACTATGTCAGAGCCCATAATGGCATTGTGGCTGCACAAGGAAGTTTCTAGCATGAATAGTTTTATGATCCCTTTGATCCTGGGTGGCATTCCATAAGACAATCACACGGAACCCCGGGATTTCCTAGGACAACACTGAATTCTCCAGGTGCCCTGCAACCAATCCACCCAGATGTGTATTCAAGTAGCCACCTTAAGTTGAACCATTAATTAACAACTCACATATGTCATGGATTTAACTCAAACCCAAACCACGTCTACGAGCATAGCATGGCAACCTAAGCATAGCGTAGAAGTAACTCCCAAGGGTTTGAAAATAATGCAGGTAATAGGTTCTACCTCAATCTACTTTCCAGTCCCACCAGTTTAAGAGATCCTACTAATGCAATGTGTGAGGGTTTGATCTAATGCATAAAAACTAGGTAATAAAAGGGGTATGATCAAAGTGTTACTTGCCTTGCTCATGATTCGCAAAACCTAGAGACTCGTAGTAGCACGCTTCACAGTCCGGGTATTCTATCGCAAGCAAACAATAGCACACATAAGCAATCAAGCAAAGATGCACAAACAAAACTCCAAAAGAGAAGATCTAACCAGAAAGTTCAAAGAACTCCGGTTTGCAAAAAGAATCAAATCAAACGAAGCAACGAAACTCAAACTACGAAAGAAACGAGATCCGTCTACTAGATTGATCTAGGGTCAAATTTTACAGTAGCAAAACTTTGTTCAAGTTGGTTAAACGGAAAGAGGGCGTCGAGACGAAGATCTGGGATTTTGAATCACCTGATTCCGACTCTCGAGCGAAAAGAAAAACGAAAAACAAGATCAGGGCAGAAATCGCGATCGAAATAATCGCGGATAAATACCCCGAAAAAGAAATCATGAACGAACGTTCGCTGTCTGCGGCTAACGGACGAACAACGTTCGTTAAAATGAATGTACGGACGAACGTCCGCTAAATAACTAAACCGAAAAGAAAAACCGAACCGATCTAAAAAAACGGATCCAGGGTTTTCAAACAAAACCGAATGGTTTTGACGAAAAAACCGACGGCTACCTCGACGAACTCCGACGGCGGGCGGCGGGTCCGGCGGCGGTGATGGGCGGCGCGGGCGGCGGCGACATCAGGCGGCGGCAGCTGGCGCGGGCTAGGGTTCGGCGTGACGAGAGAGGCAGGGCGGGCTGGCGAGCTGCGGCGATGGCTCGGCCTCGGTGGCTTATAAAGGCCCCGGGCCAGGGGGGTCCTGGCCGAACACGGCCCAAATTCGGTTCGCACTTATTTTTTAAACGAGTCCTGGCGTACGAAAACTAACGAACGAAATACTAAACGGACTCCAAAAAGTCCGAAATAAATTTTAACCGTCCTCTAATAATATTTAGGATGAAGTGAACATTTTTCCTAGACCTAAATGCAAATTTTGAAAAACGCGTAATTTTCCTATGCAATTAAAATCACAAATAAATCCGAAAAAAATACCAAAAGTGATTTTAACATTTTTCCTCCAATATTTCTGTTATTTTGGAGAAGTCATATTATCTCCGCTCATATATTTTATTTAGAAATATATTTTTTTCGAGATAAAAATAATTAAAATCCAATGCTATCCTCGTACCGGTATTCGAGAAAACTCAAATACGAAAACGGTAGAATTCCGAACTCTCTCCGTAGGTCCTTGAGTTGCATAGAATTTTCGAGGATCGCCACGGACAAAATGCAAAGAAATATGCAATGCAGTATGATCTATGTATAACATTACAAATTGAAAATTTTGGATGTTACAAACCTACCCCATTAGAATGAATCTCGCCCTCGAGATTTGGCTTGGCTAGAGAACATGTGTGGGTGGTCCTTGCGTAGATCATCTTCTCGTTCTCAGGTGGCTTCTTCCTCGGTGTGGTGACTCCACTGAACTTTGCAAAACTTGATAATCTTATTGCGGGTGATTCTACTCGAAAATTCGAGAATCTTGACGGGTTTCTCCTCGTAAGTCAGGTCACTATCCAACTGAATTGCTTCCAGGGGTATTGTGTCTCTTAGCGGGATATCGGCCATGTCCGCATGGCACTTCTTAAGCTGTGAAACGTGAAACACATCATGCACTCCTGACAATCCTTCGGGTAACTCCAACTTATAGGCAACCTCTCCCATGCGTTCCAAAACACGGTAAGGTCCCACAAATCTCGGGGCTAGCTTTCTCTTAACTCGGAAACATTTTACTCCTCGTAGAGGCGATACTTTCAGGTACTCTCTGCCTCCGATTTCATAGGCTATCTCCTTGCGCTTCGAGTCTGCATAACTCTTCTTCCTAGACTGAGCTACCTTCAGTCTATCCCGAATCAACTTAACCTTCTCTTCTGACTCTTTGATCAGATCTGGTCCAAACAACTGACGGTCTCCAACTTCATCCCACATCAACGGCGTCCGGCATCTCCTTCCGTATAACGCTTCGAACGGTGCCATCTTCAAACTGGCCTGGTAACTGTTGTTGTATGAGAACTCAGTGTAGGGTAAATTGTCATCCCAACTAGATCGATAATCTAGGGCACAGGCTCTCAACATGTCTTCCAGAATCTAATTGACTCTCTCGGTCTGTCCGTCGGTCTGCGGATGAAAAGCTGTACTAAACTCCAGCCTCGTTCCCAAAGTTTGGTGTAGCCGATGCCAAAACATTGAGGTGAACTGTGTTCCTATATCTGATACAATGGTCCTCGGAACTCCGTGCAGACATACGATCCTGGTCATGTATATCTTGGCCAACTTCGCACTAGTATACGTGGTCATCACGGGGATAAAGTGGGCTACCTTGGTCAAGCGATCAACTACTACCCAGTTTGAGTCATATCCTGATTTGGTCCTGGGCAATCCAGTGATAACGTCCATGCCAAGCTTCTCCCACTGCCATTCGGGTATCGGCATAGGCTGTAGCAATCCTGCTGGCTTCTGATGCTCTGCGTTTACTCTCTGGCATACATCACATACGGCTACATACTCAGCAATATCCATCTTCATTACTGTCCACCAGAAACGCTCCTTCAAATCCAAATACATCTTGGTGTTTCCGGGGTGTATCAAGTATGGCGAATCATGTGCTTCCTGCAGTATCAACTTCCTGATCTCCGGGTCGTTGGGCACATAGATTCGATCCTCAAACCATAAGGTGTCGTGCTCGTCCTCACAAAATCCCTTGGCTTTTCCTTCACTCATCCTCTTCTTTATCTCGGAAATCTCCTTGTCATCCTTCAGGGTTTCGCATATCTTTCCGAGCAATATTGACTGAACCTCCAATGTTGCGACAAAACCTCTAGGAACTATCTCCAAACAAAGCTCCCTGAGATCTTCTGCTAATTCCTGTGGCAATATCTCCACCCATAGCGACTCCCACCTCCACCCATGGCGACTCCCACCTCCACCTCTCCACCCATGGCGACTCCCCAACCCTCTCCTCCTTCTAGATCGTGCATGGTGAGTATTGTCCCCACCAAGATCCAATGGCAAGTCTCATTCATTGGGATTTTGCACCAGGACTTAAGGTGGAAAAAAGGGTACGTGACAAGTTCAGATCTACGGTTCATTTTGACAAGACTCTTGGATCCAAGGAATTCTTCTTGGTCGTCTCGTTCTCCTCTACCTCCTTCCCTCTTTCTGAGGAAGCAGTAGGAGTGGTTTTACAATGTTGCATTGGAGGTATTGCCATGGGTTTCAACGTCAGACAATTGGGTGATAGATCTTTTAGATTTTCGGTGGCCTCCAATCATGTTGGGCATTTCATCTATGGATTAAAAGATCGTGTCTGGCCAAATTTTGTCTGTCATTTTCGGTTATACAAAGCTTCTATGGATTATAAGTGGAAGGGTGAGAATTGGCATCTAGATGATGTAATTCTAGAAGTGTCGGCCAGATCGCCTGTGGCTATTAAAAGTTCTCTTGATTTTCTTCGATCAAGTGCTTTTGGCGATTGTTCTTCTCATTCTGAATTGGCCAAATTCAAATTGGTTTCGGATGACAATTTAGGCTCCTCTGTTCAAAAATCCATGCATAACAATTTGAGGATCGGACCTTCACTCTCTCCTCCGATGGGATCATTTGAATCTGTGGATCAATTATTATTTGGGAGTTTTGAACCACGTATCATTTCGCAGGGTCATCAAATTATTGGTAAACGTTTCTGTGGTGATGTCTTTGCTACTTCTTATTGGGATCAAATTCCTCTGATCAAGCTCGAGGAGATTCTTGATTTATGGCAAGCTGGTTATTCAAATGATATCATTTCTTCAGTACTTTAGCTTAATACATTGCCTTCAAAGGAGTTTATTTATCGCAAGTTACATTTGTGTCTATTTTGTGAGCGACGTGGGCATGTCAAGGAGCATTGCATGGATCAGTGTACATCTTCTGCCTCTAGTATTACCACAATTCCATCTTCAAGGTACACCAATGGTACAAGTTCGGTTTTTATGCCTTCTACTCCTTGCACTATTCCAAATGATCTTAGGAGTTGTAATATTTGTGGTAACATTGGTCATATGCAATGGGATTGTCTGGCTAGAGTTCTTCCCAATAAGCGTTTTGCATGGGTTAAGAAAGGTGAAAATCCTAGGGCAAAGTTTGTTTCCTCTCATGGCGAATTTCCAACTTTGAATAAAGTGGTTTGGCAAAAAAAGATCACACGCAAATTTTCGGGGATTCAGGCCCAACGGACTAAGGATAAAAAGAAGGTTTGGATAGCTAAGCATAACAGTAGGGATTTACCTACTTCTTCGCCCCGGATTGCCGATTATGCCCCGGAAGTTTCGCATCCTTGCCAACCTATCTCCGCTCGCCCGATTCCCGAGGCCAAAGCTATAGCTCTGACTCGCCCGTCACCTTGCACCTCTTTGCTCTGTTCTGCCCCCACCTCGAGCTCTCCTCCCCTCCCCACCCTTTGCCTTCAATGGCGAACCTTCCAGTGCTTCCCTTCCAGTTCGTCCCAGGAGAGATGGACATCCAGCACAGCCCAGCAGGGAGGCTTCAACGCAATATGGTGGTGGTCGATGACCCACCTCTGGATCATTCGCACCATGCATTGGTCGTGGTGGAGCCGCCGCCGATGGATCTGCAGAGAGAAGAAGTCCTTGCTGAAGTAAGAAGAGTTCTCCTTGAAGATCATGGTGCACTTACATCCGAGGGTGAGATCTATCCTTTCTGTGTGGGTTTGATACGGTTCAATGACAGCGTGGTTAGGGATACTCTGATTAGTCGAGGCGCACAACCTTTAGATGAGCACTCCACTTTCTCCCTGTTACGACATGATGAAGGTCCCAATATGCGTCGACCTGTGATTGAACGGGATGCTTGGGTTATGCTGCTTGGGTTTCCTCTCAACTATCAGACCGAGAACTATATTATCAAGGCAGTTTCTTGTTTTGGCAGATGTATGTATTGGCACCGTCCTGGTCATCGCAAGTCTAGAGTGTTGGTTCGCGTCCTCATCAATGAGCTTGCCTTGGTTCCTTTTAGTTTGGTGATCAAGCGTTTTACTGACATCAGTGGTTTGGGCACGTCTTGGACAGTTCCGGTGTATGTGCTCAACGGCAGAAACCCCAGTCAGGGTCTTGTAGGGGATGAAGAAGCACCACCTCCTTTGGGCGCCTCCCCTCACCCCATCCATCTACCTTTCCTGAATGCCATGCAGCAACACCACCATGAGGATCAAGTCTGGCAGCTGCAGAACGCGGCAAATGCGTGGGAGGCAGCTCCTCCTCCTCCTCCTCCACAACAGGGTTGGGGGAGTGGCCTGTGTTGCCGCCAGTTCCTCCAGAGTACCGAGGGTTTAGTTTCAGAGCTTATACTGGTTATGATGGGCCCTCCATGATGGATGGAATTCAAACTGATGATTCGGGGTTCGATGATGGACTGAGAGTTTGGAATGAACATGTGCAATTGGTTGAAGAGATAGCAGAACGATTTGTGCAAGGTAGTCCACCGGGAGATATGAACTTTCTGCAGATGAATGATCATGTCACAACTCTGGAAGTTCCTGAGGAAGAAGATAATTGGCTCTCTTTCACGATCTGCTTCTATTGTACTGTCTTTACGCCCAGGTTAGGCTGGATTTCTGACGAAGTGTCTGTCCACAAAGCTTGGACCAAGTTTGCCGAAGGATTATAGAATATGCTTGTGGATCTTATGGGCGGGGCATGTTTCTCGTTATTCCCATTTTCTCCTTTCCACTCAGGCACAACTACAATTCGTTTCCCACAAGCAGCGTGGTCCTTTTGCACTGAGTTTTTTTCTGATCAATTACACCAGGTCTGTTTGAGAGTGGGTGCAGTGGCTAGAACTAACGATGAAGCCAGCCAGGTGCTTATTGATCCGCAGTCACAGCCTATGGAAATTGAAGTTAGTCTCAATAAGAGGAAGCACACTGTTTTCACGCCGCTGGATGTGTCTGAAGTTCGCCGGAGTGTGCAAGCAACTAGGTACCAGGGCTTCAAGCCACCTTCTATGGCAGATTCCAAGCGAAGAGCTTCTTATGTCAAGCCTAGGAGGAACCCGGACATCCTTCAACTGCAACATAACACTTCATCTGAGGGTTCATCATCGTCCGCTCCAGTTCCGCCACATACTCCAATTGAAACCCTGCAGCGGCTGGGAACACTGCAATGTGCAATCCCCGCGGAGGAGCTTACCAAGGATAAGCTGCTTGAGCCCCTGAAAGGCAACAAGCAGAATGAAGCTTAGAGGCTTATTTAAGTCTTTTCTTTTCTGTTGGCACTGTCTTAAGTTTACTTTGCACTCTACCGTTTAAAACTATGATGGTCGCTTTAATGTGGAATATTTTGTGCTGGAATATTCGTGGTTTAAATGCTACTTCCAAGTGTGATGCTCTTCGTAACAAAATTGATGTATCTAATTGCTCCATTATATGTTTACAAGAAACGAAGAAGTCGGAATTTGATCACTCTTTTCTCCGGAAGTGCTGTCCCAGGCGTTTCGATAATTTTGAATTTGTTCCATCTGAAGGAGCCTCGGGTGGTCTTCTTGTAGTTTGGTGTAGTAGCCAATTCTCGGGACAAGTCATACATCAACTGCCCTTTGTTCTAACTCTGAAATTGACATCAGTACAATCTAACGAAAGTTGGTTCCTCTCTAATATTTATGGACCTTGTGATGGACCAGCAATAATTATTTTCACTGATTGGCTTGACAATGTAACATTCGACCCTAAAGACCTATGGCTATTCATGGGAGATTTCAATTTCATGCGATCACTGGAAAACAGAAACCTACCAGGAGGAAATATGGAGGATGTCCTTCAATTTAATGAAATCATCAGTCATATTGGACTACTTGAGATACCCATCAAGGGCCGCAGATTTACATGGAGTAATATGGAGGAGAATCCTCTTCTAGAACAACTGGACTGGTTCTTCTCCTCACCTGAATGGATTTTAAAATTCCCTAATACCACTGTTAAACCACTTGCGCGCCCAATATCAGACCATGTTCCCTGTGTACTTTCAGTGGAGACGGCGATCCCCAGGTCTAAATTATTCAGGTTTGAAAATTTCTGGGCCTCTCACCCTGGGTTATTAGATGTGTTAAAACCTCTTGGAATACCCCCATTAAAGCATCCTCAAGTGCTACTACGATCTCTGCTAAGCTCAAGAGGCTTAGATATGCATTGAAAAAATGGAGTAAGTCACTTTCCAAACTAAAACTACTAATTGACAATTGTAACCAGATTTTATTACAACTGGATAATCTTGAAGATCTTCGCCAATTGTCTATTCCAGAAGCTAATTTCAGGATCATTTTAAAAGCTCACGTAATGCGATTACTGAAATACCAAAGTGACTATTGGAAGCAACGTTATACAGTCAGGTGGGCCATCAAAGGAGAGGAAAATACTAAGTATTTCCCAGCACGAGCTACTGAAAGAGCCAGGAGGAACTCTATCGCTAATTTGGTCTTGGCCGATGGTAGTGTAATAGAGAATCATGAGGAAAAAGTGAATGCCTTCTTTACCTGCTTCAAGAATCGGATGGGGATCTCAACACTCCCAATTTATGATTTTGAACTTGCAGACATCGTTCAAAAATGCCCCGATCTGGGGGATCTATCTCTACCATTTTCGAAAGAGGAGGTTGACCATATCATCATGTAACATCCCAAATTTCCAATTTGGAATGTTATACATAGATCATATTGCATTTGCATGTTTTCGCATTTTTGCTCGTGGCGTTCCTCGAAATTCTAAGCAACTCAAGGACCTATAGAGAGAGTTGAGAATTTACCGTTTTCGTATTTGAGTTCGCTCGAATACCGGTACGAGGACAGTGTGATTCTAATTATTTTTCTCTCCTAAAAATATTTCTAAATAAAATAAATGAGTGGAGATAATATGACTTCTCCAAAATATCAAAAATATTGGAGGAAAAATATTAAAATCACTTTTGGAATTTTTCTGGATTTATTTTCGGATTTATTTGCATAGGAAAAATACGCGTTTTCCAAAATTGCATTTAGGTCCCGGAAAAATGTTCACTTTGTCCAAAATATTATTAGAGGACGGTGAAAATTTATTTCGGGAATTTTGGAGTCCGTTTGGTATTTCTTTCGTTAGTTTTACTGCGCCAGGACTCTATTTATAAAAAAGGTAACCGACTAGCACTAGTAAAGGACCAGGACTCTGGGCTTTAAAAGTGCCAGAGCCGGCCCGCTTGCCCCGCCAGCCCGTTCGCCCGTCGCCCCAACCCCTAGCGCCCGCTCGTCCTAGCCGCTGCCAGCCACCGCCGCCGCGCGCGCCGCCAGCCGCAGCCGCGCGCGCCGCCCGCCGCCGCGCCGGACCCCGCCGCCCGCCGCCGGACCCCGACGCCCCGCCGGAGCCGCTATTCCCGCCGGAGTCGAGGTAGACACCGCCATCGGTTTTTTTAGGAAGATCCGATCGGTTTTTTTAGGAAGAACCCTAGATCTGTTTTTTTCGGTTTAGATCGGTTTTTCGTCGGTTTAGTTAAATAGCGGACGTTCGTCCGTAAGTTCGTTGTAATGAACGGTTTTCGTTAGTTAATCGCAGACAGTGTACGTCCATTCGTTAGCCTGTTCGTCGTTTTTCTTTTTCGGGGTATTTATCCGTGATTTTTCCGATCGCGATTTCTGCCCTGATCTTGTTTCGCGTTTTTCTTTTCGTTCGAGAGTCGGAATCAGGTGATTCAAAATCCCACATCTTCGTCTCGAAGCCCTCTTTACGTTTAATCAGCTTGAACCAAGTTTTGGCTACTGTAAAATTTGACTTTAGGCCAACTAGTAGTTCAAAGCTCGTTTCTTTTGCAGTTTGAGTTTCGTTGCTCCTTTCGAGTTGATTCTTTTTGCAAACCGGAGTTCTTAAGTTGAACTTTCTGGTTAGAGTTCTTATTTGAGTTTTACCCGTGCATTAGTTAAGTACTTATTGTATGCTTGTTTGTTTGATTGCGATAGAGAACCCGGAGTGCGCCGCTTGCTACTTTGAGTCTCTAGGTTTTGCGGATCATCAGCAAGGCAAGTAACACTTTGATCATGCTTTCCAAATTACCCAATTTTCATTGCATTAGTCAAACCCTCACACATTGCATGAGTAGGATCAATTAACTTGTGGGATTGGGAAGTAGATTGAGGTAGTACCTATTACCTGCATTACATTCAAACCCTTGGGAGTTACTTCTACGTTTGCTGCTAGGACATGCTATGCTCGTAGACGTGGATTGGGTGAGTGAAATCCATGACAGATGTGAGATTGTTTAATTAATGGTTCAACTAAAGGTGGCAACATTAATACACATCTGGGTGGATTGAGGCATATGGGTATTCCAGGATTGCCTGTTTTTCTTTTGGACCGCCACCCAGGCTCAAACGGATCATGAGATTATTCATACTAGAAACTTCCGTGTGCAACCACAATGCTATTATGGGCTCTAGCATAGTATGAGTAAGTTGTGCGAACTCTTACAGTGGTGGACTAGCAGATGTAGGGGATGTAGGTTAGTACGGTCCGCCCGATCGTAAGGTGCTAGCGCTTCTGAAAGACTATGTCTCGGTCATCCGTTTCTCAAACACCATGCAGTGCGAGAAACCAAACGGAGGCGATCGAGTCTTGTGGGAAAAGTGCACAAACCTCTGGAGAGTGTACAAACTGATCATGATTAGCCGTGTCCCCGGTTATGGATGTCTTGAGTATCTAGTACTTGGATTATCATGTGCATCTCAACATGTTACTCTAATTTAATTTTGTTGGGTTTAATGATTACTTTTAATTGGGGTTGAGAGGATGTCTATCTTCTCAACGATGTTTCAAGTACAATGATAGTTAATTAAAATACATTCATTTGAAGTAGGGAAAAAGTGGCTTTACGCAAAAACTTAACCCTAGAGCTTTCCACCAGCCATATTGCATATAGTATAGCTTTACTTTCATTGCATCTCTTGTGTTACCTTGCCAGCATATTCCATGTGCTGACCCGTTTTTCGGGCTGCAACGTTTCATGTTGCAGACTTTTCAGACGACGAGTAAGATGCCCTTTTAGGTCGTGGTTCTATACTCAGTGATGCCGCTGGAGTTGATGGACTCACTTATCTTCCAAGCCTTCCGCTGATATCGTGTTAGATGGCCTTTAGCCATATTATTTGTAATAAATTCATCGTTGGACTATCGATGTAATAAGTGTGTGATTGCTACTCTGTTATAAATCCTTCAAGTACTGTGTGTGTCAGCATTACTGATCCAGGGATGACACTAATGCACAGAGATCAGACTGTTTGAGGTCTGGTCGCTACAAGATGGTATCAGAGCGCACGTTGACTGTAGGACACGATCACTAAGACAAGCCCTAGAACACAATTCACTCTTCTCTCTTCTGACTCCTCATCTTTTCTATTCTTTAGGATGGTGGAAGCAAAGCACAAGTTCATGCAACCGGATGACGACACGCCATTTGGACGACACCTGAAGGAGGTCACTAGATATCTCAACATTGGATTACCAAGTTTCACTGGAACCTACAATGCCACTCTACCTGAGGAGGAGTGTTGGTTGATTCAAGCTCAAGTTCCAGGAAGGACGTTCGCACCCGTCACCTCACTCATAGCATTTTCCTTTAATGCACCGACATGGATCCTAGGAAGGAGCATGGCAGCCCACATTGCTATGGGAAGGTTTGGAGAAGTCTACAAACAGGAGCTAAAGGACACCATCTACCAGATTTGTGGACGCCGAGATGAGAATTGGGATATGATCAGCACCCGGAAGGATAGGTCCATTGCAGCATTCATCCAGGAGTTGAACCACCACATTCGTCGCCAGGAGCACCAGATGTGTGCTGGGATGATAGATTTGAAGAAGCCCTAAATAGGAATCTGGAGCTAGAGGAAGAACTCAAGTCTACACGCGACGGATATGAGGAGGAGATGAAGATACTTGTGGAGAAGAATGATGACTTGACCCGGAAGTTAGGGATACTCATGGGAGAAGAAGACGAGGAAGAAGAACCCAAGGAGATACCACCGGAAGACTATATCATCATAGATGACACGGATTCGGAAGCCGAGGATAGCAAGGATGAAGACTATGAAGATGAAGCTGGGGTAGATATTATGGAATCCTCTGCCGATCAATATTTTTAGATGACCACCCTGTGACTAGTAGTTTACCACCAAATATTAGTTTTAGAGCACTTCTGTAATGATCGTTAGATTTGTAAGACCTTGTTTGAAATTTATTGGTGTGATATGATTGAGTGTTTGACTCATGTGCATATGGGTAGTGATTTTTTCCTTAGACCTCTTTTCTATTCTAATCTCTTCCCTCTACACCCATCAGATGCCTCCAAGACGAGAATTCGAGTTTCCCACTGAGCTCACCCAATTGATCCAACAGCAGAACACCCTGATGCAACTTCTTGTCCAGAACACCCAGAACAATCAGAACAACAACAACAACCCTCCACCACCACCACCTGTGGACAACCTGACACATTTCTTAAGGTTGCAACCACCTGTGTTTGCTAGCAGCATCGAACCAATTGTGGCTGATGACTGACTACGCAAGATTGGAAGGGATTTGACCACCGCCAATTGCTCGGAGGCTGAGAAGGTGCAATTTGCCGCACACCAGTTGTTTGGACCAGCCGCAGCATGGTGGGAGAATTACACATCCACTTACCCCGTAGCCAATGTGACTTGGGATCAATTTCAGCAAGCTTTTCGTACCGCCCGTGTCTCAACCGGAGCAATGAGTATGAAGAAGCAGGAGTTTCGCAATTTGCGCCAAGGAAATCATACTGTGGCTCAGTACGTGGATGAGTTTAGTACCCTATCTCGTTATGCCCAGATGATGTGACCACAGATGCCAAGAAGCAGGAGAGATTCATGGAAGGGCTGAATGATGAGATGAGTGTACAGTTGATGGTGGCAACTTTCCATAATTACCAGGAGTTGGTTGACCGCGCCCTAACGATTGAAAGGAAGCATCAACAGATTGAGTGCCGCAAGAGGAAGTATGGGCAAGGAAAGTATAATTCTGGAGCTCAGCAGAAGCCTCGCTTTACCCCTAAAGCGGTAGGACAGTTTCAGCATACCCATGGAGGAAGTAGCTCGCACAACCACAATGGCGCCAAGAATGGCAATGGTAATGGAAACGGGAATGGAGCCAATGGAAACCAGAACCGCCCTATACCGTCCACACCCACCAAAAGGGATTTTAGCCATGTCACTTGTTACAAGTGCGGGAAGACTGGACATTATGCTAATGAATGCCCAGAAGTTAAGAATGGGAACAGCAATGGAAGCGCCGGGAAGAAGCCCAACCCGTTCAACAAAGGACAAGTGAACCACGTGACTGTGGAAGAAGTAGAAGAGCAACCAGATGCAGTCATAGGTAAGTTCATAGTTAAGTCCTTTACTGCACTCGTTCTTTTCGATACTGGCGCAACGCATTCATACATTTCAAGGGGATTCGTGGATAAGTATAAACTACCGACCCAAGCCCTTAGATCGCCCATGTTAGTAACCTCACCAGGAGCAGAGTATATGGCCAAGTCATGGTGTGATCAGTTGCCCTTAAGGATTGGTAACTACATATTCCCTTCGGACCTAATAGTATTGGAATCACAAGGACTGGATGTGATATTAGGTATGGATTGGTTATCTAAGTATGAAGGGAATATTGAATGTGCTAGTAAGACCATTTTGCTTACTACGCCGGAAGGAAGAAGGATCAAGTATGTATCCCCGCATGAGTCAAAGAGGAGTAGATTAAATTCCCTGTCTAGAGTTGTTCAGGAGGAAGTGCCAGTAGTGAAGGATTATCCGGATGTGTTTCCAGAGGAGTTACCTGGCATGCCACCGGATAGAGATATAGAGATTTTGATTGAACTTTTGCCAGGCACCGGGCCAATTTCTAAGAGACCATATAGGATGCCCGCAAAGGATTTGGAGGAAATTAAGAAGCAGATTAAGGAGTTACTGGATAAAGGATTCATACGCCCAAGTTCTTCGCCTTGGGGTTCGCCAGTACTTCTAGTGGAGAAGAAGGATGGATCATTAAGAATGGTTGTTGATTACCGAGGATTGAATGAAGTAACGATCAAGAACAAGTACCCATTGCCAATGATCAATGATCTGTTCGATAGATTGCAAGGAGCTAAGGTCTTTTCTAAGATCGATCTGCGATCAGGGTACCATCAATTGAAGATGCGAGAGCAAGATATCCCTAAGACGGCCTTTACCACTAGGTATGGGTTGTATGAGTATACCGTTATGTCGTTTGGTTTGACAAACGCACCGGCCTACTTTATGAACCTGATGAACAAAGTGTTTATGGAGTATTTGGATAAGTTCGTCGTAGTGTTCATAGATGATATTTTGATCTTCTCGAAGGATGAAGAGGAGCATGAAGAGCATTTGTGTTTGGTATTGGAGAAGCTCAGAGAACATCAGTTATATGCCAGGTTTAGCAAATGTGAGTTTTGGTTGAAGGAAGTCGGATTCTTTGGACATGTTATATCCGGAGAAGGAATAGCAGTAGATCCCGCATAGGTGGACACCGTGACCAACTGGGAAGCACCGACAACAGTTGGAGAGATCCGGAGTTTTCTTGGACTCGCAGGATACTACCAGAGATTTATCGAGAATTTCTCGAAGATTGCAAAACCAATGACGGAGTTGTTAAAGAAGGACACCAAGTTCAATTGGACCGAAGAATGTGAGGCCAGTTTCTAGAAATTAAAGAAAAGGTTGGTCTCATCCACTGTGTTGATTCTGCCAGATCAACATAAGGATTATGAGGTGTACTGCGACGCTTCACGTCGAGGACTTGGAGATGTTCTTATGCAGGATGGAAGAGTTGTTTCGTATGCTTCACGACAACTAAAACCTCATGAGATGAACTATGCCACCCACGATTTGGAGTTAGCAGCCGTAGTGCATGCGTTGAAGACGTTGAGACATTTTCTCATAGGAAATCATTGTGAAGTATATACAGATCATAAGAGTTTGAAGTACATATTCACTCAGAAGGAGTTGAATCTTAGGCAAAGGAGATGGCTGGAACTCATTAAGGATTATGACATGAAATTGCATTATCATCCCGGAAAGGATAACATAGTAGCTGATGCACTAAGCCGTAAGAGCCATGTCAATACCCTAATGATGGAGGAGTTTCCAAGGGAGTTAGCCGAGGACTTACGAGAACTACGGTTGGAGATAGTTCCGAGAGGCTATGTAGCAACACTAGAAATCTAGTCTACCCTGATGGATAAAATCAGAGAAGCTCAAAAAGCTGACAAGGAGGTTGTCTCTATAAAGGAGAGGATGAGCGAAGGAAAAGCGAAAGGTTTTCGTGAGGATGAACATGACACCTTATTGTTTGAGGATCGAATCTATGTGCCCAATGACCCGGAGATTAGGAAGTTGATTTTACAGGAGGCCCATGATTCACCATACTCGATTCACCCAGGAAATACTAAGATGTATTTGGATTTGAAGGACATTTTCTGGTGGACCGGTATGAAGAAGGATATTGCGGGGTATGTAGCAGTTTGTGATGTGTGTCAGAGAGTAAAGGCAGAACATCAGAAGCCAGCAGGATTGTTACAACCTATGCCAATTCCCGAATGGAACTGGGAGAAGCTTGGTATGGATTTTATCACCGGATTGCCCAGGACCAAAGCCGGATATGACTCAATCTGGGTAGTAGTAGACCGATTGACGAAGGTAGCCCACTTTATCCCGGTGAAAACCACATATACCAGTGCAAAGTTGGCAAAGATATACATGACCAGAATTGTATGTCTGCATGGAGTTCCGAAGAGTATTATATCTGATAGAGGAACTCAGTTTACCTCAATGTTTTGGAATCAGTTACATGAAACCTTGGGTACCAGGCTAGAGTTTAGCACATCGTTTCACCCGCAGACTGATGGAAAGACGGAGAGAGTCAATCAGATTCTGGAAGATATGCTGAGAGCCTGTGCTTTAGATTATGGATCTAGTTGGGATGACAACTTGCCCTACGCGGAGTTCTCAACAACAGTTACCAGGCCAGTTTGAAGATGGCACCGTTCGAGGCATTGTATGGAAGGAGATGCCGAACACTGTTGTCGTGGGACGAAGTTGGAGACCGACAGTTGTTTGGACCAGAATTAATCAAAGAGTCTGAGGAGAAAGTGAAGTTAATCCGAGATAGACTGAAGGTAGCTCAGTCCAGGCAAAAGAGTTATGCCGACTCGAAGCGCAAGGAGATAACCTATGAGATCGGAGACAGAGCGTACTTGAGGGTATCGCCTCTACGAGGAGTTAAATGTTTCGGAGTCAAAGGGAAGTTAGTCCCGAGATTTGTGGGACCTTACCGTGTTTTAGAACGCATGGGAGAGGTTGCCTATAAGTTGGAATTGCCCGGAGGATTGACAGGAGTGCATGACGTGTTTCACGTTTCGCAGCTTAAGAAGTTCCATACGGAGATGGCCGATATACCGCTTAGAGACACAGTACCCCTGGAAGCAATTCAGTTGGACAGTGACCTGACCTACGAGGCGAAGCCCGTTAAGATTCTCGAATTTTCGAGTAGAGTTACCCGCAGCAAGGTTATCAAGTTTTGCAAGGTTCAGTGGAGTCACCACACCGAGGAAGAAGCCACCTGGGAACGAGAAGATGATCTACGCAAGGACCACCCACACCTGTTCTCTAGCCAAGTCGAATCTCGAGGGCGAGATTCATTCTAAGGGGGGTAGGTTTGTAACATCCCAAATTTTTAATTTGGAATGTTATACATAGATCATATTGCATTTGCATGTTTTCGCATTTTTGTTCGTGGCGTTCCTCGAAATTCTAAGCAACTCAAGGACCTATGGAGAGAGTTGGGAATTTTACCGTTTTCGTATTTGAGTTCGCTCGAATACCGGTACGAGGACAGTGTGATTCTAATTATTTTTCTCTCCTAAAAATATTACTAAATAAAATAAATGAGCGGAGATAATATGACTTCTCCAAAATATCAGAAATATTGGAGGAAAAATATTAAAATCACTTTTGGAATTTTTCTGGATTTATTTTCGGATTTATTTGCATAGGAAAAATACGTGTTTTTCAAAATTGCATTTAGGTCCGGGAAAAATGTTCACTTTGTCCTAAATATTATTAGAGGACGGTGAAAATTTATTTCGGGAATTTTGGAGTCCGTTTGGTATTTCTTTCGTTAGTTTTATTGCGTCGGGACTTTATTTAAAAAAAAAGGTAACCGACTAGGACTAGTAAAGGACCAGGACTCTGGGCTTTAAAAGCGCCAGAGCTGGCCCGCTTGCCCCGCCAGCCTGTTCGCCCGTCGCCCCAAACCCTAGCGCCCGCTCGCCCCAGCCGCCGCCAGCCGCCGCCGCCGTCGCCGCCGCCGCGCGCGCCGCCAGCCGCGCGCGCCGCCAGCCGCGCGCGCCGCCAGCCGCCGCCGCCCGCCGCCGCGCCGGACCCCGCCGCCCGCCGGCGGACCCCGCCGCCCCGCCAGAGCCGCTGTTCCCGCCGGAGTCGAGGTAGACACCGCCATCGGTTCTTTTTAGAAGATCCGATCGGTTTTATTTTAGGAAGAACCCTAGATCTGTTTTTTTCGGTTTTTCGTCGGTTTAGTTAAATAGCAGACGTTCGTCCGTACGTTCGTTTTAACGAATGGTTTTCGTTAGTTAATCGCAGACAGCGAACGTCCGTTCGTTAGCCTGTTCGTCGTTTTTCTTTTTCGGGGTATTTATCCGCGATTTTTCCGATCGCGATTTCTGCCCTGATCTTGTTTCGCGTTTTTCTTTTCACTCGAGAGTCGGAATCAGGTGATTCAAAATCCCAGATATTCGTCTCGAAGCCCTCTTTACATTTAATCAACTTGAACCAAGTTTTGGCTACTGTAAAATTTGACTTTAGGCCAACTAGTAGTTCAAAGCTCGTTTCTTTTGCAGTTTGAGTTTCGTTGCTCCTTTTGAGTTGATTCTTTTTGCAAACCGGAGTTCTTAAGTTGAACTTTCTGGTTAGAGTTCTTATTTGAGTTTTACCCGTGCATTAGTTAAGTACTTATTGTATGCTTGTTTGTTTGATTGCGATAGAGAACCCGGAGTGCGCCGCTTGCTACTTTGAGTCTCTAGGTTTTGCGGATCATCAGCAAGGCAAGTAACACTTTGATCATGCTTTCCAAATTACCCAGTTTTCATTGCATTAGTCAAACCCTCACACATTGCATGAGTAGGATCAATTAACTTGTGGGATTGGGAAGTAGATTGAGGTAGTACCTATTACCTGCATTACATTCAAACCCTTGGGAGTTACTTTTACGTTTGCTGCTAGGACATGCTATGCTCGTAGACGTGGATTGGGTGAGTGAAATCCATGACAGATGTGAGATTGTTTAATTAATGGTTAAACTTAAGGTGGCAACATTAATACACATCTGGGTGGATTGAGGCATCTGGGTATTCCAGGATTGCCTGTTTTTCTTTTGGACCGCCACCCAGGCTCAAAGGGATCATGAGATTATTCATACTAGAAACTTCCGTGTGCAACCACAATGCTATTAATGGGCTCTAGCATAGTATGAGTATGTTGTGCGAACTCTTACAGTGGTGGACTAGCAGATGTAGGTGATGTAGGTTGGTACGGTCCGCCCGATCGTAAGGTGCTAGCGCTTCTGAAAGACTATGTCTCGGTCATCCGTTTCTCAAACACCATGCAGTGCGAGAAACCAAACGGAGGCGATCGAGTCTTGTGGGAAAAGTGCACAAACCTCTGCAGAGTGTACAAACTGATCATGATTAGCCGTGTCCCCGGTTATGGACGTCTTGAGTATCTAGTACTTGGATTATCATGTGCATCTAAACATGTTACTCTAATTTAATTTTGTTGGGTTTAATGATTACTTTTAATTAGGGTTGAGAGGATGTCTATCTTCTCAACGATGTTTCAACTACCATGATAGTTAATTAAAATACATTTCTTTGAAGTAGGGAAAAATTGGCTTTACGCAAAAACTTAACCCTAGAGCTTTCCACCAGCCATATTGCATATAGTATAGCTTTACTTTCATTGCATCTCTTGTGTTACCTTGCCAGCATATTCCATGTGCTGACCCGTTTTTCGGGCTGCAACGTTTCATGTTGCAGACTTTTCAGACGACGAGTAAGATGCCCTTTTAGGTTGTGGTTCTATACTCAGTGATGCCGCTGGAGTTGATGGACTCACTTATCTTCCAAGCCTTCTGATGTTATCATCTTAGATGGCCTTTAGCCATATTATTTGTAATAAATTCATCGTTGGACTATCGATGTAATAAGTGTGTGATTGCTACTCTATTATAAATCCTTCAAGTACTGTGCGTGTCAGCATTACTGATCCAGGGATGACACTGATGCACAGAGATCAGACTGTTTGAGGTCTGGCCGCTACAGATCAAAATCATTCCAGCGGACCGAGCCCCCGGACCAGACGGATTTAACGGCTTTTTCCTCAAAATGTCTTGGGACATTATAAAAGAAGATTTATGTAGATTGACAGAGGAATTTTGGGCTGGGTCACTTAATTTACAATGCATCAACACCTCCCTAATCACATTGATACCAAAAAAACTAGTGCCTGAATCGGTGAATGACTACAGACCCATCTCATTGATGAATTGTGTGCTCAAGGTACTTACTAAAATACTTGCTGAACGATTACAACGTCCGATTCTCCAAGTGGTCCACAGAAACCAATATGGTTTCATTAAAACAAGGACAATACAAGATTGCTTGGGCTGGGCTTTTGAATACTTACATCAGTGCAAGCATTCGGGCAGAGAGATTGTGATTCTGAAATTAGACTTTGAAAAGGCATTCGACACAATGGACCACTCCTTCATCTTGAAAATGCTTGAATGTAAAGGCTTTGATGACAGGTGGTGTATGTGGATGAAAAATATCCTACAGTCTGGATCATCATCTATTCTTTTAAATGGGATTCCATGTACAGAGTTTAAGTGTAAGCGTGGTGTGAAGCAGGGAGATCCGGTGTCGCCACTGCTATTTGTACTTGCAGCAGATTTACTGCAATCTATGATTAATAAGACTTGGCGAGAAGGTCTCATTACACTCCCAATATATCAGCCTGATTCAGAGGATTATCCAGTGATTCAATATGCGGATGATACATTGATCGTTTTACTTGCAGAACCACGGGAGTTGCAAATAGGCAAACAAATATTGGATTCATATGCCCGGGCAACTGGCCTGAAAATCAATTACGCCAAGTCACAACTGATGCCGATAAATGTGAGTGCAAAAAAAAACCACAGAGCTAGCTAATGATTTGGGCTGTCAGGTTGGTTCGATGCCCTTTACATATCTGGGTCTACCGCTTGGCACTGCAAGGCCGACTGTCAGGGAGTTAATGCCCTCGGTGGACAGAATAGAGAGAAGATTGACAGCAACTGCCATCTGGTTGTCTTATGGAGAACGGGTTCAGCTCATTAATTCTGCTCTATCGTCGTTACTATCCTTTGCGATGTGCATTCTCAAGTTACCGTTAAGACTGATTGACATCTTTGATAGAGCGAGGAGACACTGTCTTTGGAGAAAAGATATTGATAGAGAAGCGAAAACCAATTCTTTGGCTGCCTGGGAGATGGTTTGTAGACCAAAGAAAAAGGGAGGGTTAGGGATCCTTGATCTAAAAATTCAAAATTAAGCGCTGCTACTCAAATACATACACAAGTTTATTCATAAACATGATACTCCCTGGGTGATGCTGGTCTGGAATGCTCACTACAATGATACACCCCCCCATCCTAGACCACCTTGTGGATCATTTTGGTGGCGTGACGTTTTTTTCCCTAATGGACATTTATAGAGGGATCACCACATGTGTGCCTGCTGCGGGTGACACTATTTTGTTTTGGAAGGATGTATGGAATAATGAAAGACCGTTGTCGGAAACACACGATCATCTTTTCTCTTTCGCCCTTAATGAAGACATCTCGCTGGCTCAATTCTATCACAATGATGCGGCGGTGGATAACTTTATGCTCCCTTTGTCCTTGGAAGCCCGAGAAGAACTGAATGACTTGCAACAGGTAATGACTGGAATGGTTTTGACACCCATGGAAACTGATGAATGGATCCTATGCTGGGGAGATACAAAGTTCAAACCGAAGAAATTCTATAACTATGTATTCAGAAACATCACGGCTCTATAGTGCATCACCTCCGTATGGAAGACTAAATGCATCATGAGGCACAAGGTTTTTGCGTGGTTGATGTTAAATGATCGAGTTAATACTAGAGACCTCCTCCTACGAAGGCATTTCGACATTGGGGATGATCATGACTGTCCTATGTGCAACATGAGAATACTTGAAACGAATAAACATCTGTTCTACGACTGCCCATTCGCTGCAACATGCTGGGAAGCTGTAGGCATAAGCTGGGGAGATCACCACGATTTACAAACCAGATTTGACACGGCAAAAACTGGGTGGCATGGACCTCTCTTCAAGGATATAACCATCTTGGCGGCTTGGAACATTTGGAAACAGTGCAATAATGAGATCTTCGATGGGGTGACTGCCACGCATGTAGACTGGTCGAGGAGATTTAAAGAAGACCTGGTGATCTTAGGTTATAGGATCAACCCTCAAAGTCTCACTTTTTTGAGAGCCTTTAGCAACTCTCTTTCTATTTAAATACCTTTCTTTCTCTGCCTGTATTTCAATTCTTTGTATCCCCATGTCTTGTCAAAAAATGTAAATACTAGCTTGGGTGCCAACTCTTGGCTGGCACTCATGGCATATAAATGAAAAAAGGGCAGTAGGAGACTCTCCTGCTGTTTTCAGAGTGTCAAAAAAAATTCCTGTGGCAATCCCCCTTTTACTAAGGTATTCGCATAACTCTTCTGGCTCAAAGCGTCTGCAACGACATTGGCCTTTCCTGGGTGATAGTGCAGCTTCATATCGTAATCCTTTATAAGCTCCAACCATCTCCTCTGTCTGAGATTCAGCTCCTTGCGAGTGAAAATGAACTTCAAACTCTTGTGATCCGTGTACACATCGCAACGATTTCCTATAAGGAATTGTCTCCAAGTTTTGAGTGCGTGCACTACAGCTGCTAACTCCAGATCGTGCATCACATAATTCAACTCGTGCGGTCGCAGTTGATGAGATGCAAAAGAAACAACTCTTCCATCCTGCATGAGTACTCCTCCAAGTCCTAAGCGTGAAGCATCACAGTACACTTGGAACTCCTTGCGTATATCTGGCAAAATCAGCACTGGGGCTGTCGTCAACCGTTTCTTCAACTCCTGGAAATTTCTTCGCACTCTTCGGTCCAATTGAACTTTGTCTCCTTCTTCAACAATGTCGTCATTGGCTTTGCAATCTTGGAGAAATTTTCTATGAATCTCCGGTAATATCCCGCGAGTCCAAGAAAACTGCGGATCTCTCCAACTGAAGTGGGTGCCAACCATTTAGTGACTACCTGCACTTTGACGGGGTCCACTGCTATGCCTTCTCCTGATATAACATGCCATAGGAATCCAACTTCCTTCAACCAAAACTCGCATTTGCTAAACTTGGCATACAACTGATGTTCTCTAAGCTTCTCCAGTACCAAACGCAAATGCTCTACGTGTTCCTCTTCATTCTTCGAGTACACCAAAATATCATCAATGAATACCACGACAAACTTATCCAAGAAGTCCATGAACACCTTATTCATCATACTCATGAAGTAGGCAGGGGTGTTAGTCTATCCAAATGACATAACCGTATACTCATATAGACCATACCTTGTGGTGAAGGCTGTCTTAGGTATATCCTTCTCTCGGATCTTCAACTGGTGGTATCCAGATCATAGATCGATCTTGGAGAATACCTTCGCTCCCTGGAGTTGGTCGAACAGATCATTGATCATCGGCAATGGGTACTTGTTCTTAATCGTCACCTCATTCAGGGCTCGATAATCAACGACCATTCTTAAAGATCCATCCTTCCTCTCGACCAAAAGCACTAGGGCTCCCCACGGGGATGAACTCCGGCGAATAAATCCTTTCTCCAGTAACTCCTTAATATGCTTCTTGATCTCCTCCATATCATTCGCTGGCATCCGGTATGGTCTCTTTGATATTGGTCCGGTGCTAGGCAATAGCTCTATCAAAAACTCAATATCCCTATCCGGTGGCATGCCAGGTAGCTCCTCTGGAAAAGCATCCGGATAATCCTTTACTACAGGCACTTCCTCCTGAACAACTCCCGTGAGAGAATGCACTTGTGTCCTTATAGGCGAATGCCTAGATACATACTTGATCCTTTTTCCCTCCGGGGTGGTAAGCAAAATAGACTTACTAGCACAATCGATGTTGCCACCATACATCGATAGCCAATCCATACCTAGTATCACATCCAATCCTTGTGACTCCAAAACTATCAGGTCTGAGGGGAAAACATGGCGTCCTATGACCAATGGCGTCTGAAAAACATCCTTGATGTGCCATATACTCTGCTCCTGGGGAACTTACTAACATGGGGGTCTTAAGGACTTGGGTGGCCAACTTATGTCTATTTACATCCCTTTGAAATGTATGAATGTGATGCACCAGTATCGAAAAGAACTATTGTAGTAAATGACTTAACCAAGAACTTACCGACAACAACATCTGGTTGCTCTTCATCCTCCTCCACGGTCACATGGTTTACTTGTCCTTTATTGAATGGGTTGGGCTTCTTCCCGGCGCTTCCATTGTCGTTCCCATTCTGAGCTTCAGGGCACTCCGTGGCATAATGTCCATTCTTCCCGCACTTGAAACAGGTGACGTGCTCAAATCCCTCTTGGCGGGTGTGGATGGAGTAGAGAGCTTCTGATTATTGTTCGCTCCATTACCATTCCCATTATTAGAGACATTGTGGTTCTGAGAACTTCCTCCAGTGTGGGTGTGGCTTCCATGGTTATGGGTGTATCCTCCCGAATTCGGAGTGAATCGGGGCTTCTGCTGGGCTCCAGAACTATTCCTTCCTTGTCCATACTTCCTCTTGCGGCTCTCAATCTGCTGCTGCTTCCCTTTAATCATAAGAGCCTTATCAACCAACTCCTGGTAGTTATTGAAGGTTGCCACCATCAACTGTACGCTCATCTCATCATTTAGCCCTTCCATAAACCTCTCATGCTTAGCGGCATCTGTCGCCACATCTTCTGGGGCATAACGAGATAGGGTACTAAACTCATCTATGTACTGAGCCATAGTACGATTTCCTTGGCACAAGTTGCGAAACTCCCGCTTCTTCATGCTCATAGCTCCAGTTGAGACATGGGAAGTACGGAAAGCTTGCTGGAACTGCTCCCAAGTGACATTTGCTATAGGGAAAGTGGCTGTGTAATTCTCCCACCATGTTGCTGCTGTCCAGACAACTGATGTGCGCCAGATCACACCTTCTTAGCATCCGAGCATTTGGCGGTGGTCAAATCCCTTCCAATCTTGTGCAGCCAGTCATCAACAACTATTGGTTCAATGCTGCTTGCAAACACAGGTGGTTGCAACCTTAAGAAACGTGTCAGGTTGTCCATGGGTGGTGGTGGTGGAGGGTTGTTGTTGTTGTTCTGGTTGTTCTGAGTGTTCTGGACAAGAAGTTGCATCAAAGTGTTCTGCTGCTGGATCAACTGAGTGAGCTCAGGGGGAAACTCAAATCCGGGCTCATGTCTCGGAGGCATCTGATGGGTGTAGAGGGAAGAGATTAGAATAGAAATGAGGTCTAAGGGAAAATCACTACCCATATGCACATGAGACAAACACAATCATATCACACCAATCAATTTCAAGCAAGGTCTTACAAATATCTAACTAACATTACGAAAGTGCTCTAAATACTAGTTGGTGGGGGAAAACTACTAGTCATAGGGTGGTCATCTAGAAATTTTGATCGGCGGAAGATACCATGATGTTTGCTCCAGCTTCATCTTCATAGTCTTCATCATCACTATCATCAGGGTCTAAATCCGTGTCGTCGATGATGATGTAATCTTCAGAACGAATCTCCTTGGGTTCTTCTTCCTCTTCTTCTCTCCCTGGTGCTGGATCTCCCATGAATACTCCTAGCTTGCTTGTCAAATCATCATTCTTCTCCCCAAGTATCAACATCTCCTCCTCGTATCCGTCACGAGTAGACTTGAGTTCTTCTTCTAGCTCCAAGTTCCTGGTTAGTGCCTTCTTCAAATCTATCATCCCTGCGCACATCTGGTGCTCCTGTCGACGAATGTGCTGGTTTAACTCCTGGATGAACGCTGCAATGGACCTATACTTTCGGGTGCTGATCATGTCCCAATGCTCATCTCGGCGTCCACAAATCTGGTAGATGGTGTCCTTCAGCTCCTGCTTGTAGACTTCTCCGATCCTTCCCATAGTGATGTGGGCTGCCATACTCTTGCCTAGGCTCCAGGTTGGTGCATCAAAAGAAAACTCTATTGGATCAGTGGATGGTGCGAAGGTTCTCCCTGGAATTTGAACTTGAATGCTCCATCGCTCCTCTTCTGGTAAAGTGGCGGTGTAGGTCCCTATAAAGCTTGGTATTCCTATATTCAGGTACCTAGTGACTTCCTTCAAGTGTCGTCCAAAAGGTGTGTCTTCATCTGGTTGAGTGAACTTGTTCCTTGGGTCCACCATCCTAAAGAAGTAGAAAATGGAGAGGAGTCAGAAATGAGTAGAGAAGAGTGACCTAGGGTTTATCTTAGTGGTCGTGTCCTACATTCGGCGTATGCTCTGATACCATCTTGTAGCGACCACGATCCGAATGGACCGAAGTCTCTGTGTTTCAGTGTCATCCCTGGATTGGTAATGCTGACACACACAGTACTTGAATGATTTATAACAGAGTGGCAATCACACACTTATTACATCGAACGTCTCCAAAGAGAACTTATTAAAAAATTCTATGGCTTAAGGTCATCTAATAAAATAACAGCGGAAGGCTTGGAAGATAAGTGAGTCCATCAACTCCAACGACATAGCTGAGTGCATGACAAGTCTGAAAAGTCTGCAACGTAACATGTTGCAGCCCAGAACGGGCCAGCACATGGAATATGCTGGCAAGATAACACAGAAGATGCAAGTAATAGAATAAAGGCTACACTATATGCAAATTTGGCTAGTGGAGGCTCTAAGGTTAAAGTTTTTGCGTAAAGCCAATTTTTCCCTACAACATAGGAATAAATTTTTATTTTAACTATCATGGTAGTTGAAACATCATTGAGAAGGTACCTCCAACTCAATCCCAATTAAAGTAATCATTAACCCAACAAATTAACTTTTAGAGTGATGAGATCAACCAATAATTCAAGTACCAGATACTCAAAATTGTCCATAACCGGGGCCACGGCTAATCATGATCAGTTTGTACACTCTGCAGAAGTTTGTGCACTTTTCCCCACAAGACTCGATCGCCGCCGTTGAATTTCTCGCACTACATGGTGTTTGAGAAACGAATGACCGAGACACAATCTTTCGGAATCATTTACTCTTTACCCCGGGTGGACCGGTACACCTACTTTCCCCTACATCTGCTAGTCCACCACTAAAAGAGCTCCCACAACTTACTCATACTATGCCAGAGCCCAAATGGCATTGTGGATGCACACGGAAGTTTCTAGCATGATTAGTTTTATGTTCCCTTTGAGCCTGGGTGGCATTCCATAGGACAATCACACGGAACCCCGGGATTTCCTAGGATAACACTGGATTCTCCAGGTGCCCTGCAACCAATCCACCTAGAAGTGTATTCAAGTAGCCACCTTAAGTCGAACCATTAATTAACAACTCACATCTGTCATGGATTTCACTCAAACCCAAACCACGTCTACGAGCATAGCATGGCAACCTAAGCATAGCGTAGAAGTAACTCCCAAGGGTTTGAAAATAATACAAGTAATAGGTTCTACCTCAATCTACTTCCCTGTCCCACCAGTTTAAGAGATCCTAATCATGCAATGTGTGAGGGTTTGATCTAATGCATAAAAACTGGGTAATAAAAGGGGTATGATCAAAGTGTTACTTGCCTTGCTGATGATTCCCAAAACCTAGAGACTCGTAGTAGCAAGCTTCACAGTCCGGGTATTCTATCGCAAGCAAACAATATCACACGTAAGCAATCAAGCAAAGATGCACAAACAAAACTCCAAAAGAGAAGATCTAACAAGAAAGTTCAACTTAAGAACTCCGGTTTGCAAAAAGAATCAAATCGAACGAAGCAACGAAACTCAAACTGCGATAGAAACGAAATCCATCTACTAGATTGATCTAGGGTCAAATTTTACAGTAGAAAAACTTTGTTCAAGTTGGTTAAACCGAAAGAGGGCGTCGAGACAAATATCTAGGATTTTGAATCACCTGATTCCGACTCTCGAGCGAAAAGAAAAACAAAAAACAAGATCAGGGCAGAAATCACGATTGAAATAATCGCGGATAAATACCCCGAAAAAGAAAACTGACGAACATGCTAACGAACAAACATTCGCAGTCTGTGGCTAACGGACGAACAACGTTCGTTAAAACGAACGTACGACGAACGTCCGCTAAATAACTAAACCGAAAAGAAAAACGGAACCGATCTAAAAAAACGGATCTAGGGTTTTCAAAGAAAACCGAACGGTTTTGACGGAAAAACCGGCGGCTACCTCGACGAACTCCGGCGGCGGCGGCTGCAGGCGGCAGTGGTGGCAGCTGGCGTGGGCTAGGGTTTGGCGAAACGGGTGAGGCAGGGCGGGCTGCCAAGCTACGGCGGCGGCTGGGCCTCGGCGGCTTATAAAGGCCCCGGGCCAGGGGGAGTCCTGGCCGAACACGGCCCAAAGTCGGTTTGCACTTTTTTTTAAACAAGTCCTGGCGTAGGAAAAATAACGAAAGAAATACTAAATGGACTCCAAAAATTCCGACATAAATTTTCACCGTCCTCTAATAATATTTAGGACGAAGTGAACATTTTCCCTGGACCTAAATGCAAATTTTGAAAAACGCGTAATTTTCCTATGCAAATAAAATCACAAATAAATCCGAATAAATACCAAAAGTGATTTTAACATTTTTCCTCCAATATTTCTGTTATTTTGGAGAAGTCATATTATCTCCGCTCATATATTTTATTTAGAAATATTTTTTTGGAGAGAAAAATAATTAAAATCCAACACTATCCTCGTACTGGTATTCGAGAAAACTCAAATACGAAAACGGTAGAATTCCCAACTCTCTCCGTAAGTCCTTGAGTTGCTTATAATTTTTGAGGATCGCCACGCACAAAATGCAAAGAAATATGCAATGCAGTATGATCTATGTATAACATTACAAAATGAAAATTTGGGATGTTACAATATTTGACTCACCAAATGAAGGAATTGGAAGATGCTTCATGGCTAAAGGCCCTAAGGTATCACACCCCGAGTATCTTAATTTCAATAGTGACGAAGTTGATTTTCTAGGAGATGATGATTTACTTGTTGGTAGCAATAGTGATGAAACCTTTGATGAAAGATATGATGAAATTGCTATTAATCATGCTAATCAAGATAAAACGAATGACAATGATAAGGAGAAGATTGAGCGTCTAACTAAAGAATTAAACACTCTTAAGTTAGCTCATAAAACTACCTTGGAAGATCATCGAGAACTTTTAAAGACTCACAAGAAGTTACGCTTTGAAAAGCTCAACCTCGAGCAAGAGCATGAGTTCTTAAAAGCAATCAATGATGATCTTCGCAAGAAAAGTTCTTCTTACATTGCCAAGCGTTTACTCTTGTCTACTTACATGCCACAAGTAAAACCTAGCAACAAGAACAAGAACTTGTGCACGGGCAGTTGCAGCGTCCGCGGCAGGGCTCGCTGGGCGGCCGCCAAGATCCTCCATGGTTCCTCTGGAGCCATTCAAGAACAAAGTATCCGAGCCAAGGAGACAAGGCCCCGGCAAGAGGAGCTTGCCGGGAAGGCCACTCGAGGCACAAAGCCACTCAAGACACAAGGCCCTGGCATGAGGAGCTTGCCGGGAAGGCCAACCAAGGCATCTCAAGAAACTTGCCGCGACGCGCCACGTGTCCCAGCAAGGCCCGGTGAGCGACAAGCTCCCGGAAGCGACAAGATAGCGACCGCGGCAAGGCGCTTGCCGCGGCAAGCTTCCACTCAGTACCCGTGCTCCAGCGCATCCACCCACGTGTCGCTCTAGGACCCTTTCAGGCGCACGCGGCGAAAGGCTGTACAGCCAGGGGTACACGGCGGCAAGCGGCAATGACAAGGCTACCGTCGTGGAGGACGGTGGCGCCCCTGACGGTCACTTTTTGCACTGTTTGGGCGACGGCGACGGGCATTTAATGCCCTTGTCCCCTGCCGTCAGGGTTAGATATAGAGCACTGTACCACCTACTACGCCTTTTACACTTCTACCCTCAACCGCGTTGCCACCTGTCGGTGACCCCTTTAGCCTATAAAAGTAGGCCCATGCGCAACGAAAAGGGGGGTTCGAACATTCTCATGCTCGGTCTCATTAGCTGCTAGAGGGTACTGTAGCTCTCAGCGCTCCCGAGCAAGAACACAATACAAACCAAAGCAGGAGTAGGGTTTTACGCATCCGTGCGGCCCGAACCTGGGTAAACTGCTCGTGTGCTCGCCTCAATCTGCTCTTCGTGCATCCTCCGCCCCCTGCCGTACCGAAAAGGGGCTCCGTCCCCATAGGTGTTCGTGGGCGATCAGTTTCCCCGACATCTTTGGCGCGCCAGGTAGGGGAGTGCGTCGAGTTTGTGTGAATCTGATCCGGCCTGCATGCGAGCTAGATCTTCATCAACATGCCGCTGAATAAGAAGGCTTCGGAGGCTGCAGGTCCGTCCGCGTCGATCCCGCCACCGCCGGAGCCAACGGCTGGTGGGGTAGATGCCGGCGAAAGAACAGACGTCGACGAGGGAACTCACGGTGCCGCCAAGTCCAAGGACAAGGCTGCGCTGCCCATCGGCGGCGTAGCCGGCTCCCACGACGACCGGGCGCACTCTAAGACCTCGGCGTCCGTGCACGCTCCGCGCCCATCTCAAGAGGCGCGGGACCGGCAGCGTCATGGTACCCACGGTACCATACGTTTGCTGGGCCAAGGTCAAGCTGGCGGATCTCAGGACGCTCAAGACCAGCATGCACGCCAGCATGCCGGCACGAGCAAGGCACGGTCGCCCGGACAGGATACTGCTCCTTCTAACGTGGTTAGGAGTCCGAGCATATCCCCGTTCTCGCACAGTTTGCCACCGCTACCCGCCACTCCAGCAGAAGCTCTGGCACGAGCTCAACTGCTCCTAGACTTCCCTCCAGCGGCAGACAAGGCCGACGACTAGAGGGCCACCATTCAGAGCCTCATCGCCTTCGCCAACGGCGACACTCCGCAGCAGCCAAGTACATCGCGGCCGAAGCAAGTCAGCCAGGCGCGGGCCAATGGCGACAAGACTGGTGGGGGTGCAACCACCGTGCACTCTCCGCCCCGAAGGCCAAGATCGCCGACTCGCCGGATCAACCTCGACAGTGACTCCACCGCGTCATCGGATCCACGAGCTCGTCACGATTAGCGCCAAGTTCTTCAAGATAGATAGCAAAAAGACGCTCGTACCCGCATCGAGCGCCGAAGAGAAGCGCAACGTCAATCAGACCAGCGCGCTGGGCCCACTGTCGACATGCAAGCTCCAGGGGGACCAGGCGACTTGCCGTACGCGGTAGGTTGTCCTGCGTTCACCCGTGAGCTGCGGCAAGTCCAGTGGCCCAGCATGAAAAACTTCAAGCCAGACGTGCCGGAGAAGTATGACGGCAAGACGCACCCGTCGGAGTTCCTCAGCATCTACACCATCGTGGTGCAAGCTGCTGGGGGCGGGACGACAAGATCCTTGCCAACTACTTGAAGGAAATATGCCCTAGAGGCAATAATAAAGATGATTATTTGTATTTCCTTATATCATGATAAATGTCTTTTATTCATGCTAGAATTGTATTAACCGGAAACTTAGTACATGTGTGAATACATAGACAAAACAGTATGTCCCTAGTATGCCTCTACTAGACTAGCTCATTGATCAAAGATGGTTATGTTTCCTAGCCATAGACATGAGTTGTCATTTGATCAACGGGATCACATCATTAGGAGAATGATTTGATGGACAAGACCCATCGTTAGCATAGCACTATGATCGTTTAGTTTTACTGTTATTGCTTTCTTCATGACTTATACATGTTCCTATGACTATGAGATTATGCAACTCCCGAATACCGTAGGAACACCTTGTGTGCTATCAAACTTCACAACGTAACTGGGTGATCATAAAGATGCTCTACAGGTGTCTCCGAAAGTATTCGTGGTGCTGGCATAGATCAAGATTAGGATTTGTCACTCCGAGTGTCGGAGAGGTATCTCTGGGCCCTCTCGGTAACACACATCATAATAAGCCTTGCAAGCAAAAGACTAATGCGTTAGTCACGAGATAATGTGTTACGGAACGAGTAAAGAGACTTGCCGGTAACGAGATTGAACTAGGTATAGAGATACCGACGATCGAATCTCGGGCAAGTAACATACCGATGACAAAAGGAACAACGTATGTTTGTATGCGGTTTGACCGATAAAGATCTTCGTAGAATATGTAGGAACCGATATGAGCATCCAGGTTCCGCTATTGGTTATTGACCGGAGATGAGTCTCGGTCATGTCTACATAGTTCTCGAACCCGTAGGGTCCGCACGCTTAACGTTTGATGACGATCGGTATTATGAGTTTATGAGTTTTGATGTACCGAAGGAGTACGGAGTCCCGGATGAGACCGGGGTCATGACGAGGAGTCTCGAAATGGTCGAGACGTAAAGATCGATATATTGGACGACTATATTCGGACATCGGAAAGGTTCCGAGTGATTCGGGTATTTTTCGGAGTATATGGGCCTTATTGGGCCATACGGGAATAGAGGAGAAAGGCCAAAAGGAAGGAGGCGCGTGCCCCCCTCTGGTCCGAATTGGACAAGGGGTGCAGCCCCCTTTTCCTTCCCCCTCTCCACCTCTTTCCTTCTCTCCTACTCCGGAAAGGAAAGGGGAATCCTACTAGGACTTGGGAGTCCTAGTAGGACTCCCCACACTTGGCGCGCCCCCACTAGGGCCGGCCTCTCCCTTGCTCCTTTATATACGGGGGCAGGGGGCACCCTAGGACACACAAGTAGAATTGTTCTAGCTGTGTGCGGTGCCCCCCTCCATAGAAACACACCTCGGTCATACCGTTGTAGTGCTTAGGCGAAGCCCTGCGCCGGTGAATACATCATATCCGTCACCACGCCGTCGTGCTGACGAAACTCTCCCGTGA
This sequence comes from Secale cereale, assembly GCA_902687465.1. NCBI lineage: Eukaryota > Viridiplantae > Streptophyta > Magnoliopsida > Poales > Poaceae > Secale > Secale cereale. The sequence goes on from LR738709.1 coordinate 221,264,421, forward strand.
AGCTCAACTGGATCAAGAGCTCGTGGGACGTCATCAAGCTGAACGTGTGCTGAACGCGGAGGTGCCGTACGTTCGGTGCTTGATCGGTTGAATCGCGAAGAAGTTCGACTACATCAACCGCGTCACTTGACGCTTCCGCTTCCGGTCTACGAGGGTATGTAGACACACTCTTCCCTCTCGTTGCTATGCATCTGGTAGATAGATCTTGCGTGATCGTAGGAAAATTTTAAAAATACTACGTTCCCCAACAGTGGCATCATGAGCCAGGTCTATGCGTAGATGATATGCACGAGTAGAACACAATGAGTTGTGGGTGATACTAGTCATACTGCTTACCAGCATGTCATACTTTGCTTCGGCGGTATTGTGAGATGAAGCGGCCCGGACCGACATTACGCGTACGCTTACGCGAGACTGGTTTCACCATTACGAGCACTCGTTGCTTAAAGGTGACTGGCGGGTGTCTGTCTCTCTCACTTTAGCTGAATCAAGTGTGGCTACGCCCGGTCCTTGTGAAGGTTAAAACAGCACATACTTGACGAAACATCATTGTGGTTTTGTATGCGTAGGTAAGAACGGTTCTTGCTAAGCCCGTAGCAGCCACGTAAAACTTGCAACAACAAAGTAGAGGACGTCTAACATGTTTTTGCAGGGCATGTTGTGATGTGATATGGTCAAGACATGATGAGTTATACGGTTTTGTATGAGATGATCATGTTTTGTAATGTTATCGGCAACTGGCAGGAGCCATATGGTTGTCGCTTTATTGTATGAAATGCAATCGCCATGTAATTGCTTTACTTTATCACTAAGTGGTAGCGATAGTCGTAGAAGCAATAGTTGGCGAAACGACAACGATGCTACGATGGAGATCATGGTGTCGCGCCGGTGACGAAGGTGATCATGACGGTGCTTTGGAGATGGAGATCAAAAGCACAAGATGATGATGGCCATATCATCTCACATATTTTGATTGCATGTGATGTTTATCTTATTATGCTTCTTATTTTGCTTAGAACGACGGTAGAATTATAAGATGATCCCTTACTAAATTTCAAGGTATAAGTGTTCTCCTTGAGTATGCACCGTTGCGAAAGTTCGTCGTGCCGAGACACCACGTGATGATCGGGTGTGATAAGCTCTACGTTCAAATACAACGGGTGTAAGCCAGTTTTGCACACGCAGAATACTCGGGTTAAACTTGACGAGCCTAGCATATGCAGATATGGCCTCGGAACACTGGAGACCGAAAGGTCGAGCGTGAATCATATAGTAGATATGATCAACATAAGATGTTCACCATTGAAACTACTCCATCTCACGTGATGATCGGACATGGTTTAGTTGATTTGGATCACGTGATCATTTAGATGACCGGAGGGATGTCTATCTAAGTGGGAGTTCTTAAGTAATATGATTAATTGAACTTTAATTTATCATGAACTTAGTCCTGGTAGTATTAGCATATCTATGTTGTAGATCAATAGCTCGCGATGTTGCTCCACGTTTATTTTTTATATGTTCCTAGAGAAAACCAAGTTGAAAGATGTTAGTAGCAATGATGCGGAATTGTTCCGTGATCTGAGGATTATGCTCATTGCTGCACAGAAGAATTATGTCCTTGATGCACCGCTAGGTGACAGACCTATTGCAGGAGCAGATGTAGACGTTATGAACGTTTTGACAAAACCTTGATATGATGACTACTTGATAGTTTAGTGCACCATGCTTTACGGCTTATAACCGGGACTTCAAAAACGTTTTGAAATGCCACGGAGCATATGAGATGTTCCAAGAGTTGAAATTAGTATTTCATACTCATTCCCGTGTCGAGAGGTATAAGACCTCTGACAGTACTTTGCCTACAAGATGGAGGAGAATAGCTCAACCAGTGAGCATGTGCTCAGATTGTCTGGGTAGTACAATTGCTTGAATCAAGTGGAAGTTAATCTTCCAGATAAGATAGTAATTGACAAAGTTCTCTAGACACTATCACCAAGTTAGTAGAACTTCGTGATGAACTATAATATGCAAGGGATGACGAAAGTAATTCCCGAGCTCTTCACGATGCTGAAATCGGCGAAGGTAGAAATCAAGAAAGAGCATCAAGGGTTGATGGTTAACCAGACCACTTGTTTCAAGTAAAGGGCAAAGGGATAGACGGGGGACTTCAAGAAGAATGACAAGCAAGTTGTCACTCCCGTGAAGAAACCCAAAGCTAAACTCAAGCCTGAAACTAAGTGCTTCTACTGCAAAGGAAATGGTCACTAGAAGTGGAACTGCCCTAGATATTTGGCGGATAAGAAGGATGGCAAAGTGAACAAAGGTATATTTGATATACAGATTATTGATGTGTATTTTACTAGTGTTCATAGCAACCCCTCGGTATTTGATATTGGTTCAGTTGCTAAAGAGTAGTAACTCAAAATGGGAGTTGCATAATGAACAGAAACTAGTTAAAGGATGAAGTGACGATGTGTTTTGGAAGTAGTTCCAAGATTGATATGATCATCATCGCACACTCCCTATACTTTCGGGATTAGTGTTGAACCTAAATAAGTGTTATTTGGTGTTTGTGTTGAGCTTGAATATGATTTGATCAAGTTTATTGCAATACGGTTATTCATGTAAGTTAGAGAATAATTGTTGTTCTGTTTACATGAATAAAACCTTCTATGGTCATACACCCAATGAAAATGGTATGTTGGATCTCGATCGTGTGATACACATATTCATAATATTGAAGCCAAAAGATGCAAGGTTAATAATGATAGTGCAACTTATTTGTGGCGCTGCCGTTTAGGTCATATTGGTGTAAAGCGCATGAAGAAACTCCATAGTGATGGACTTTTGGAATCACTTGATTATGAATCACTTGGTGCTTGCGAACCATGCCTCATGGGCAAGATGACTAAAACTCCGTTCTCCGGAACCGTGGAGCGAGCAACAGGGTTGTTGGAAATCATACATACTGATGTATGCGGACCAATGAGTGTTGAAGCTCGCGGCAGGTATCGTTATTTTCTGACCTTCACTAATGATTTGAGCAGATATGGGTATATCTACTTAATGAAGCACAAGTCTGAAACATTTGAAAAGTTCAAAGAATTTCAGAGTGAAGTGGAGAATCATCGTAACAAGAAAATAAGAGTTTCTACGATATGATCGTAGAGGTAAAATATTTGAGTTAGCGAGTTTGGCCTTCAATAAAGACAATGTGAAAAAGTTTCACTACTCACGCCACCTGGAACACCACAGTGTAATGGTGTGTCCGAACGTCATAACCGTACTTTATTAGATATGGTGCGATCGATGATGTCTCTTACCGATCTACCACTATCGCTTTTGGGGTTACACATTAGAGACAGCTACATTCACGTTAAATAGGGCACCATCTAAATCTGTGGAGATGACACCGTATGAACTGTGGTTTGACGAGAAACCTAAGCTGTCATTTCTTTAAGTTTGGGACTGCGATGCTTATGTGAAAAAGTTTCAACATGATAAGCTCGAACCCAAATCAGAGAAGTAAATCTTCATAGGATACCCAAAAAGAAATTGTTGGGTACACCTTCTATCACAGATCCTAAGGCAAGGTCTTTGTTGCTAAGAGTGGATCCTTTCTAGAGAAGGAGTTTCTCTCGAAAGAAGTGAGTGGGAGGAAAGTAGAACTTGATGAGGTAATTGTACCTTCTCCCGAATTGGAAGGTAGTACATCACAGAAACTCGTTCCAGTGATTCCTACACCAATTAGTGAGGAAGCTAATGATGATGATCATGAAACTTCAGATCAAGTTTCTGCTGAACTTGGTAGATCAACCAGTGTTCGTTCCGCACCAGAGTGGTACGGCAACCCAGTTCTGGAAGTCATGTTACTAGACCATGATGAACCTACGAACTATGAGGAAGCGATGATGAGCCCAGATTCCACAAAATGGCTTGAGACCATGAAATCTGAGATGGGATCCACGTATTAGAACAAAGTATGGACTTTGGTTGACTTGCCCGATGAGCGGCAAGCCATCGAAAATAAATGGATCTTCAAGAGGAAGACCGACGCAAACGGTAATGTTACTGTTTACAAAGCTCGACTTGTTGCGAAAGGGTTTCGACAAGTTCAAGGAGTTGACTACGATGAGACTTTCTCACCCGTAGCGATGCTTAAGTCTGTCCGAATCATGTTAGTAATTGCCGTATTTTGTGAAATCTGGCAAATGGATAACAAAACTGCATTCTTTAATGGATTTATTAAAGAAGACTTGTATATGATGCAACCAGAAGGTTTTGTCAATCCTAAAGGTGCTAACAAAATGTGCAAGCTCCAGCGATCCATCTATGGACTGGTGCAAGCATCTCGGAGTTGGAATATACGCTTTGATAAGTTGATCAAAGCATATAGATTTATACAGACTTGCGGTGAAGCCTGTATTTACAAGAAGTGAGAGGGAGCACTACAACCTTTCTGATAAGTATATGTGAATGACATATTGTCGATCGGAAATGATGTAGAATTTTCTGGAAAGCATAAAGGAGTGTTTGAAAGGAGTTTTTCAAAGAAAGACCTTGGTGAAGCTGCTTACATATTGGGCATCAAGATCTATAGAGATAGATCAAGACGCTTGATAAGACTTTCGATGAGTACATACCTTGATAAGATTTTGAAGTAGTTCAAAATGGATCAGTCAAAGAAGGGGTTCTTGCCTGACTAGTAAGGTGTGAAGTTGAGTAAGACTCAAAGCCAGACCACGGCAGAAAAATATAGAGAGAATGAAAGTCATTCCCTATGCCTCAGCCATAGGTTCTATAAAGTATGCCATGCTGTGTACAAAACACGTTGTGTACCTTGCCATGAGTTTGACAGGGAGGTACAATAGTGATCCAGGAGTAGATCACTGTACAACGGTCAAAATTATCCTTAGTAATTGGATGACTAAAGGAAATATTTCTCGATTATGGAGGTGATAAAGAGTTCGTCGTAAAGGGTTACGCCGATGCAAGCTTTGACACTAAATCCAGATGACTCTAAGTATCAATCTGGATGCGTATTGAAAGTGGGAGCAATTAGCTAGAGTAGCTCCATGCAGAGCATTGTAGACATAGAAATTTGCGAAATACATACGGATCTGAATGTGACAGACCCGTTGACTAAACTTCGCTGACAAGCAAAACATGATCACACCTTATTACTCTTGGGTATTAATCACATAGTGATGTGAACTAGATTATTGACTCTAGTAAACCCTTTGGGTGTTGGTCACATGGTGATGTGAACTATGGGTGTTATTCACATAACGATGTGAACTATCGGTATTAAATCACATGGCGATGTGAGCTAGATTATTGACTCTAGTGCAAGTGGGAGACTGAAGGAAATATGCCCTAGAGGCAATAATAAAGATGATTATTTGTATTTCCTTATATCATGATAAATGTCTTTTATTCATGCTAGAATTGTATTAACCGGAAACTTAGTACATGTGTGAATACATAGACAAAACAGTATGTCCCTAGTATGCCTCTACTAGACTAGCTCATTGATCAAAGATGGTTATGTTTCCTAGCCATAGACATGAGTTGTCATTTGATCAACGGGATCACATCATTAGGAGAATGATGTGATGGACAAGACCCATCGTTAGCATAGCACTATGATCGTTTAGTTTTACTGCTATTGCTTTCTTCATGACTTATACATGTTCCTATGACTATGAGATTATGCAACTCCCGAATACCGTAGGAACACCTTGTGTGCTATCAAACTTCACAACGTAACTGGGTGATCATAAAGATGCTCTACAGGTGTCTCCGAAAGTATTCGTGGTGTTGGCATAGATCAAGATTAGGATTTGTCACTCCGAGTGTCGGAGAGGTATCTCTGGGCCCTCTCGGTAACACACATCATAATAAGCCTTGCAAGCAAAAGACTAATGAGTTAGTCACGAGATAATGTCTTACGGAACGAGTAAAGAGACTTGCCGGTAACGAGATTGAACTAGGTATAGAGATACCGACGATCGAATCTCGGGCAAGTAACATACCGATGACAAAAGGAACAACGTATGTTGTTATGCGGTTTGACCGATAAAGATCTTCGTAGAATATGTAGGAACCAATATGAGCATCCAGGTTCCGCTATTGGTTATTGACCGGAGATGAGTCTCGGTCATGTCTACATAGTTCTCGAACCCGTAGGGTCCGCACGCTTAACGTTTGATGACGATCGGTATTATGAGTTTATGAGTTTTGATGTACCGAAGGAGTTCGGAGTCCCGGATGAGACCGGGGACATGACGAGGAGTCTCGAAATGGTCGAGACGTAAAGATCGATATATTGGACGACTATATTCGGACATCGGAAAGGTTCCGAGTGATTTGAGTATTTTTCGGAGTATATGGGCCTTATTGGGCCATACGGGAATAGAGGAGAAAGGCCAAAAGGAAGGAGGCGCGTGCCCCCCCTCTGGTCCGAATTGGACAAGGGGTGCAGCCCCCTTTTCCTTCCCCCTCTCCACCTCTTTCCTTCTCTCCTACTCCGGAAAGGAAAGGGGAATCCTACTAGGACTTGGGAGTCCTAGTAGGACTCCCCACACTTGGCGCGCCCCCTCTAGGGCCGGCCTCTCCCTTGCTCCTTTATATACGGGGGCAGGGGGCACCCTAGGACACACAAGTAGAATTGTTCTAGCCGTGTGCGGTGCCCCCCTCCACAGAAACACACCTCGGTCATACCGTTGCAGTGCTTAGGCGAAGCCCTGCGCTGGTGAATACATCATATCCGTCACCACGCCGTCGTGCTGACGAAACTCTCCCGTGAAGCTCAACTGGATCAAGAGCTCGTGGGACGTCATCAAGCTGAACGTGTGCTGAACGCGGAGGTGCCATACGTTCGGTGCTTGATCGGTTGAATCGCGAAGAAGTTCGACTACATCAACCGCGTCACTTGACGCTTCCGCTTCCGGTCTACGAGGGTATGTAGACACACTCTTCCCTCTCGTTGCTATGCATCTGGTAGATAGATCTTGCGTGATCGTAGGAAAATTTTAAAAATACTACGTTCCCCAACACTACTTCCCTCTGGTACTCAAACCCAACGTTAGGTCCTGGCTCATGCACTTGCCGGACAACTCCATTTCTTCTTAGGCGGACCTGTGCCATCAGTTTGTCGGCGCCTTTACAGGCGGCCACAAACCCCATGGCCAGGAGAGTGACCTCCACCTGCTCGCCCAAAAGGAAGGAGAACCCCTGCGCAAGTATATCCAGAGATTCAGCCGCATACAGCACAACACCCCAGACGTCCACCCTGCCGCGGTCATCAGCGCGTTCCATCAGAACGTGCGCAACCGCAGGATGAGGGAGGAGATGGCGATGTGCAAGATCAGGGATGTCAGTGAACTGTATGCACTGGCCGACAAGTCTGCAGGCGCTGAGGAGGGGAGGAAACTCCCCGGAGAGGATACCAGAGCAGGGGGGTCTGACAGTGAGGACGCCGCCCCGGCAAAGAAAAGCCGGCGGCGGAACAACAGGAAAAAGAAGAACAAGGAAGTGCTAGTCGTCGAGCAGTCCGGCAAGGAAGCTGGCGCCAAGAAAGCCCAAGTTGGTAGCTCCGGCAAGGAGACTGCCGCATGCACCAACTGCCATGCTGTGGCGGCCTCCGACAAGCAGAACGACACCGACAAGCAGTATTGCAAGATCCACCGCACCAAGGGCCACGATCTCCAGAACTGCAAGAAGGTCGAGTATCTCGTCGAGCAGCAAAAGGCTGAGTACGAGCGACGTGACAAGGAGAAGGCCCAAGGAGGTGATGGAGGATCCGGCAAGAAGCGGCCATTCAACGGCCGGGGAGGACGCCGCGGCAAGGCCAAGCAGCGGCAAGGAGATAGACCTCCCCACGGCCGCGACAAGGATGAAGACGACGACGACGACGACGAGGACATGGATGATGGTGAGACCAGTGAGCAGGAGTTTCAGAAAGCCACAGAAGTTCTGTGCGTTGACGGAGGTGCTTCTCTACACACTTCACACCGCCAACTCAAGCAGTGGGTGCGGGAAGTCAATGCAGCAGAACCACCTGTCGAATCACGCAAACTTCTGAAATGGTCCAGCATGCCTATCATCTTTGACATTGAGGACCACCCTGACCGCACAACTGCGGTCGGGTGCTTGCCGATGGTGGTTTCACCAACTATTCGCAACCTCAAGGTCACTAAGATGCTAGTTGACGGCGGGGCCGGCTTGAATCTGATCTCCTCCGCTGTGCTCCACAAACTCCAAATCCCCGACAGCGAGCTCGAAGAGACCGGCACGTTCCAAGGGATCAACCCGGGAAGGAGCAAGCCGAAGGGGAAGATCACACTGCTAGTGAAGTTTGGCGGCGAGCTAAACTTCAGGACTGAGAGGGTCACTTTTGACGTTGCCGATTTCCCGTTGCCTTACAACAGGATACTTGGCCGTCCAGCACTCGCCAAGTTCATGGCAGCCTCTCACTATGCCTACAACATATTGAAGATGCCAGGCCCAATAAGCGTCATCTCTGTCCCTGGCGACAAGAAGGATGCTCTTATCTGCGCCGACAAGATCTACCGGGAAGCAGCGGCCGTGACAGATCACAAGACACTTGCCACTGAAGCTCCCGGGGAAGGAGAAGACCAAGTCCGGCAAGAGCTCTGGGGCCCACTCCGGCAAACGCACCTCTTCGGAGTGCTGCGCTGCCGTCGAGGACGCAACATCGAGCTCCACCGGCAAGTGTAAGAAGACGATGGCAGCTCCGCCAGAGACCAAGAAGGTGTCCGCCAAGGAGGACGACACTGGTGGTACTTTCACCATCAGTGCCACGCTTGACCCTAAATAGGAAAGCGCGCTCGTTGCTTTCCTGCGGGCGAACGTCGACGTGTTTGCATGGCAACCGTCCGACATCCCCGGTGTTCCCAGGAAAGTAATTGAGCACAAGCTTGCCGTCTGTCCTCACGCGCGGCCCGTCAAGCAGAAGGTTAGAAAGCAAGCAGTGGAGCGCCAAGAGTTCATCACAGAAGAGATCAAGAAGTTGGAAGCATCAGGCCTTGTCAGAGGAGTGCTCCATCCGACGTGGTTGGCCAATCCTGTAGTCGTGCGCAAGGCAAACGGGAAATGGAGGCTTTGTATCGATTTCACCGATGTGAATAAAGCTTGTCCAAAAGACCCATTTCCCTTGCCGCGCATTGACCAGATTGTTGACTCCACGGACGGATGTGACATGCTTTCATTTCTTGACGCATACTCAGGATATCATCAGATCTTCATGGCTGAAGAAGATGAGGAGAAGATCGCATTCATTACTCCATGTGGCACTTACTGCTTCATACGCATGCCTTTCGGATTGAAGAATGTCGGTTCGACATTTGCAAGAGTGGTCCATGCAGATTTTGAGCCACAAATTCACAGAAATGTAGAAGCATACATGGATGACATAGTGGTCAAGAGAAAGGACAGGGCTACTCTGATCCAAGATTTAGACGAGACCTTTGCAAATCTACGCAAGATCCAGCTCAAACTCAACCCCGAGAAGTGCGTGTTTGGAGTCCCTTCTGGCAAGCTTCTCGGGTTCTTCGTGTCTCAAAGGGGAATTGAAGCCAACCCCGACAAGATCAAGGCCAATGAGCAAATTGAAGCGCCCAAGCGTGTCAAGGATGTACGAAGACTTGCCGGTTGCGTGGCTGCTCTCGGCAGGTTCATCTCTAAGTCTGCTGAGCGCGCCCTGCCATTTTTCAAAATTTTGAAAAAGGCAGGTCCAATGAAATGGACTCCGGAAGCGGAGGCTGCGCTGCAAGACTTGAAGAGGTACCTGTCCTCCACTCCAATACTTGTCGCACCTAAACCACAAGAGAAGTTGCTGCTGTATCTAGTGGCAACCAATCAAGTGGTTAGTGCTGCGTTAGTAGTGGAGAGGGAGGCAGACGATAAGCCAGCGACCGCGGCAAGCACATCCAGCGACAAGCAGGGGGCTTCCCCGACAAGCACTGGTCCCGACAAGGATGGATCTGCGCAGGCGCAAGAGGAGATACGGAAGAAGATGGTACATCGCCCAGTTTACTTTGTCAGCTCCCTTCTTCAGGGGGCTAGGTCAAGGTACTCTAGTGTGCAGAAACTACTTTTCGGCCTTCTTATGGCCTCGAGAAAGCCGCGCCATTACTTCCAAGCACATGAGATAACAGTGGTCACTCGCTTTCCGCTGAAGAGGATACTGCAGAATCCAGAAGCAACAGGCAGGATTGTCGAGTGGGCGCCGGAACTGTCAAGCTTTGGCCTCAAGTTCGAAAGCACTTCAACTATCCAAAGCAGAGCATTGACAGAGTTCATAGCAGAGTGGACGCCGACACCACATGAAGAAATTCCAGAGACGAGCATCCCCATCAAAGAAGCAAGCAAAGAGTGGCTAATGTACTTTGATGGTGCCTTCTCGCTGCAAGGCGCCGGTGCTGGCGTGCTGCTTGTCGCGCCCATCGGAGAGCACCTCAAGTACGTAGTCCAGATGCACTTTCCCAAGGAGCAAGCAACAAACAATACTGCAGAGTATGAGGGTTTGCTTGCCGGTCTCAGAATCGCGGCAGACCTTGGGATCAAGAAGCTTATTGTCAGGGGTGACTCGCAACTTGTCGTCCGCCAAGTGAACAAAAACTATCAGAGTCCATTGATGGAAGCTTACGTCGACGAAGTAAGAAAGCCTGAAGAACACTTTGACGGTCCTGTGAAGAGCTCAGAACGACATCGCAGACGGCCTGTCAAAGTGCGCCGCACTTAAGTTGCCTGTGGAACCAGGGATCATTGTGCTCAAGCTGACTCAACCATCCGTAACACCATCGACTGGACAGAGCAAGAAGAGGAGGTTGATCTCTGGCGACTACTTTCCGGCAGAGCTTCCCGAAGCCGCTTCGAAAAAGGTCCCCAAGATCAACGCCAATAATGCTGAGGAGCAGTCGGCTCCGGCAAGCCCCAAGGCTTGTTCCGTTGAAGCAGACGCTCCCGACAAGTTTTGCTCCGGCAAGCTTGCCGGGGAGCATCACGCTCCGGCTGAGCCGCAGGTTCTCGCCGTAGAAGCGGATGTTCCCGCAGCAGCAGATGTGCCTTTAGTCCTTGTTGTCGAGCCACAGGCTCCAACATGGGCGCAACAGATTGTCCGTTTCCTTCAAATAGGAGAACTTCCCGAAGAGAAAGAAGAAGCAGAAAGAGTAGCCCGGCAGTCAAGTATGTACCAGTTTGTCCACAACACACTGTACAGAAGAAGACTCAACGGTGTGAAACTGAAGTGTATTCCCTGGGAAGATGGACAAAAGCTGTTGGCAGAGATACACGGAGGCATATGTGGTCACCACATTGGCGCAAGAGCACTTGCCGGCAAAGCATTCCGACAAGGTTTCTTTTGGCCAGAAGCCCCCAGGATGGAACTGCACAAGTAACCAAGTGTGAAGCGTGCCAGTTCCATTCCAAGCAGATACACCAGCCAGCTCAAGCTCTCCAGACGATCCCTTTATCCTGGCCATTTTCGGTCTGGGGGCTCGACATCCTCGGCCCCTTTCCCCGCGCCGCCGGGGGCTTTGAGTACTTGTACGTTGCAATCGACAAGTTCACAAAGTGGCCGGAAGTGGAACCAGTGAGAAAGGTGACCGCACAAGCAGCAGTCAAGTTCTTCAGGTCGATTGTTTGCCGTTTCGGAATCCCTAACAGGATCATCACCGACAACGGTACGCAATTCACGAGCCGCACCTTCATGCAGTACGTCCAAGACCTTGGCGCCAAGGTCTGCTTCGCTTCTGTTGCTCACCCGAGAAGCAACGGTCAAGCGGAGAGGGCAAATGCTGAAGTGCTGCGCGGCCTCAAGACCAGAACTTTCGACAGGCTGCACAAATGCGGAAGAAACTGGATCGAGGAGCTGCCAGCGGCTCTTTGGTCGATCAGGACGACGCCAAATCGAGCCACTGGACAGACACCTTTCGCTCTAGTCTATGGAGCGGAGGCAGTTGTCCCCATGGAACTCGTTTATGGGTCACCTCGAGTGCTTGCTTATGATGAGCTCGAGCAAGAGCAGCTGCGAAAAGATGACGCGCTGCCCCTTGAGGAAGACCATCTTCAGGCTGCTGTACGAGCTGCTCGATACCAGCAAGCTTTGCGCCGCTACCATAGCCGCAAAGTTAACGCCAGAAGTCTCGAGGAAGGCGACCTTGTTCTTCGGCGTGTTCAGTCCGCCAAGAATTCCAACAAGTTGACGCCGAAGTGGGAAGGCCCTTATCGGGTGAAACGAGTCACTAGGCATGGCGCTGTCCGCCTTGAGACCGAAGATGGCTTTCCGGTGAGCAACTCCTGGAACATTGAGCATCTTCGTAAGTTTTACCCGTAAGGCGCGGTTGCCGTGACCCTCTTCGGCAACCACCTTTTGTACATGTCTTGCCGCTGTTGCATGTAATCCTTTGTACAAAGCCGGGCGCAGACCCCATGCATCAGTAAAGCTCATGTGCCTCGCACATCCTGTCATTTCATGCTTCTTAGTTTATGCATGTATTATCTAACACTTTGTGCAGCACCTATCCCCGGTAAGCAATAACGAGCCCAAAGGCTCCATATCTGTATTTTCTCTTCCTTCTTTTTTTTCTCTTCTTTTTCTCTAGGAAAGGAAGGTTCCCTCGCGCACAAGTTTGCCGGGGGGGGGGGGAGAGGATAGTGGTATGGACCAGGCGTCATCCAAGAGAGTTTCGCATTGCCGGGAAAGCAAACAACACAAAAGCTAAGTTGCCAAAGTTTGAGCAATCAAGTTTTTTTAAAATTTTAAGTTATTTTCCTTGAACGACCGCACTTTGTATGGAAAACCTGTGCGCGGAGGAACCAACTCGCGGCTAGTTGCGCCCTTACTTTGTTTCAAGTTCGCTCAACAGATTAAGTGTGCTGCGACTAGTGTCGCGCCCTTACTTTGTTTTCGAGCCCGCTCAACAACTTAAATGTGCTGCAACTGGTTGCGACAAGGTTTCTTGTCGGCAACGGCACCGCCAGCAGGCTGCTGAAGTCCCGCACTCAGCGCTCGCGGCAAAGGTACCTGAGCCGGTAAGTTCCCTAAAAGCGTAGGGCAATAGCATACAAAGTAGAGGAATCAAGTAAAGGAAATAACGTTGCAATTTCTACCAAAAATAAAGTTATATTACAAGATAACTTGCCGCAGCTCTAACAGACTGTTTTCATAACATGATTAGCAGCGACAAGGAAAGAAGAAAATAAGTAGCCTAATCTGCACGGTCGCCGTCAACTCTCTTGATTCCGCCCACCTTGTCCACAATGGGTGCGACAAGGGCCTTGAGCGCCTCCTGATCAGCGTCCGGCGGCAGAGACCTGAGGACGTTGGTGAGGTTGAGGTCTGGATTGTGGAAAGCTACCTTCATCAGCATCAGCACCTTTTGAAGGGCTCCCGCGCAGAGCCTGTGCGACTCGTCCGCCAACTGTTTCGGGATCCTCTCCCGGAGTTGCTGGAGGGCAGTCGCCACGCCCTTGAAGAATAAAGTGAGCTTGGCGCTGGGGTGGAGGTTCTCGTCGGTGGAGTACCCGAGATACTCCGCCCCCAGCTGCGCCAGCTCCTTGTCGATGTCCACGGCGGCGTTCACGAGACCTTCTGTCCAGTGCTCGACGGTCTCCCTGAAGTTATTCTGGGTGACGGCACCGCTCGCCAGCAACGCCTTTCCGGCCCTGATTTCCTCCTTCAGGGTCACCTCACGCTCCTTGGCGCCGTTCAGCGCCTCAGTCAAAGTGGCCAGCTTCAGCTCGAGGTCGGCGTTGGAGTCCTTGGCGGCGGTGAGCTCCTTGCCCTTCTCGGCGAGGCGAACCTGCAGCTCCGAGTGGCTGTGGGCGTCCTTCTCTCGCTCAAGCTTGAGCGCGGCAACCTCCTCGCCGCTCGTCTTGAGGTTGGCCTCCAGCTGCGCCACCCTCGCCTCCAACTCCTTCTTGGCGGTCTCGGCAGCTGCGGCGGCATCCTTTGCTTCATGGAGAGCTCCGCCAAGCGACTGCTCGCGCGCGGCAAGTTCCTCCTCGTGACCGTAGAGGTTGACCTTCCGCTGCGCCAGCTCACCCTCCAGCGTGGACAGTCTCTCAGCGGCAAGCCGCTGCTGTTCCTCCACTTCAGCCTTCTCCAGGATGAAGGCCTTCTACTCCTCGGCAAGTCGCTTTCGCTCCTCTGCCAAGGACCGGACAGCTGTTTGGTTGATGGCTCGGAGCTCCTCCGCGCACTTCTCAATATCAGCTCCCGCCTTCGCGGCAAGAGCCTCGCGGGACTCCAGCTTGGCCTGCCGGGCACGGTAAAGCGACAGCAGCTTGCGCAGTAGCCGCTCCTCCTCAGGCTCACTGCTGTTGCTCGGCGCGTCGACAAGCTTCAGCCCGGCGGAGGCAAGCACCTCTCTATCGAATACCTCTCCCTCGACCGGCGCCCTGGACATGGACGCCCAGGGGAGCTGGATGAAGACGTCGTCGCCGGCCTTTAAATAGGCGCCTGGCTCGAGCTCGTCGGAGCTGGGGGCTGCGGCGGCGGCGGAGGGCTCGGCGGTCGGTGTAGCGCCTGGTGCTCCTGCGGCCTCAGGGCCGTCAGTGCGATCGCCAGCCCCTTCGCCGGCTGCTGCGGCGGCAGCCTTGGCGGCCTCTGCGCCGGCGGGATCGTCAGCGCCGACCGCTTCTTCAGCCACGTCGGCGTCGTCAACAACGACCTCCGTCTCCATTGGCTCAGCTGCGGATGGGTCTGACGGAAGAAAAGAAAAGAAAAACAGTCAAGCAAATATCCAAAAAGAAGAATCAAAAGAAGAAAAGCCAAGGGAAGCATGAAGCAAAGGGATTACCTGCGCGGGCCGGCTCCTTGGTGAGGTTCCTTGCCGGGGAGGTCTCCCTTGGCGGCGTGGTTGTAGCTCCCGCCGGCGGAGGGCCGCTAGTGCCATCCCTCGCCGGAGAGCTCGCCCTTGGCGGAATATTCGCCCTTGGCAGAGAATTCATCCTTGACGGAGAACTCTCCCTTGCCGGGGAAACCCTTGCCGGGGAGTTTCCCCTTGGCGGTGTGGTTGAAGCAGGTGGCATGATGGGGGCGGTCTCTGGGCGCACCTGATGTGCCTGCTCCGCTCCTACACGAACCGACGAGCAAGGCGTCAGCAAGGATAGGAAACCCACGCGCACCTGACAGCGGAAAGCGGACAAAGGACTTACGCTGGGGGCTGCGCTGGGGGCTGCTCTGAAGACCAGTTGCCGGGTCCGGCAAGGTTGTCCGAGGCGCACCCCCTGCTGTCGCGGCAGGCTCGTCCTCGATGACGATCACTGGGACCTTGGCCATCTTTGCCGCCCTCTGGGCCAAAGTTATGAAGAAAGGAACAAGTTCAGAGTGAGGCAAAAGATATACAAGACAAAACAACAGAGAATTAAAGAAATACAAGAATTGCAAAGTCTTACTCTTCTTCTTCCTCGTCGGAGCTGAGCGCAGAGAAGTCGAAGTCTGGCTCACGCGTCCCGGCACGAGGAGGCGGAGGAGTGGGCTCCCTTGGCCGCTTGGCGGGAACAGGGGCAGTGGTCTGAGACGACCCCGCTCCGGCTGCCGCCGAGGCATGGGGAGCGGCAGGGGCAGAAGCGGTGGTCCGAGAAGATCCCGCTCCAGCCGCTGCAGAAGCGCGAGGTGCTCCTGCGGCAGCCTTGCTTGCCGCGGTGGCGCGTGTCGCGCGGGGCGGCGGCTATTGACCCGTCTGCCGCTCCGTCACGCCCCCGGCCTTGCGGAGACGCCTCCTTGGTGGAGCTGGAGGCTATGCTGGTGGTGGCGAGCTGCCCGAAGACGAGGAGGAAGGGGAGCCGATCTCCAGCGAGCCTCTCGTGTCCTCGGCGGGCCCGCTCGATTCGACGCCCTGCTCGGCGGGCCCGCTCGACCCGACGCCCTGCTCGGCGGGCTCACTTGTCTCGACGACTTGCCCGGCAAGCTTCCCCGCGTTGAGGAACTCTTCCCGCTCGGCAAGGCTTCTCGCCTCTGCTGCCTCCGCCTCCTCCACGGTGTATCCGAACTCACCCGCGGCCCTGGCTGCCGCCGCCTCTTCCAGCCTAGTGGCAATGTACGCCATCTCCCTGTCGGTGGTGTTGCGGGTGAGGCCCTTCTTCTCGTCGGAGTTGATCGGCGTTTCTTCCAAGTTGTCGAAGAATGCCTGCACAGCTTCGTCGGTAGGCTCTTGGCAAGTGGGGTCGATCCCGTGCGAGTCGCACAGCGGCATCATTGCACGGATGCGGCTGAGCGACGAGTTGTTGCACAGCGGAACTACGCCTCTCGGCAACATGAACCATTCGGTATGGTCGGGGTCGTACTTGAACAACTCCTGAAGCATCCCGTTGAGCTCCAAGACCGTGAAGTTATAGTTGAGGACTGGGTGCAGCCTCATGATATCTGTCGCATTCTCAAACTCCCAGGCGGGCCTCTTCCTCTCCTGCAGAGGGGCGATGCGGCGGCGGAGAAAGTCTGCACCAACTGCGCCTACAGTCAGCCCGGCAAGCCTAAGGCGAAGGATACGGGCAGTGGCAATCTTCAATCTACTATCCTCCGGGGCCAAGTCGCTCCAGTCGTTGCCGCGTACTACTGGGGCTTGGCGCCGGGCGGTGAATGGCTGCGGGTTCTCCTCTGAAATCCAACACCAGTTGGCTCTCCACTCATCCCATTTGCCGCGAAGCTCCCCCTTCAGATACGCTTCGTTCTTGTGGGTCCTCGAGACCCAGGAGATCCCGCCAGACAGAGGCTCTCCTCCCTCAACTCGAGGCGTGAAGTAGTGGCGAAAAAGGGCTACGTTTGGGAAGACTCCGACAAAGTTCTCGCAGAGGTGTGCGAAAACGGCCATGGTCAGAACGACATTGGGGGTGAAGTCAAGGAGGTGGAACCCGTAGGTGTTCATGATCTCACAGAAGAATTCGGAGAAGGGCGGGCAGAGCCCGCAGTAGAAGAACATGGCGAAGAATGCGTAGCCATTCGGGAACATCTTGCAAGCAACGGCTTGGAATACCTTGGTGCGCGGATGCGCCCGCGTCTCCTTCGACCAGAAAAGGTAGAAGGCCTCCCTCAGCTCCTTCGCGTCAAGCTTGGTGGGGGAAGACCGCCCTCTTCTTTCGCATCGCGGCGAGCGGCAGCGCCTCGGCCGACTTCGCGGACTTCCCCTTCTCGCCTTTCGGAGCCATGGCAGAGGCGGTGGGGGAGGTCTACGCCGCTGGTGGTGCTGGTGGCGACGGGGGGCGGAGCGCTGCTCTCCTTCAGGCTTTGGAGGAAGGGGAGCGGCGGAGGTTTTTGAGGATTGAAGCAAGCAACGGGCGGATGGACAAACTGCCCCTGTTTCCCCTGCTTATAAGGGGGGAGGGGGCGGACGTTCCGCATTTCCAATCAAAGAAACCACCCACGACCTCTCCCACGACGCCGCAATCAACGCATGCCGTTAGGGGAGAGCGCGGTGGATACGGAGCAAGATACGGCGTGCCGCGGGCCGTGCGTGCCCGTGCACTGTTTTGGGCCTGGCCCAACAACGCTTGGCACCGTGTATGGCCCAGGCCCGGGGGCTCCTGTCGGTGTACTAAAGTAGGGGTACCTTAGTATCCCGAACTTGTGCACGGGCAGTTGCAGCGTCCCGCGGCAGGGCTCGCTGGGCGGCCGCCAAGATCCTCCATGGTTCCTCTGGAGCCATTCAAGAACAAAGTATCCGAGCCAAGCAGACAAGGCCCCGGCAAGAGGAGCTTGCCGGGAAGGCCACTCGAGGCACAAAGCCACTCAAGGCGGAAGGCCCTGGCAGGAGGAGCTTGCCGGGAAGGCCAACCAAGGCATCTCAAGAAACTTGCCGCGGCGCGCCACGCGTCCCGGCAAGGCCCAGTGAGCAACAAGCTCCCGGAAGCGACAAGATAGCGACCGTGGCAAGGCGCTTGCCGCAGCAAGCTTCCACTCAGTACCCGCGCTCCAGCGCATCCACCCACGTGTCACTCTGGGACCCTTCCAGGCGCACGTGGCGGAAGGCTGTGCAGCCAGGGGTACACGGTGGCAAGCGGCGATGACAAGGCTACCGTCGTGGCGGATGGTGGCGCCCCTGACGGTCACTTTTTGCACTGTTTGGGCGACGGCGACGGGCATTTAATGCCCTTGTCCCCTGCCGTCAGGGTTAGGTATAGAGCACTGTACCACCTACTACGCTTTTTACACTTCTACCCTCAACCGCGTTGCCACCTGTCGGTGACCCCTTTAGCCTATAAAAGGAGGCCCATGCGCAACGAAAAGGGGGGTTTGAACATTCTTACGCTCGGCCTCGTTAGCTACTAGAGGGTACTGTAGCTCTCAGCGCTCCCGAGCAAGAACACAATACAAACCAAAGCAGGAGTAGGGTTTTACGCATCCGTGCGGCCCGAACCTGGGTAAACTGCTCGTGTGCTCGTCTCGATCTGCTCTTCGTGCATCCTCCGCCCCCTGCCGTACCGAAAAGGGGCTCCGTCCCCATAGGTGTTCGTGGGCGATCAGTTTCCCCGACAAATAATCATGCTAAATCCAACGATGTTGCTTCTAGTAGTTCTCTTGGTTCCACTAATGATTCTCTTAGCCAAGTTATACTTGAGCAAAAAAATAGCTTATTGAAGGGAATTATAGAGAAAGGTGTTTACAAGAGCCTTGCCGGGAGTAAGCAATTTGAGGAGATTGTACGCAAGCAAGGAAGACACCGGAAGAATCAAGGTGTTGGTTTTGAACGAAAGTTCAATGCCAATGGAGTTGAGTGGGAAGAAGATCAATACCCCAATACGAATTTTGTTCCTCGACAAGAGGAGTATGATCCTAATTCTTTTCAAGGGACACAAGCATAAGATGATCTTCCACCACAAGACCACAAGCTAAAGGGCAAGGACAAGCTTCAAGAAGAGATTGATGCATTAGAAGAAGATCCAAAGGCCTTGGTCAAGTGGGTTCCCAAGACTACATCAAGTTCTACTTCATCAAGTACGACTACAACTCCAAGGATTCCCATCAAGATGGTGTGGATCCCGAAGAAGAAGAACTAGAAAGTTCTTGAGGGTGACTCCGCCAATATACTTCATTCATATCATTTTGGCAAGGACAAGTGCAAACAACTTCCATATCTTGCACTAGTTCAAGGAGTCACAAACCCTCTTGTTGGTAAGACAAGGGACAAGGTAACCTAATGCCTTCATGGACATCATCATGTGTGCTATTCACTCTATGTCTATGGATATCTTTGTTTGTTCCTTGTGGGACTAACCCATGTAGGTATTGAAAGTGCAACTCACTCCAATGGATTTGTCAGGACCCCGATCCTAAGCCACACCGATCTAGCTGTAACACGTCATATCACTTTGCGGCCTCACGCACGGTAACCCCACGGGTGCCACCTTACCTGGCCCGGGACCGTTTGCGCATTTTGGCACACGTATATGACAGTGTCGCTAGCATCCATATGACAGAGAACCCGGGCCGACATGGCTAGTTATAATCCAAAAGTGGCACTAAATTACAGAGACAGGCATCCATGACCCAGCAACGAACGTGTCGGTCATCAACGTATGAACCCAAGTCGTAGCAAGCTACATGGACTTAAAGGAACAACGCGTGACATTTCCCCTAAGGGACAGACACAGGAACGAAGAAGGACACATGCCGGCCAGCCTACGTGTTCCGAGCAGTAGCAAGCTACCAAGGCTCATTGGAGTCACTAGGAGGCATTTCCCTGTAAGATAGGCTACCAAAGGAAAACAACTAGGTGTCGGATCCCACACATACCAAGCATTTCAATCATACACGCAATATGCTCAATATGTGCAAATACAACATTGCATCACAACAGAACTCTATGACTCAAAGTACTTTATTTAAAAGGCTCCAAGAGACATACATAACATAGTCATACAGGTAGGGGTCACATGACCCAACACTCAAGTCAAACTGTCATACAAGCACAAGCGGAAGCTACATGTCTGAGTACAGACAACTTAGAAAATAAAACAGGCTTGGTGTAGCCTGACTATCTACAAGGCCCTTCACAAGTTCCAGATCACCGTCTGGGTGTCAAGCTACTCGTCGACGTCAACGTCTATGTAGAACCCATCAGCGGGGGCAGGGTTCTCCTCTGCAACGGTTATTAAGCAAACATGAGTACAAAGGTACTCAGCAAGTCTTACCACAGAACCTATCATACATGCAACATTATCAAAGGGGGTAGTGGAGTTTATAGCAGAATGCCAGCTTTGACCTTGGCTAACCTATACTACAACTCCCAACAGATTGCAAGATGTTATTACGAACACGAGTCCTCTAGTCACCACATCAATACACTACCGAGGATCCTCTTCCGTCATCCTACGGAAGGGCCATCCACGGCACTCACGCATATCTTGAGGCTTTTAGTAGTATCCATCAACTTGTCTATGAACTGTAAGAGTAACCAAGTAGTTCGTACCGCGAACAACGGCTATTCGAATAGTTTGATAACCCTGCAGGGGTGTACTTCTTCACACACGCTTCCACCGCTTATCGCCGTTTACTCGGCGTGTACTCGGCAACCTTCAAACGGAAGCCCAGCGAGGGTGTCGGCCACGACCTGACTAACTACTCAAGTCTCTCGTCCAGGTTTATCGCCTATTTGGGTTCCATCCATGGGGAGATCCGGCCGGGGTGTCGCTCACGGCCCCAAACGATGTGTACAGGGTTCCCGAGTCACCAAACGGGCAACCGGTACACCGTGCCACGTACCTGTCGCATCACAACCCACCCCGAGGGTCAGCGTTGTGCACGACCTCCAGTAAGCTATAAACACCAGAAACTAGTTGCAACTCCTGGACAGAGATCAAGGGTAATTAATAAGTCGAGAGGGTCCATTGGTTTCGGGCCCAATGCATGGTAGTAACTGCAACTTGAACCACACATACAGATCTCGGGTCCTATGTACGGTTCCAATGAAACAACCCACCACGTACTCCTACATGGCCTTTCATCGATACCTTTACCAAAAGTATTCTACACTTCCTTCTCTTTATCGAAAGATTGTTTCACT
>LR738709.1:221285559-221317887 GCA_902687465.1 Secale cereale
AGTGGGTTTCAACTATTTACTGTGGCAATGACAGGTCATGCAAGGGAATAGGGTTCAACTACCGCAGCAAGTAGCAGTTCACGCGCTGTTGCCTTAATGCAGTAAAAGAGAGCAGGAGCGAGAAGATTGGGTTGTATCGGAATGATCAATGATTGCTTGCCTGACAAGGTAGTTGTCGGGTACTGCTCTTCAACTGGATACGCAGCAGTATCCTCGGGAGCAGGACCTAACACAGGGAATACCGACGATACAATCATTAACAAACAAATGCAACAATATGATGCATGTTTATGACATGGCAAGATGCATGTGTGTTGGCTAATGCAACTAAAACCAGAAGGGTTTGAACCTATTTGAATCAAGGATTCAAATTGAAGTTCAAACTATTATTTAAATAAGTGCATTATCATGTTTTTGATATATACAGCAAGTTAACTTGTTCAAACATGCATGAAACCTGTGCCATTGGATAGATTGGATTTTTCTGATCATTTTTCATCTATAAATCTTTTCCATCTGAGCTATGGTTGATTTTATATGATTTTTAGAAGTTTTGGGTATTTTCTGGAATTTCCTGAATTATTATTATATCTAAAATCCCAGAAAAACTTTTACTGCGTCAGCATGACATCATGCTGACGTCAGCCAGTCAACAGGGCCAGTCCAGGTCAAACCTGACCAGTGGGTCCCTCATGTCAGTGTCACAGCTAATTAACTGAGTTAATTAGAGTTAAACTAAAACTAATTAGCTGTCAGTGGGGCCAGGGCCCACATGTCAGTGACTAAACTAATTAACTAATTAATATTAAATTAACACCTAAACTGAGTTTGACTTGCGGGCAGGGCCCACATGTCATTGACCCAGGGGGTCAAACCCGTGGTCAAAACTGGTCCAAGTCGCCGGCGTTTAGCCGCCGGCGAGGCCAAACGCGGCGGCGTGCTTCGGAAAACGGCTGTGGGGCACGGCTCGAGCTACGGCTGGGTGCGTTGGAGAGCTCTTGCTCTTCCGCATCGGATGGTGGTGGTCGCCGGACCTGGGGTGGCCGGAGACGACGGCAACAAGCTCGACGGCGGCGACCGGCGTCGGGCGTGTGTGGGGATGCGGCTGCAGGGGCCTAGGCGATGCGTGCGTAGCACCGTTCGCATCTACGTGCTGTGGTGAGTGCGTTGGACGGGTGCCGGTGACCAAATGGTCACCGGAGCATCACCGGCGACGAGCACGGCGGCGGTGCGTGCGGTGGAGCTACGTGAAGTGGGTTACAGGGCAAGAGGGAGCCAACGGAGAGGGGGAGGAGGTAGCTAGGCTCACAGTGGTCGCAGCAGGCACCGAAGCGAGCTCGGGGGTGGTCGGAGCTGAGCAGCACGACGCGGGGGATCTCCGCGGCCGGAGTTGGGGAAGAAGAGCTCGGGGGCGTCTCCAGGGCGGGCGAGCGCTCGGGGCTCGGCCTGTCGAAGCAGTCGAGGTCGGCGGAGACGAGGGACAACACGGCGGAGCTCGGGGACGACGGTGGACGTGGTTTCTACGACGGTGCGATCACGGCGGCGTCGGCCATGGCGCGGGGAGAGCGGAGGAGAGGAGCTGGGGAGAAACGGAGGTGTCTGAGGGGTCGAGGGGGACGTGGACGTTCGATCCACTCCTCCAGGACGGCGAGGGGGCGAAGCAGGGCGGCGGGCAGCTGCGTGGCGCGTCGTGCGGTCGCCGTCGAGCACCTGCCTGCCTGCCTGGCCGAGCCAAGCAGCTCGCTGGAGCGGCAGCTGGGCTGGGCCGGCAGGTGGGCCGGGTGGGCGCCAGGTAAGTGTTCTCTCTCTCTCCATTTTCTATTTTCTTTTCTGTTTCATTTCTTTTGCAACTTTGTTCATTTAATAAAAATGCCTAAACATTTTTATAAATCATAACACTTGTCATATCTGTTGTATATAATATGAACAGTAGGAAACATTATAGTTTATGATTATTTGAGCATTTAAAATATTTTATAGCATTTAAATGCCCAAATTCAAATACCATATGATTTAATCCAAAACCCTAGATTGTCCTAGAAAATTGTGCACCATTTTTGGCAGAGGTTTAAGACCAAGGCAGAAATGATGAACATTTTGAAGGGCATTTTGGGTACATTGCAAAATATTTTAGCAAACCCTAGTTGTTAGGGGAGGGGTGCTGGGGTTTCTGTTAATCCCATTTCAAGTTTCTTTGAAAGTAAACATGATGCACACTCTAGTCAGATCCTAATGCAAGTGCTAGCTAGGGATGTGACAACTCACCCCCACTTAAAAGAATCGCGTCCCGAGATTCGGGTTCCTCCGGAAAGAGGGTGTGGTACTCAAGTCGAAGACGATCCTCCCTTTCCCAAGTAGCTTCACTCTCGGAATGATGTGACCATTGAACCTTGAGAAACTTGATATTGTGGCGTCGAGTGGTGCGCTCGGTTTGATCAAGAATACGAACGGGGTATTCTCGATATGTGAGATTGTCTTGGAGATCAAGCGTTTCGTGGTCCACTCCGCGGATAGGATCCGAGAAGCAACGCCTGAGTTGAGAAACGTGGAAAACATCATGAACTCTGGAGAGGTGCGGAGGTAGTTCCAATTGGTAGGCAACTTCTCCTCGTTTGGCAAGAATGCGAAAAGGACCGATGAAACGAGGGGCCAATTTGCCTTTGATACCGAAGCGATGGGTTCCCTTAAGAGGAGTAACCCGAAGGTAAGCCTTATCGCCGACTTCAAAAGTCACAGGCTTATGATGACTATCATATTGGCTCTTTTGGCGAGACTGGGCTGTTTTCAATCTCTCACGAATGATGCGAACTTGTTCCTCTGCTTCCTGAATCATATCCGGGCCAAAGAATTGTTTTTCGCCGGTTTCTGACCAGTTAAGAGGTGTTCGACACCTTCGTCCATATAGAATTTCGAAGGGAGCTTTACCCAAGCTGGCTTGATAACTATTGTTATAAGCGAATTCGGCAAATGGAAGACACTTTTCCCATTCCATACCGAAAGAAATGACAGAGGCTCGAAGCATGTCTTCCAGAATTTGATTGACTCGTTCCACTTGACCACTTGACTGCGGATGGAAGGCAGTACTGAAAGAGAGATGAGTTCCCATAGCATTCTGGAAACTTTCCCAAAATCGGGAAGTGAAGAGACTTCCACGGTCTGAGTTAATCTCCAACAGTACACCATGTAGTGATACTATTCGAGAGATATATAAGTCTGCTAGCTGGCTAGCGGTAATACTCTCCCGAACAGGCAGGAAGTGAGCTACTTTAGAGAGGCGGTCGATAACGACGAAGATAGCATTATTCCCTTTCCTGGACCTGGGAAACCCGGTAATGAAGTCCATACCGACTTTATCCCATTTCCATTCAGGAATAGCTAGAGGTTGAAGGGTGCCAGCAGGCCGTTGATGCTCTGCTTTAACTCGACGACAAACGTCGCAGTTAGCAATGAACTGAGCGATTTCTCTCTTCATCCTAGTCCACCAGAATCTTTGACGTAGGTCTTGATACATTTTGGTACTACCGGGATGAATCGTGAGAGGAGATTCATGAGCCTCCTTGAGGATCAAACGTCTTAGGTTTCGTACTTTAGGAACCACTAAACGGTTGCTAAAGAATACGACTCCTTGATCATCAATTGAGAAACATCCTGCAACTCCTTTCTTGATGTTCCTCTTAATACGGGAAATTCCGGGATCAACCTTCTGTGCTTTGATGAGTTGATCCAAAAGGGTAGGTTTCGCCACCAAGGTGTAAAGGAATCCTCGAGGAACAATGTGAAGGTTAAGCTTACGAAATTCCTCGTGGAGAAGTGGTTGACTTTGTTGTAACATTAAATTGTTACAATAAGACTTACGACTTAGTGCATCAGCCATGACATTGGCCTTTCCAGGAGTGTAAGTGATTCCTAAGTCGTGGTCGGTGAGTAACTCAACCCAACGTCTTTTCCTGAGATTTAGATCCGGTTGGGTGAAGATATACTTCAAACTTTGGTGATCAGTGAAGATTTCACAGCGATTACCAAGGAGGTAATTTCGCCACGTTTTGATTGCATGGACTACAGCTGCAAGCTCTAGATCATGAGTAGGATAATTATCCTCATGTGGGCGCAACTGTCGCAATCACTTGACGATCTTGCATGAGAATGCAACCTAGTCCTTGTCGCGAGGCGTCACAATAGATTATAAAATCCTTGGAAAAGTCTGGTGGTACCAGTACAGGTGCAGATGTCAGGCGTCTTTTCAGTTCCTGAAAACTGGACTCGCACTGTGGGGTCCACTCAAACTTTTTATCTTTCTTGAGGAGTTCGGTTAGAGGTTTAGCAACCTTGGAGAAGTTCTCGACGAAACGTCGGCAATAGCTTGCTATGCCAAGAAAACTCCTAACTTGCTTGACCGATTCAGGAGAAGTCCAATCAAGGACGGCTTGAACTTGCTCGGGATTGACAGCAATACCCTTGCCAGAGATCACATGACCTAGATAGGTTACTTCTGGCAACCAAAATTCACATTTAGAGAATTTGGCATAAAGGTGGTGCTCTCGAAGTTTCGTCAATACCAGCCTTAAATGCTCGGCATGATCTTCCTTGTTCTTGGAGAAAATGAGTATATCATCGAGGTATACCACGACGAATTTATCCAAATACTCCATGAATATAGAATTCATTAACCGAGAAAAGGTAGCTGGGGCATTGGTTAATCCGAAGGACATGACGGTGTACTCATATTGGCCATAACGAGTAACGAAAGCCGTTTTAGGAATGTCCCCGTTCTTGATTTTGATTTGATGGTAGCCCAACCTCAAATCCATCTTAGAGAAGACTGAGGATCCAGCGAGCTGATCATACAGGTCGTTGATCCTGGGAAGCGGATACTTATTCTTTATGGTGACCAGATTGACAGGTCGGTAATCTACAACCATCCGCTCCGTTCCATCCTTCTTCTTGACGAAGAGGATGGGGCAAGCCCAAGGGGAAGAACTAGGACGGATGAAACCCTTTTGCAAGGACTCATCGAGTTGTTTCTTTAGCTCAGCTAATTCTAGTGGTGCCATCTTATAAGGTCTCCTAGAGATTGGGACAGTTCCAGGAATAAGATCTATCACGAACTCGACATCTCTGTCAGGTGGAACTCCTGGCAGTTCTTCTGGAAAAACATCCGGAAAGTCACGGACTACCGGGATATCTTCGAGTTCTGGTAGAGGGCTGGCATTAAGAGAATAGAGCTGACGTTCAGCCATTCGAGTTAGGACATTGACTATCTTGCCGGAAGGGTGTGTAAGTTGAACGGTCCTAGTAAAGAAATCAATCTTGGCATAATGAGTTGTCATCCAATCCATACCCAAGATGATGTTTATATCCGAGGACTTGAGAGCGATTAGAGATGCAAGGAAAACAAGTCTATCGACAAGGATTTCATTTCCATGGCTTACCCTAGAGGTTTGCCACTTTGAACCAGGAGTTTGAATAACCATGGAAGTAGGCATGTCACAAAAAGTCATGTTGTGCAATCGAGCATAGCTTTCAGATATGAACGAATGGGATGCTCCAGTATCGAAAAGAACAGATGCCGGATGGCAGTTTACGAGAAGCGTACCAAGGACGACGTTAGGATCCTCATAGGCTTCTTCAGCAGAAACATAGTTGACATGACCACTTGCAGCGGGGATTGGCTTGACATAGTTCACCTTGCCGGTTGGATTACCACGGCCAACGGGTTTTCCTGGCTGGTTCTAGGGACAATCACGCATGTAGTGTCCCGGTTCTCCACACTTGAAACATGTCACAGTGGTGGTGCGTGGAGCAAAGTTGGAGGGTGGACCTCCATAGGTATTAGCAGGTGCAAACTGTTGAGTTGGGCGAGGCGCCTCATAGGATGGCCTCGGTGTATACTTGGGTGGCAGAGCAGTGTTAGGAACCCATACACGGCGCTTGTGAGAACCAGAGCCGGATGAGGAACCAAGGTCTCGAGTATGCTTGCGGGTGGCCTCGAAGTCGGTCTGGCCTGTCTCAGCACTGATAGCCTTGTTAACCAACTTCTGGAAAGAGGTGCACTCGTGCAGACGTAGATCACGACGAAGTTCAGGGCTGAGTCCCTTGCGGAACCTCGCCTGTTTCTTGGCATCGGTGGATACTTCCTCAGGTGCATAGCGTGCCAGATTACCAAACTCACGACTGTAGCCATCCACAGTCAGACGGCCCTGGGTGAAATTGCAGAATTCCTCCCGCTTCCGATCCATGAGACCTTCCGGAATGTGATGTTCACGGAATGCCTCACTGAACTCAACCCAGGTAGTGACTTGGCCAGCAGGACGCATAGCTTCAAAGTTTTCCCCCCAAAGACTGGCAGTGCCCTCAAGATGGTAGGCGGCGTAGATAACCTTGTCAGCTTCGGCCACACGGGCAGAGTGTAGCTTGTGGGTGATACTACGTAGCCAGTCATCAGCATCCAGAGGTTCAGTGGAGTGATGGAACTTCGGTGGACACATCTTGATAAAATCGTGGATTGACACCACGTCATTCCTCTGACGGAACCCAGTGTTTTGCTCTATGCGTTCCAGCAGACGGTTGGTCTCTCTCTTGTTCCGTTCTGCTTCAAGCATAACTTCCGCCAAGGAGGGTGGCTGGGGCAGATTTCCATCTCTAGACCCACTAGCCTCACCCTGCTCCTGAGCAGCAGGAGTGTTGCGAGTGTTGACCATCCTAGGAAATCAAAACAACGGTTTAGACAAGGATGGCAAAAATTTGACATAGAAGTGCAGAATGTAATGGATGACACAGAATGCTAGGGATGGCAATGGGTAGGGTATGGGCGGGTACGACACTTTTCTACCCAAACTCATACCCAAATCTTTTTTCTATACCCACCCACTTCACTATCCATGGACGCAAATTGGTACCCATGCCCATACCCATCGGGTATCCTATACCCAATGGGTATCCGGTGGGTACAATATATAGGATTAACATGACAAAATTAAGATGAGAAAAATGTCTAAATTTAGGTACCCATTCGGTGGGTACAATATATAGCCTTGGTTTGGGATGAATCGACGAGGATTCAGTAACTCGGCTCTTGATTGCTTCATCTTCCGAAGTCAAGGAAAAGTAGAGAAGATAAGTACTTTAGGTATACGAGGGGTCTGGGGCGATGGCTGGCTATGGGCCTATGGTCCGTGGGCTAGTTAAGAACTCAAGATAATTATTTACTCACATATTACATGGTTTAATTTATTTATTTATTTTTTGGGTATCCATTGGGTTACCCATGGGTATAATTTCATACCCATACCCTACCCATACTTTTTGCGGGTATGGATACCCATACCCATGGGTGTGAAATGGTAAAAAGTCTCACCCATGCCCACTATTTTCGGGTAGGGTAGCCGCGGGTACCCATACCCATGGGCAAAACTGCCATCCCTACAGAATGCAGAGATGTTCATCCGTACGACATGGTAATATAGGAACTGCTATATATACACCAGTGGTCATACACACCATACAAAGTTTAGTACAAGCCAAGGCTAAAGTACAACTGCGGTGAAAGACGATACATCCCATCAGAGGCATTCCAAGCTCCTATACATTATTTAACTACACCTCCGGAATTCAGTACACACTAAGTCATATTCCACAAGACGCACAGGACTGTGGAAATACAACTACTACAATACTACTACTACCACGGACTAGCTCAGACATTCGCGTAGTAATCCTCGTAAAGATTACCACCGTAGCCTGGAAGTGGTACAGACGGATCTTGGAACTCGCGAGCACTCGAAGGTTGTGGACCATAAGGGCATGGGTGTGGTCTCGGTCCCGATGCTGGTGGTAACCGACGCCCACGTGGAGGTGTAATACCCCCAACGTCACGCCAATCCATGCGATCAGGTAGACGAGTCCGCACAGGATACAAATCCCGCATGTCCAGATATCCGGCGTGCACAGCAGGTGCAAGCCGTGTCAAAGTAGTCCAGCGAGCGGCTCAGGTGTTATACAGCTCCATTCGGAGGGCATGGACCTCACGGTCCCTATCCTCCAACATCTGAACAGTAGTCTGAAGCAGTGGCTCTTCATGAGCAGCATCAGTATACAGACCAGTGTAGTAGCCTTCTTCTCCGGGGAGTGAAGCTGGCATGTAACAGAACTCAGTGTTCAGCAACAGGGCATGCCTAGCACGGAGAATGGTCATCATCGAATAAGCGGCATCCTGCACTGCCATCTCGATGGTAATCCCGAGTCCATAAGACCAATGGATGGGATCATTAGCTCCGGGATATGAGGGATATATCCGGACTGTGCAGAAATACTGACTTTGATTAAAATCCCGATACTGTTCCTCCACAGTGTATTCAGGATACCAGCGATAACCGGTCTCAGTCATCACACGGACTAGCATGGCCGTGTGACCGGGCACATTAATGCACCGAGTCAAATGAACCACTTGGTGAGGAATGCGGCCAGACATCTGAAACACCAAATAATGCAAAGGCATTAGTGTTTCTGGAAGAAATCGGGCAGCATAACAACTGTAAATGCTCAAACAAGGATTTAAGACATCATACAAATGATAGCATAGCCACTCAACAATTCCATATCAAGGTTCCGGTTCAATAATCATCATACTCCAAAGGATAGAAACTGAACTGAGGCTTGAAACCAATAATCCTAAGAGTCTACGGATTAGTAACACGTGAACCTAGTAAGGATAAGAGGCCTAGTCCTAAATCCCCGTAGAAAGAATAGACAGACTCAGATCAGAAGGGCATAAGGTAAAGGAGTAAAAAGAGCCTTACGTTCCCTTCCACAATCAATTCCCCTACATATAACTAAGAATTTTTCTAGACTCAACATCGACCAGTTTGGCTTGAGAAACCTACAGGCAGTCCAGCTCTGATGCCAACGCTGTCAGGACCCCGATCCTAAGCCACACCGATCTAGCTGTAACACGTCATATCACTTTGCGGCCTCACGCACGGTAACCCCACCGGTGCCACCTTACCTGGCCCGGGAGCGTTTGCGCATTTTGGCACACGTATATGACAGTGTCGCTAGCATCCATATGACAGAGAACCCGGCCGACATGGCTAGTTATAATCCAAAAGTGGCACTAAATTACAGAGACAGGCATCCATGACCCAGCAACGAACGTGTCGGTCATCAACGTATGAACCCAAGTCGTAGCAAGCTACATGGACTTAAAGGAACAACGCGTGACATTTCCCCTAAGGGACAGACACAGGAACGAAGAAGGACACATGCCGGCCAGCCTACGTGTTCCGAGCAGTAGCAAGCTACCAAGGCTCATTGGAATCACTAGGAGGCATTTCCCTGTAAGATAGGCTACCAAAGGAAAACAACTAGGTGTCGGATCCCACACATACCAAGCATTTCAATCATACACGCAATATGCTCAATATGTGCAAATACAACATTGCATCACAACAGAACTCTATGACTCAAAGTACTTTATTTAAAAGGCTCCAAGAGCCATACATAACATAGTCATACAGGTAGGGGTCACATGACCCAACACTCAAGTCATACAGTCATACAAGCACAAGCGGAAGCTACATGTCTGAGTATAGACAACTTAGAAAATAAAACAGGCTTGGTGTAGCCTGACTATCTACAAGGCCCTTCACAAGCTCCAGATCACCGTCTGGGTGTCAAGCTACTCGTCGACGTCAACGTCTATGTAGAACCCATCAGCGGGGGCAGGGTTCTCCTCTGCAACAGTTATTAAGCAAACATGAGTACAAAGGTACTCAGCAAGTCTTACCACAGAACCTATCATACATGCAACATTATCAAAGGGGGTAGTGGAGTTTATAGCAGAATGCCAGCTTTGACCTTGGCTAACCTATACTACAACTCCCAACAGATTGCAAGATGTTATTACGAACACGAGTCCTCTAGTCACCACATCAATACACTACCGAGGATCCTCTTCCGTCATCCTACGGAAGGGCCATCCACGGCACTCACGCTTATCTTGAGGCTTTTAGTAGTATCCATCAACTTGTCTATGAACTGTAAGAGTAACCAAGTAGTTCGTACCGCGAACAACGGCTATTCGAATAGTTTGATAACCATGCAGGGGTGTACTTCTTCACACACGCTTCCATCGCTTATCGCCGTTTACTCGGCGTGTACTCGGCAACCTTCAAACGGAAGCCCAGCGAGGGTGTCGGCCACGACCTGACTAACTACTCAAGTCTCTCGTCCAGGTTTATCGCCTATTTGGGTTCCATCCGTGGGGAGATCCGGCCGGGGTGTCGCTCACGGCCCCAAACGATGTGTACAGGGTTCCCGAGTCACCAAACGGGCAACCGGTACACCGTGCCACGTACCTGTCGCATCACAACCCACCCCGAGGGTCAGTGTTGTGCACGACCTCCAGTAAGCTATAAACACCAGAAACTAGTTGCAACTCCTGGATAGAGATCAAGGGTAATTAATAAGTCAAGAGGGTCCATTGGTTTCGGGCCCAATGCATGGTAGTAACTGCAACTTGAACCACACATACAGATCTCGGGTCCTATGTACGGTTCCAATGAAACAACCCACCACGTACTCCTACATGGCCTTTCATCGATACCTTTACCAAAAGTATTCTACACTTCCTTCTCTTTATCGAAAGATTGTTTCACTCTGATTCATCACCCAGATGAATCAGACCAGACACAACTCTAAGCATAGCAGGCAACATAACAAAATAGCATGGTGGATCACACATCACATGGCTCAATCAACTCCTACACATGCTAGTGGGTTTCAACTATTTACTGTGGCAATGACAGGTCATGCAAGGGAATAGGGTTCAACTACCGCAGCAAGTAGCAGTTCACGCGCTGTTGCCTTAATGCAGTAAAAGAGAGCAGGAGCGAGAAGATTGGGTTGTATCGGAATGATCAATGATTGCTTGCCTGACAAGGTAGTTGTCGGGTACTGCTCTTCAACTGGATACGCAGCAGTATCCTCCGGAGCAGGACCTAACACAGGGAATACCGACGATACAATCATTAACAAACAAATGCAACAATATGATGCATGTTTATGACATGGCAAGATGCATGTGTGTTGGCTAATGCAACTAAAACCAGAAGGGTTTGAACCTATTTGAATCAAGGATTCAAATTGGAGTTCAAACTATTATTTAAATAAGTGCATTATCATGTTTTTGATATATACAGCAAGTTAAGTTGTTCAAACATGCATTAAACCAGTGCCATTGGATAGATTGGATTTTTCTGATCATTTTTCATATATAAATCTTTTCCATCTGAGCTATGGTTGATTTTATATGATTTTTAGAAGTTTTGGGTATTTTCTGGAATTTCCTGAATTATTATTATATCTAAAATCCCAGAAAAACCTTTACTGCGTCAGCATGACATCATGCTGACATCAGCCAGTCAACAGGGCCAGTCCAGGTCAAACCTGACCAGTGGGTCCCTCATGTCAGTGTCACAGCTAATTAACTGAGTTAATTAGAGTTAAACTAAAACTAATTAGCTGTCAGTGGGGCCAGGGCCCACATGTCAGTGACTAAACTAATTAACTAATTAATATTAAATTAACACCTAAACTGAGTTTGACTTGCGGGCAGGGCCCACATGTCATTGACCCAGGGGGTCAAACCCGTGGTCAAAACTGGTCCAACTCGCCGGCGTTTAGCCGCCGGCGAGGCCAAACGCGGCGGCGTGCTTCGGAAAACGACTGTGGGGCACGGCTCGAGCTGCGGCTGGGTGCGTTGGAGAGCTCTTGCTCTTCCGCATCGGATGGTAGTGGTCGCCGGACCTGGGGTGGCCGGAGACGACGACAACAAGCTTGACGGCGGCGACCGACGTCGGGCGTGTGTGGGGATGCGGCTGCAGGGGACTAGGCGATGCGTGCGTAGCACCGTTCGCATCTACGTGCTGTGGTGAGTGCGTTGGACGGGTGCTGGTGACCAAATGGTCACCGGAGCATCACCGGCGACGAGCACGGCGGCGGTGCGTGCGGTGGAGCTACGTGCAGTGGGTTACAGGGCAAGAGGGAGCCAACGGAGAGGGGGAGGAGGTAGCTAGGCTCACAGTGGTCGCAGCAGGCACCGAAGCGAGCTCGGGGGTGGTCGGAGCTGAGCAGCACGACGCGGGGGATCTCCGCGGCCGGAGTTGGGGAAGAAGAGCTCGGGGGCGTCTCCAGGGCGGGCGAGCGCTCGGGGCTCGGCCTGTCGAAGCAGTCGAGGTCGGCGGAGACGAGGGACAACACGGCGGAGCTCGGGGACGACGGTGGACGTGGTTTCTACGACGGTGCGATCACGGTGGTGTCGGCCATGGCGCGGGGAGAGCGGGGGAGAGGAGCTGGGGAGAAACGGAGGTGTCTGAGGGGTCGAGGGGGACGTGGACGTTCGATCCACTCCTCCAGGACGGCGAGGGGGCGAAGCAGGGCGGCGGGCAGCAGCGTGGCGCGCCGTGCGGTCGCCGTCGAGCACCTGCCTGCCTGCCTGGCCGAGCCAAGCAGCTCGCTGGAGCGGCAGCTGGGCTGGGCCGGCAGGTGGGCCGGGTGGGCGCCAGGTAAGTGTTCTCTCTCTCTCCTTTTTCTATTTTCTTTTCTGTTTCATTTCTTTTGCAACTTTGTTCATTTAATAAAAATGCCTAAACATTTTTATAAATCATAACACTTGTCATATCTGCTGTATATAATATGAATAGTAGGAAACATTATAGTTTATGATTATTTGAGCATTTAAAATATTTTATAGCATTTAAATGCCCAAATTCAAATACCATATGATTTAATCCAAAACCCTAGATTGTCCTAGAAAATTGTGCACCATTTTTGGCAGAGGTTTAAGACCAAGGCAGAAATGATGAACATTTTGAAGGGCATTTTGGGTACATTGGAAAATATTTTAGCAAACCCTAGTTGTTAGGGGAGGGGTGCTGGGGTTTCTGTTAATCCCATTTCAAGTTTCTTTGAAAGTAAACATGATGCACACTCTAGTCAGATCCTAATGCAAGTGCTAGCTAGGGATGTGACAGGATTGCTCCAAATGATCTACATCAACATTGAGCATCTACATCTTCAACACCTACATGAAGTCATCATCGACAAAACCCAAGATTAGTTCATCCCTCTTAGGGGGATATCACATCTAAGGGGAGCTTTACTCTAACAATTGAGCTAAAGCAACTCTAATGATGTGAACACAACAATGCTTTATGTAAAAGTGGTAACCCCACTTGTGCTTAAACGATGAGTATGACCTATGATCAAATGTTCTCATTTGACTCCTAAGTCAATATACTCGTATATAGATGATGTAGTCATCGCCAATTGCTTGATAAATGCTAGAATGGTTGTGCATGCTTTACCACATGTTTCATTTGCTATCTTATTGTGTGAGCATGTTGACTGCAACTTTTCCTCATTCGAGGACATCCATTTGTTGCTTTGATTGTTTCGCTCTTTTCTTTTTGCCAAATGGATGGACAAGAAAGTCTAAGAACACCCTCTAGCTATCTATGCTTTTCTCATCTCAAACTCTATTCATGCTACATCACAAAGTTTGATCAAGTCAGATTCGAACCACTCTGTGTGAGGAGCACTCGAAGTCCCCGATTCGTCATAGACTTAAACTTCGAAAACCTCTTTATGCATTTCGGTATGACCGAGTCATCCACTTTGGTCACACCGAGTTCACTAAGTTGATCTAGGTTTTCAATCTCGGTGCAACCGATTTGAACTTTTTGGTCGCACCGAGTTGCAGTAACTGCTAGCAGTTTTGCATCTCGGTGCCACCGAGTTGTTCCACTCGGTCACACCGACAGGGTCAGGTTATATATACCGACTGGTTGAATTTTGGAAAACTTTCTGAAACCTTTCGCCCGCGCGTGACCTGCTCTGCCTCCTCGGGTCTCCGGATCATCTCCTCGCCGCCAGCGACCTCCCGCCGCTGGACTCCACCGCCGTCAATGGCAATCTCCACCGCCGTTGCCGCCGTAGCAAGTTCACCGCCGAGTTAGGGTATGAACTTGATCCTTCGTGCTGCTCTTTAACTCCAACTTGTAGCACATTGCTTTGCCATGTTTCTTGCCACGTATGAAATCTTCCTGTTTAGCAGAAACTCTGTAGAAAGTAGTTTTGATTCAAAAAAAATAGGGTTAGGTCTCCGCCGAACTCATCTCGGACCGACCAAGTTGTAGAAATTGGTCCCACCGATTTGGCTTAGGCCATTGCACTTGCTCTTTTCGGTTTGACCAAAAATTGCAAATCGGTGTGACCGAGTTCAACTCTTTGTGAAACCCTAGCAATATCGGTGCCACTGAATTGTGACTCGGTTTGACTGAGTTCACTAGTTTAGGCTCCAAAATTGCTTCGGTATCACCGAGTTTAACAAATCGGTAGCTCCGAAATGCTTTCTGTAGAGAACTAAAACTAAGTTTTTCTTGTCATCTGTTTTGCAAAAATTATGTGCTTTGTGATGCTCATCCACTCTACCACATCTACATCTATTCACAGGGTCAACTTTCAGTTTGGAGTGTCAAAGATGTCTGACTACAGTGACAGCCGGAATGTGTCTGAGGAGCAAGTCAACCTGAGTGAGGGCACTAGTCCCTCTAGCAGCTATGATGAGGGTAGTAGGAGCACACCTAGCAACTTGCCCAAGGCAGCTACCAAGACCAGGAAGAAGAAAACCTCAGATACTGAGGATGAGGATTTTGTGGCTGACGAGGCCACTTCAAAGAAGAAGGAACTCAGGAAGGAGTATGGCACAACTGCTGCAACAAAGCCAAGTTTGAACAAGAAAGCACCTGCCAAGAGGATTCCTATGTCAATGGCCAGATCATCTACTCAAGAGACTATGGTGTTCACACTTGAATCCAGAGATGATGAGCCAGCAGGAAAGAAGAAGAGAGCTAGAAAGACAACAGCCAGAGTGATTGGCAAGCCATCCATGAGGGATGATTAAGATGATGAAGCTGAAGAAGAAGAGGTTGCTGCACCAGCTCCTAAAGCTCAAAAGCTTATGGGAGATGCTATCAAGTCTGGGGCTGCCCCCTCTAAGCCCAAGACTGCTCCCAAAGCTGCTCAAGCCATCAAGTCTGCACCTAAGAGAAGCACTAGGAACATTCTAGCTTCAGAGAAAAACAAGGCCCCAGTGCATGAGATTGATGAAGAAGCTGGGGCCCAAGTGCTTAGAAAGTTGAAGCGCAAGATCCCTGACCACAATGATGCTCATCTAGTAGCAGAAGACATGAAGTTGAGAAAGGATGCGAGTCTCAGACAATGGAGACAAGCTGATCCATATGCTGTAAGGAGAACGACTGCTGTGAACTACAAGTTTTACACCAAGGAACAGCGAGACTTCTATGAGACCGCTCTGCTCGACAAGAAGCCCATTGTGTGTGATATGAGAAGGCTGGACTGGGACTTCATTGATGACAATGCAGATTAGTTTCCCAATGTGCATGAATGCTTCAAAGCATGTGGAGTCGA
Organism: Secale cereale; assembly: GCA_902687465.1. NCBI lineage: Eukaryota > Viridiplantae > Streptophyta > Magnoliopsida > Poales > Poaceae > Secale > Secale cereale. The sequence continues at coordinate 221,301,046 of LR738709.1, forward strand.
CAAGTTTGTGGCTCAGAATTTGACAAAGTGGAATGATGAACTCATCATGCAATTCTACTCCATAGCTCACTTTTATCCTGATGTTAGAATTATATGGATGTCTGAAGGTACAAGGTACCAGTCAACTGTTGCTGAGTGGGCCAAGCTGATTAATGCCCCCGAAGAGCATGAGGATGATTTGGATGTATATGCCAAGAAGAAGCAAGACCGCAATTCTATGGCCAATATGTACAAGGAGATCCCTGATGATGACTTGCAGAGACATAAGTTTGGATCTGTACATCACTTGTAGTCTGGTCTAGCTACTATCAACACAATCTTGAGGCATACATTGTTGCCCAAATCTGGAGATTCAAAGATGATCAGAGGACATTCAATTAACATGCTGCATATTTTTGATGTGCCTCAAAAATTCAAAGTCATGAGTCTCATTGATGAAACAATCAAGAGGACCGCTACAAATCAGAAGAGATCATGTGGGTATGATCCACACATCCAGATGCTCATCAACTACAAGATGGGCACATGCACATATTTATTGGACAGAAAATATCTTCCCTTGGTGCCTGACTTTGAGGACAACACTATTGTCATGGATGAGAATGAACCATCTTCAGTGCAAGCACATGAAAGGAGAGAGAAAGCCAGAGCTGAGAAAACTGCCAAGATGGCAAGTGATGCAGAAGCATCTCAAATGACTCTCAAGTCCAAGCAAGACCAAATGGCATATCTGATTCAAGCAACCATGAGGACTGAGAAGGGCTTGGCCACCCTGACTAAGAATCGGGAGAGCTTGGAGAGGATCATTGAGACTAAGTTCTATGGTCTTGATCTGAAAGTGACAAGGATATAGTCTGCAGATGAGCAGCTCCAGGAGGAAGGAGAGGAGAGGACAGGATAGGCTACCACAGATGCATTTCAGCAAGTGCCTCGAGGTCAGAGATCTGCTGCACTGCCAGTTCCAGACACTAGAGCTACAGCATCAGCACCAGCAGCCACAGCTTCAATGCCACCTCCAGCAGCCACTCCACAAGCTCCAGCTACTTCATCTGTAGCCTTCGTCCTTGGAGTTCTCTCTACACCGCCTCCCAAAGATCGAGCCTGAGAGACGAATATCACTATGCATTTTCAAAACTTTTTGGTAACTTGTTGCCAAAGGGGGAGAAATATGTATAGATAATAGGCTTAGAGAGAGAGTGTTTTGCCTCTTTGGTCTCTCTTACTTTTGGTTGAACTTTATTGTGCGTTTGCTTTATACTCTATGTCCGTGTGTGAGATACTTGTTTGATCACATGATTGATCATATGCTACCTTAATGCTTGCTTGGATGATACTATCTTTTATATCCTTATATGATCATTCACTTTGCTTGGTGATGAGTGCATGTTTTCAGTTTATATCATTTTAGCACTCCACCAAGATGTATGTGACATGGAAGAGTAGCCCATGATCCTAATCGATTGTGCATTTGCATTCAAACGCAAATTTGAAATAATGCATAAATTTAGGGGGAGTTCTTGTTTATCACATACTTCTCAAAGAGAAGATGTATTTCAATCTTATTCATTTGTCGAAGCTTTGATCTATATGTTGTCATCAATTACCAAAAAGGGGGAGATTGAAAGTGCAACAATCCCCGGGTGGTTTTGATAATTACTAACAACATATAGCTCATTGAACTACTGCTATCTCAAGATGATATTTCAGGAAAGTTCAATGATTGGCATGGCATGGACTAGGAATCTGGACCCCTGAAAATGCTAAGGACAAAGGATTGGCTCAAGCTCAAGACTCTACATTTTCCATTTTAGTGATCCAAGATCACATTGAGTCCATAGAAAAGCCAATACTATTAAAAGGGGATGAGGTGTTGCCTAATGGGTTTCTTTCTCAAAATGCTTAGTGATATGCTCAAAAACCCTCAACCACTTTCTTACATCCACATATTTCCCAAAACAAAAGTCAAACTTGGCCCCACTGAAAAGTTCTATCCGGCGCCACCGAGTTCATTTGACATAGCCACTGCCACTAAACCCTAATCACTTCGGTCTCACCGAGATGGGATTGCAAACTCTCTGTTTCCCTTCGTAACATTTCGGTCTCACCGAGATGAGCGATCGGTCCCACCGAGTTCGCAATGCAAACTCTCTGCTTCCTCTTCGTAACGTTTCGGTCCCATCGTGTTTGCCTGATCAACACTCTGTAAGATCATTACCAAAATCGGTCTCACCGAGTTTGTGTAATCGGTCTCACCGAGATTACATTATGCCCTAACCCTAGTGAAATCAGTCCTACCGAGTTGATCATATTGGTCCCACTGAAATGCCTAACGGTCACATTATGAACTAAATCGGTCTGACCGAGTTCTCTGAATCGGTCCCACCGAGTTTGGTAAATTGTGTGTAAGAGTTAGATTTTGTGTGGAGGCAATATATACCCCTCCACCCACTCTTCACTTATGGAGAGATCCATCAGAACATACCTACACTTCCATCATACATGTTGTCAGAAGAGAACCACCTACTCAAGTGTTGAGATCAAGATATTCCATTCCTACCATATGAATCTTGTTCTCTAGCCTTCGCCAAGTTTCTTTCCACTCAAATCATTCTTCCACCATATCCAAATCTATGAGGAGTTGTTTGAGTGTTGGGGAGACTATCATTTGAAGCATTTGAGCAAGGAGTTCATCATCAACACACCATCTATTACCTTTTGGAGAGTGGTGTCTCCTAGATTAGTTAGGTGTCACTTGGGAGCCTCCGACAAGATTGTGGAGTTGAACCAAGGAGTTTGTAAGGGCAAGGAGATCACCTACTTCGTGAAGATCTACCCCTAGTGAGGCAAGTCCTTCGTGGGCGATGGCCATGGTGGGATAGACAAGGTTGCTTCTTCGTGGACCCTTCGTGGGTGGAGCCCTCCATGGACTCGCGCAGCCGTTACCCTTCGTGGGTTGAAGTCTCCATCAACTTGGATTTACGATAGCACCACCTATCGGAACCAAGACAAAAAACATCCGTGTCTTCACTTGCGTTTGCTCCCTCCAAACTCCTCCCTTTACCTTCATATGCAATTGTTTTACATTCCGCTGCTATACTCTTAGAATTGCATGTGTAGGTTGATTGCTTGACTTGTGCTAATTTGCTACAATCTGCCAAGAATTAAAATTGGGAGAAGGCTAGATTTTTATTTGGTTAAGTAGTCTAATCACCCCCCTCTAGACATACTTTCGATCCTACAAGGCGACGTCGAAGTCGATGACTTCGGTGTGGTAGTTGTCGCGCTTGCCAAAGGTGATAGGCAGGCAGACCTGCCCTATGGGGGTGGTGGAGCCGTCTGTCACTCCTTAGAAAGGCTTGGTAGGTACTAGCTGATCGTATGGTACTTGAAGGCTGTCGAATGTCTCGACGGACAGAACATTAAGCCCCGCACCGCCGTCGATGAGTGTCTTGGTGACTTGAACATTGCTGATGATGGGTGAACAAAACATCGGAAGGGCGCCGGCCATAGCCGCGCACTTGAGCTGGTCTGCTGAACTGAAGGTGATGAGGCACTTGGACCACCTTAGTGGGCGTGTGGCTTCGACTTGGGGAGAGCCCGTTCACTTCTCGAGCGAACTGCTTGAAGAGGCATTGAGAGGATGGGGCCTGTGGTCCGCCCAAGACGCAGGCGATGGCACGAGGGTCCTGGAAGCTCCCAGCCCCCTCGTCCTGGTCGTCGTTCCTTCTTCGTGGCAGAAGAGGAGGGAGACCAGCCTTGCCCTGGGGACGGTCGTCACGAGGCTAGTCCCTCCAAGCACCCTCACGAGGCTGGTCCCTCCATGCATCCTCACGAGGCTGGCCGCGCCAACGGTCCTCCCGAGGTTGGTCACGCCACTCCTGACGGGGCCACGGTCGTCCCAGCGTCCCCTGGTCCGACTTCCCCCACGGCCGTAGCCACGGTTGCTGCGCTCGAGGCGTTGGCTGATGCGTCCTTCGTGGAGGGCCCTGAGCTCTTGACAATCATGGGAGTTATGGTTGTGCACGTTGTGGAAGGCGCAAAACGGATGGTTGTTCTTGGACGACTCTGGGTAGTCGCGGCCACGCTTCATCTCTGGTTCAGCCGGAAGCACTGCCACTCCCTTGCGCTTTATGTCCTTACTCTTGGCCTTCTTGTCTTCAGGGTCAGTGGCGGGGAGCTCGACGAGGGAGAGGCGCCCATCCTCAGCTCTGGCACACTTGGTTGTGAGGTTGAACAGCTCAAGGGATGTGCATAGATCTTCGTGGATGGCAAGTTCCTCCTTCATCTTGACGTCGCGGACACCATCTGTGAACGCTGAAATGTTTGCCTCGTACATGACCTTGGGGATCTTGACGCGGACACTGTTGAAGCGCTGGATGAACTTCTGTAGGGTTTCTCCTGGTTGTTTCTTGATGCGCCGTAGGTCACCCGCGGCTGGGGGGCGGTTGCGGGTACCCTGGAAGTTGGCGATGAACCGCTCGCGCATCTCGCCCCAGGGTGGAGATTGATCCCGCGGGCAGGTTCAAGAGCCACGAGCTCATGCCATCCTTGATAGCCATGGGGAGCCAGTTCGCCATGATCATCTCGTTGCCACCGGATGCTTCGATGCTCAGCTCGTAGAGCTGCAGGAACTCAGCAGGGTCGGGGTGCCGTCGTAGCGTGGAGGTTGGTCAGGCTTGAACTTCCCACGCCAGTTGACATTGCACAGCTCGGGGGCGAGGGGCCTTGTAGCCTGCTGTCGACACCGGAGCTTATTGGGGAGGCGGAGCTTGGTCTTGGTCCTCGCGCGCCACCATGGCGGGGGGCGCACGGTCTTAACGCGGCGGTGGAGGGAGCGCTGGAGCTCTCGGGGCCGCTGGTTCTCTTGGCAGCTTCCTTCTTCGTGCACTAGCGCCGCGCGTGAGTGGTCACACATCGGGGCCACATGCCTTGGGTCTTGGACGATGCCTTGACATGGAGGAGGCAGAGGCGCTTCATGGGCCTCGTCGCCCGCATGGGGAGGCGGACGAGGTAGTGAGAGGGACGGTGCTGGAGATCCCCCAGCGACGATGACGAACTCGGCGATGCGGTCGAGCCATTCTTCATAGAAGTCGTTGACGGGGCGATAGCGCAGGAGCTCACATGCCATGAGCAACGCAGCCTGCGCGTCCACGGGTCCCCGGAGAGCATGGGATGACGAGACCACCGGTGTCAGTGATGGGGTCGAGGTGCGTCCGTCTCGCCGCACGTAGGGGTGCAGAGACGAGGCCCGCTGCTCGTGCCGTGCCGAGCCTGTGGCGGCGTTGGCAGCAGTTGATGGAGAACGGCGGGGCGGTCCGCTAGCAGGAGCTGTTTGAGCGACGCGGGTGGCAAGGGTGGTCCGCCGCTTAGCACGGGCTTTGCGAGCGTCGGCCATGAAACCGGTGGGGCGACGGAGCACAGATCGACAGAAGGGAAATTTCGGCACACCCCTACCTGGCGCGCCAAATGTCGGATCTTGGGTTCCGGCAAAACCCTTGTGGTTCGAACACTGGGGTACGCATAAAGATCTCTCCTTCTGCCCTAGCTCGTCTACTCACCAATTCCTAGGCCTAGCTTACCGAGCTCGAAGAACAAGGGACACAAAGGTTTATTTGGGTTTGGGCCACCATTGTGGTGTAATATCCTAATCCAATGTGGTGTGGTTGATTGCCTTGTAGGCTGGGGAAGAACTAGTACAATGGAAGAACAACCTCCTGAGGAGAGGTTTTCTTGTGCTCGGATGAGCTTGCTGGTGTGTGTCTTGTTGGCTCTCGATTAGATTGCCCCATATGGTGGTGGCTAGTCCTATTTATAGAGGCCCATTTCCTCTTCCCAAATATTGAGAGGGAAGGGATCCCACAACGGCCAAATCTGAAGGGGACAACTACTACAAGCTATCCTGACAAAAGGTGGTTTTTTTATGCCAAATGTTCTGGTGGTGACGCCATCGTGGGCTCCGCGATGACCTCCGCTCTCCCATCCTGCTGGTCTTGGTCTTGTTGCACCGATATGGAATCCTTTGCCTGATGCCTCTGGACTCCTCGCCTAGGCCTACCCCTTTAGCACCAAAGAGGAAACTGGCATCCTGCGCCCACTGGCGCCCTCCTGGCCTTGGTCGTCACTGCTCACGTCACGAGGACCTTGCGAGGTGCTCCTAGTCTCGATATCTCCGCTCCTCGGGAGCTAGCCTAGTGATGCCGCCTCAGGGGAGGTCTTGCGATATCTGCCTCGCGAGGCTTGGCCCCTCGCGAGGGTATTGCGTGGTTGTTGACGAGGTTGGGTCGTACCAGGCCGCTGGATGAGCTACGCCCTAGGCCACCGGCAGGCAAGTCTAGGTACCCCCGTTCCCAGGATGCCGAAAGTGTCGCTACTTTTCTCCTTCAAAGCCAAACAAGTATCAGCGGAAGCGCATTAAGAACGAAACTTGTCATGGTTCCAAACACATTACCTTCGGGCCGAGGGAGCGGTAGTCCCCATCCCAACATGAACCTTGCGTTTGGATTTCCTGTTAGGGGACGTAGTCGGCATGGTCCGCGCTCCTCCTGCGATTGTTCGATCCGCAGTACGTCGACCCTCGGGAGGGGAGGTCAACACATTTGGGATGGTGCGAGACGAGCACCATGTTTGAGAGAAGGTCCTCTTTTCACTTACCGTGAAGGATGGGAGAGCCTCTGGGTGATCGGTCGTCAAGCCAACCTTGCTGTTGTCAGGGCTCGCCTGGAAAAGACCACGTCTTCAATGTCGATCAATGTCTCTAGGACGTCATGATATCCCAGATCGTCATCACAATAGTAATCCTCCAGTTGAGGGGAAGGGCAATGTATGGACTCGAATTGACGCCTCCAAACCTGTTCAAGAAAAAGATACATCCAGTTAGAGTTCGTACGTAATCTTCAAACTTAAGACAATGGACCGCACCTTACCTAGTCTACGGTATTGTAGCTGGAGTAACCTGTCGGATTAGGGCTCCGCAAAACCCAAGAAGTTCGAACACAGGGGCGTGAACGAAGATCTCTCCCGCTCACGTCTACCTAGCGTCTCACCCTCGTCCAGTGAAGAGATTCAAGCAAACAGGAAGTGTAGCACGCAAGAGTTTACCCAGGTTCAGGCCACCTTGTGGTGTAAAACCCTACTTCCTGCTTTGGTGGATTGGCCTCAGGAGGGCTAGAATATGAACTAGTACAGTGGTTCCTGAGCTTAGGAGGTGAGCTCAGGAGGGTCGGGAGGTAGGAATTCTTGCTCCTTTGTGTGGCGGCAGAGTTTATGGATCTGCTCTCCCCTTCATGGTGGGGATCCTAGCTACTTATATAGGCGGCCAGGGTCCTCTTCCCCCGAAATGTTCAAGCGGGAAGGGATCCCACAACGGCCATTTCAGGTGAGAACACAAGGACGTTCCTACCCTGACAAAAGCAGTCTTCGCCTACAAAAGGACCAGGCGGTGACGCGGTGGTGGGCTCGGTTGTGACATCCTCCCTATCGTCCTTGTGGTCTTCGGTCTTGTGGCACCAATGGGGAAACCTTTGTCCCGCTCCTCGGGAACCTGCACCTGCGCTGCCTCCTTTGGACCGAAACGGCAACTACGCCACTGGCGGGCGCTGGAACCCACTAGCGCGGTGCGTTACTGCTTACGTTGCTACCTCCTCCCGAGCCAGGCTTGGCCTTGGATTCTCCGCCCCTCCGGAGCACCTTGTCGAGGCTGCTATTGAGGGGGTCTTTATGTTGCTCTCCTCGCGAGGTCTAGCCCCCTCGCGAGGGTCTTGGGCAGCTGGTCAATCAGCTGGGCCGTACCAGGCCGTGGCAGGAGCGCGCTGCTGCCCGCAGACAGGCAAGTCTAGGTACCCTGGTTCCTAGGACGCCGACAGTAGCCCCCAGGCCCAAGGCGCACGCGGAGTTGGCTTCGAGGCGAAGCCTTAGTCGAGGACGAAGCACCGCGAGCCCCAAAGGCTGCGGGCCAGACTGGCATGCGACGGTTGGATGGGACGTGGGCGGCCCCGCTTCCCACGCAGTCTTGGCAGTCGTGCGCTTTGCCAATCACACAACCGATAGATCTTCTTGCTGCCGCCTCTGCCTTCTACCCTCCAATCGCTTTCTCCCTTTACTTGCCTTCTCTGCCCCTTCCTTCCTTGCTACCATGCCGCGCAGGGCGAAGAGGAGGGGGGACGGCGAGCCAGCCGCGCCGCCGCTGGTGCTTGAGCCGGCGCTGGGCCGCTCCCTTGTGGTGAACCAGGAGGGTCTGGACAAGGTGCGTCGTGCCTTGGCTGACGCATCTAATGAGTGGGGTCCGACTCGGGTCTGGCTCGCCTCCCGGCCGATGGCGGAGCTCGGTGCAAACGACATCCAGCTTTATCTCCACGCCATCTTCGGGGGTCTCCTTCCCCCTTTCTCCGCCTTTTTCTATGCAGTGCTCACGCATTACTAGATTCGAGCGCTACACCTGGACCCTGGGTCCATCATCCTCCTTTCCAGCTTCACGTTTCTGTGTGAAGCTTTCATTGGCGTTTCCCCGTCTGTGGCCCTGCTTCGCCACTTCTTCGCCCTCTCCTTGGTCGACAGGGGGCAGCACTCGGGGTGTGTGTCATTGCACGTGGTGGAAGCGACTGCTGCCTCCAGAATCGACTTCTCGCTTCATCCAACCACAACAGGATTTTGCCGGCAGTGGGTGTACGTTGATGCTGCTACGTACAGCCCCCAATTCCACCTTCCCGATGCACCGGCGGTGCCGAACTAGGGCTGGGGGCACGAGGCCCTCTCAGATCCATGGGCGGAGCCAGTTATGCGTCGGTTGGCCATCCTGAGGAGAAACGGATTGCCCCTGGCGATAGTGGTCAGGGACTTCCTTGTCCTCCGTGTCACCCCTCTCTAGCGCCATTCTCACCCAATGTGGTCCCTCTCAGGTCTTGATGATCGCGCGCATCTTCAGCGGAAGTAGCTCCCTCTTGAGACGCTCCAGGGGCTGCTACGGCTGCTTGTTGGTGGGGTGCCCGAAGCATGCCCTGGCTCCGCGACTCCCTTATACTTGGCCTCTGTGGCCGGAAGAGCTTTCGCTGAAAAGATGCCCCGCTTCGATGCATGGGGACTGTTGCCGAGGGCGCCCCTGATCCTCATGACGATCCCTTGGTGGTGGTATCAGGGCTCGCGAGCCCGTCCTTCCCTTCTGGGGCAGACGCGTCAAGCGGAATCCTTGTCCTGGGGTCCACTCCGCCCTTGGAGCAAGCGGACGAAGCACGGGCGCCGGTGTTGACGGAGGTAGTGGAAGGTACCGAGGCATCGCTGGCTCCTAAACCGACTAAAGGGGAAGCGCAGCAGTTTCCGGTCGAGGCGAGTCCGGGGGACATCGCATCGGGGAACGGGGCGCCGGCCACGGCCCTGCCCTGGGTCTAGGCGCATCTGCCTCAAGGGGCCTCCTGTCGTCCTTCGCGGCGCTAGGCAAGAGGCGGAGGTTGAGGAGCAGCTACGGCCCTGCCCCGAGGCCTCTAAAGAGGATGAAGCTGACTGTAACGAGCAGGTGTTTGTCCCTCAGCTCTTCTTGTCTTTCCCAATATGGTTCTCATGAGCCCTTGCTCCGCAGGGTCTCCTCCGGCTTACACTCGAGCCGCTCGGTGAGGCTCGCAGGAGCCTCTACCCGCATCCCTCCTCCGGAGCATGCTCGGTCTTCGGGAGGCCTCGCGTGGGTTCTCAAAGCCGTGCCCGGACCTTATTGCATAGGTCGTGTGTCAGGACCCCGATCCTAAATCACACCGATCTAGCTGTAACACGTCATATCACTTTGCGGCCTCACGCACGGTATCCCCACGGGTGCCACCTTACCTGGCCCGGGACCATTTGCGCATTTTGGAACACATATATGACAGTGTCGCTAGCATCCATATGACAGAGAACCCAGGCCGACATGGCTAGTTATAAACTAAAAGTGGCACTAAATTACAGAGACAGGCATTCATGACCCAGCAACGAACGTGTCGGTCATCAACGTATGAACCCAAGTCGTAGCAAGCTACATGGACTTAAAGGAACAACGCATGACATTTCCTATAAGGGACAGACACATGAACGAAGAAGGACACATGCCGGCCAGCCTACGTGTTCCGAGCAGTAGCAAGCTACCAAGGCTCATTGGAAGCACTAGGAGGCATTTCCCTGTAAGATAGGCTACCAAAGGTAAACAACTAGGTGTCGGATCCCACACACACCAAGCATTTCAATCATACACACAATATGCTCAATATGTGCAAATACAACATTGTACCACAACATAACTCTATGACTCAAAGTACTTTATTTAAGAGGCTCCAAGAGCCATACATAACATATCCATACAGGTAGGGGTCACATGACCCAACACTCAAGTCATACAGTCATACAAGCACAAGCGGAAGCTACATGTCTCAATACAGACAACTTAGAAAATAAAACAGGCTTGGTGAAGCCTGACTATCTACAAGGCCCTCCACAAGCTCCAGATATCCGTCTGGGTAGCAAGCTTCTCGTCGACGTCAACGTCTATGTAGAACCCATCAGAACGGGCAGGGTTCTCCTCTGCAACAGTTATTAAGCAAACATGAGTACAAATGTACTCAGCAAGTCTTACAACAGAACCTATCATACATGCAACATTATCAACAGGGGGTAGTGGAGTTCATAGGAGAAAGCCAGCTTTGACTCTTGGCTAACATATACTACAACTCTCAACAGATTGCAAGATATTACTACATACATGAGTCCTCTACTCACCACAACAATACACCACCGAGGATCCTCTTCCGTCATCCTACGGAAGGGCCATCCACGGCACTCACACTTGTCTTGAGGTTTTTAGTAGTATCCATCAACTTGTCTATGAACTGTAAGAGTAACCAAGTAGTCCGTACCGCGAACAACGACTATTCGAATAGATTGGTAACCCCGCAGGGGTGTACTTCTTCACACATGTTTTCACCACTTAGCGTCTGCACACGACATTTGCTCGACAGACTTCAAGCAAAAGCCGACGTGGGTGTAGACCACGACCTAACCAACCACTCAAGTCTCTCGTCCAGGTTTATCGCCTATTTGGGTTCCATCCATGGGGAGATCCGGCCGGGGTGTCGCTCACGGCCCCAAATGATGTGTACAGGGTGCCCGAGTCACCAAACGGGCAACCGGTACACCGTTCCACGTACCTGTCGCATCACAACCCACCCCGAGGGTCAGCGCTGTGCACGACCACCAGTAAACTACAAACACCAGAAACTAGTTGCAACTCCTGGACAGAGAACATGGGCAGTCAATATGTCGAGCGGGGTCATATTTCAGGGCCTAATGTGTGGTAGTAACTGTAACTTGAACCATACATACAGATCTCAGGTCCTATGGACGGTTCCAATGAAACAACCCACCACGTACTCCTACATGGCCTTTCATCGATACCTTTACCAAACATGTTCCACATTTCCCTCTCTTTACCGGTATGATCGTTTCACTCCGATCCATCACCCCGATGAATCAGACCTGACACAACTCTAAGCATAGCAGGCAACATAAACAAATAGCATGGTGGATCACACATCACATGGCTCAATCAACTCCTACACATGCTAGTGGGTTTCAACTATTTAGTGTGGCAATGATAGGTCATGCAAGGGAATAGGGTTCAACTACCACAGCAAGTAGCAGTTCACACGCTGTTGCCTTAATACAGTAAAAGAGAGCAGGAGCGAGATGATTGGGTTTGTATCGGAATGATCAATGATTGCTTGCCTGACAGAGTGGTTGTCGGGTACTGCTCTTCAGCTGGATACGCAGAAGTATCCTCGGGAGCAGGACCTAACACGGAGAATCCGGCGATACAATCAATAAGCAAACAAATGCAACAATATGATGCATGCTCATGATATGGCAAGATGCATGTGTTTTGGGCTAATGCAACTACAACCAGAAGGGTTTGAGCCCATTTGAATCAAAGATTCAAATTGAAACCCAAACTATTATTTAATTAAGTGCATTAACTTGTTTTCATGTAAACAGCAAGGTTAACTTGCTTAAACATGCATGAAACTAGTGCCATTGGAAAGATTGGATTTTTCTGATCAATTTTCATATATAAATCTTTTCCATCTGAGCTACTGTTGAATTTATATGATTTTTTTGAAGTTTAAAGCATTTTCTGGAATTTCCTGAATTGTTTTTAAGTCTAAAAATCCCAGAAAATCCTTTACTACGTCAGCATGACATCATGCTGACGTCAGCCAGTCAAAAGGGCGCCCAGGTCAAACCTGACCAGTGGGTCCCTCATGTCAGTGGCTCACTAAACTAATGACAGCAATTAGTATTTAAATAAAACCTAAACTGAAATAAGTCAACGGCCGGCCCCACATGTTAGTGACACACGGGGGTCAAACCCTTGGTCAAACAGGGCTAACTTGCCGGCGTTTAGCCACCGATGAGGCCAAACGCGGCGGTGAGGTGCGGGTTTTGTGCTCCGGCTGCCAAAACAACGGCGGAGCACACCTACGGGCAGCTGGGAGTGAGCCGCGTCGAGTGGTGGTGGTGGCTGGCCTCGGAGTCACCGGAAACGACGCCGGTGGCGAGTCCATCGGCGGCCGGGGCTCGGGCGAGGTCGAACTCGTCGGTGCAGTGCTCGTAGAGGTGCGTGGTGTGATCCTACATCATCTACGCAGAACGGTAAAGCTGATGGGCACGTTGGCCGGGCCGTTAGATGGCCGGAGCCTCGTCGGCGACGAGCTCTATGGCGGCGCGTGCAGGTGAGCCTCGTGCGGTGCGTTCAGTGCAGGAGAGAGCCAACGGAGAGGGGGAGTACGGAGCTGAGCTCACGGCGGTTGCAGTAGACGCCGGGGCGAGCTCGGGGACGGTCGGAGCTGAGCGGGGCGGCGAGGGGGATCTCTGCGGCCGGAGTTGGGGAAGACGGGGTCGGGGGCGACTCCAGAGCGGGCGAGCGCTCGGGGCTTAGCCTGCTCGACGTAGTCGATGACGGTGGAGCGGACGGACACGGTGACGGAGCTCAGGGACGGTGGTGGACGCGGCTATCACGACGGCGCGAGCACGGCGGCGTCGGCCATGGTGCGGGGAAGGCGAGGGAGAAGAGCCGGGGAGGAGTGGACGTGTCATCGAGCTCGGGGAGGAAGTGGGGAATCGATCCCACCCACCAGAACGGCGAGGGGAGGAAGCAGGGAGGCGGGCAGCTGCGTGGCATGCGCTGCGGCCGCCGTCGAGCACCTGCCTGCCTGCCTGGCCGAGCCAAGCAGCTCGTTGCAGTGGTGGCTGGGCTGGGCCGGCAGGTGGGCCTGTTAGGCGCCAGGTAAGCTCTCTCTCTCTCTTCTCTCTTTTCTATTTCTTTCTGTTTCATTTCTTTTGCAACTTTGTTGAATTATTAAAGTTGCCAGAACATTTTTATAACTCATAAAACTAGTCATGCCCACTGTAAATAATAAGAATAGCATGGAACATTTTAGTTTATGATTATTTGGTCACACAAATTATTTTATAGCATTTAAATGCCCAAATGCAAATACCATATGAATTAATCCAGAGACCTTGGATGTCCTAGAAAATTGTGCACCATTTTTGGCAGAGGCTTAAGACGAAGGCAGAAATGATGAACATTTTGAAGGGCATTTTGGGTGCATTGGAAAAGATTTTATTAAACCCTAGTTGTTAGAAGAGGGGTGCTGGGGTTTCTGTCATTCCCATTTCAAGTTTCTTTGAAAAGTAAATATGATGCACACTCTAGCTAGTCCTAATGCAAGCACTGACTAGGGATGCGACATCGTGCTCCCAACCCCCGAGCGCTTCTGGGGCAAAGCAGCTCTTGGTACGCCGGGGGCCCGTCCCGTGCCCCGGGTCTTGTCTTCACCATGGATCAGCAAGCTCTTGAGGCAGCCCGAGCGGCTGACCACCCATCAGGACCACACCTGCCCCTCACGCCGGAGGCATCGCACGCTCCTAGGGTTAGCCCCGAGGCACACGCTGAACGGGAGGGAGAGGGGGAGCCCCCTTTCTGCAGTGCGGATGTCGAGGACGAGCCCGATCGCCTTTTGGAACTTGCGCTGGGCAGGAGCGCGGTACGTCATGATCTTGTGCGGGAGGCATCAGATGCCCTGAAGCGTCTTGAGGTCGAGGTTGCTAAAGTGGATAGGAGCGTTGAGGTTGAGGGTCTGCTTCTGGCGAAGGGTTGGCGCCGGTTGAGGACCGCCATTAACCTGAGCCAATTGCAACACAAAACCGCTCTAAAGAAGGCGGAAGCGTCGGCCGCCACGGCTCAGGAGGCTTGCGACCACGCCCTGGAGGAGGCCCGAGACGCCGAGAGCCGCCGCGCGGCCACCGAGGAGCATGAGCGCGAGCTCGAGGCCTCGAACGCCACGCTCGAGCATCAGGTTCGTGCACGAAGGGCTGCCCTCGCCGCACCTGCGGCCGATGATGATAGCCCAGCGGGCCTCTCGGCGCGAGAGGAGGCACTGGCACTCGAGGCGATGGAGCTGAACATCGAGCGCGAACGCCTGGAGACGATGGAGCGCCAGATAGCCGAAGCCAAGGGCAACCTTGATGATCATGATGTCGTCGCGAAGAAGGCTGCCAGGGAGGCGGAACGTCTCCGGAAGGATTACCGTGAGAAGCTGGGGCTTCACGAGACTCGCTTTGCTGATAAGCGCAGGGAGCTACAGAAGGAGGTCACGGCTCTCAAGGGCAAACTGGCGAATGTCGAGCATCGTCTGCAGGTGTCGGAGAAGGCTCGCGCCGCAGCCGAGCATCGTGAACAGGTGTCGAAGGAGGCCTGTGCCGTGGCGGAGCACCGCGAGCGGGCGTCGGAGAGGGCGCGCGCCACTGCCAGGGCGGAACTGTCCTGCTTTCACAAGCAAGTGGAAGACATTTCCACCCTCCCGGCTTGGAATTCCGAGGAGGCCGCACGAGCCCGTGGGATGCAACACACCCGCTCGAAGATGTTCGAGGTCTGCGGCACCGGGCCGGCCGAGCCCTAAGGGAGCTTCTTGACTGGAGGGTCGACGACCCTCTGGTTGATGATGACGCCGGGTATCTCGGGTTCTTTACCAGAGTGGTGGAGCGTCTTGAAGGCGGGGTCAAGAAGGCTCGGCAGCTTGTCGAGGAGCAGAGTCGCGGCATCCTCAGGAGTGCGGTCTCCCGCATCTTTGGCAACTTGCTCTGTCTTGACCCTCATACGGACTTCGGGGCCTTGCTGTAGCCTGCGCCTGAGGCGGTCGCTGGCCCCTCGAAGGGATGGGTGAGCGACCACGTGGACCTGTTGGTGACGGAGCTTGTTCAAGCCATCGATGACGCGCCGGTGCTTGAGGGCGGTGACGTTGATGGTTCTGACGAAGATGTCGATGCTTAGTCCAGCTCCAGTTGTAAATTTGTTTTTGGTTGTGGCTCCAGAGCTGGGTAAGATGAGCGTCACAAGACTTAAACTTTTGATGATGTAAAAATGAGTTTGAGCACTGTAAGGATAGGTTTTAGGCACTCCCTTGTTTGTCCCTGAGGCTGAAACCTCAAACCCTTGTTGCGTTTTCGAGAGGAGCGTCTGCTGACCTCGTCCGAGCGCACCTCGCGAGTACCTGTAGTGAGCGCAAGAGTCGTTGGCGGTCCGGCCGTGGACCAGACAGAACATGCACCCGTGCCTCGGCCCCTCCTCACGAGTGATAGGGCGGGGTCGCGGACGTAGCCCGGCTCAGCCGAGCAAGACGGAAAATGGACTGGGCGAAGAAAAACTCAGCGAAAATCGCAAAACACGGACAAAAATTATCCCCCTTTATTCAAGAAACTAGTCGCGCAGCCGCGGGATCGGCTTGAAAAAGCATATACAGAGGAGGCAAAGGCGAATGGCAAAAGGAGGGGCCGCGTCCAGCCCCTGAGCAGGTCTTCGGTCTTCTCCCCAACGCGGAGCGTAGGGCTACCACCGGCGGGTGTGGGCATAGCCATTGGAGGGCAGTGTCGACGGCCAGCGCGGAGCATTGTGCATCCACTAGGACATGGGAGGGAGCCCGCGAGGCCCTAGGGCGACGCTCCGGGGGCACCGGGGCGTGTACAACCCCACTCATTATTACGTGAGAGTGTCACGAGCGGAGATCTTCTGACGTGCCCGCCCCTTCGCTTCAAGGGCCCCACCCCGTGCTAGTCCGCTCCTGCCATGAACTCACCTGAAGGCGGCATTCATGAGGTGGGACACTGCGCATGATGGGTGGATGGGACCTTGACCATAGGCCCCCCTGCCGAGCACCAGGTGCACCGCTTACGCGATCTCCGAGCATGCTTTGCCCCTGGGGGCTAACGTAGTCTGGAGACGCGGCGTCTTGAGGTGCGAGGGAGACCCCGCCCTACCCATGCTCCTAATGGCCCCTGAGCCCTTCCTGATCAGGGTTGGGCCCAGCAGGTACGGGATTTTGTGAGCAGGGGGACGGAGCCGTGGTCTTGGGCCCTCCTGGTGTGCATAGGACGGGCTGCCGTACCGCCTCTAGACGCACCCTCCGCAGCCGAGGGGATGGTGCGTCGGGAGGTGCGGCGTCTTGAGGCTGAGCGGAGGGAGAGAAGGCCCCTCCGCACGCGCATCGTACCCGCCGCCGGTGAGCCCCTGGTGAAATCTAGGGTGGGCTCATGCGCGACGGGTCACGCGTGGGGGGACGAGGGCCTGACCCGAGCCTTCCCTTCCCTTTCTGTCTTGGCGCATTACCCGGAGTGTCTCCTTGGCCTGCCGAGGCTCCGGGCCAGAAATGCTGCCAGCCCGATGCCTACAGCCAGTGCCGCATGTGCCGGCCCTTGCGGGCACCTGCGGTGCTTCATTCGCACTCCATGGCCGTCGGTGACGATGGCGGAGGGTCGAGGCTAAGAGCGGGGGGG
>LR738709.1:221317970-221411221 GCA_902687465.1 Secale cereale
GGGGGGGGGGGGGGGGGGGTCTGTCCCTCGGCCTTCCGCTTCTGACCCCGCCCGTGCCGACGCTTGATCGCATCCGGCGTCGGGCGCAGTCCTGCGGTTGTCTCCTGATGGTTCCTCGATGGGAGCGGTACCTGAGTACAAATGGCTTCGAGGGAGAGGGGCGGCGTCATACGCAGGGTTCAGCGGATCATACCCCATGTCGCCCTCGTAGGTCGCCACAGGTCTTGACCATACGGCCGACCGGACGCGGCCAGCACGGCACCCGGTTCCTGGCGTAGTTGTGTGGAAGCAGAACGGCTCGGCTCCGGTGCTGGCGGCATCGAGGAGCTCGGCCATCCTATGGAGTAGCATGTCGTGGCCGCTATCGAGCAACCGGCACCTTAGCAGCTCCCTTGCCACCGGCAGCGCGGCCCTCATGTTTGCCATTTCGCGCCGGTCCCGTGAGCTCGCTGCTACGTGCTCGGCGGCCCGCGCCGCTGCGCGGCTTTGGCGTCGTGTGGGCGGTGGGTGCTACCGGTCCCCCGGCGGCGGGTCGGTGATGCTCATCGTGCCTTCGGCCCCGATCAAGGCCGGGTGATAGCGAGTCCCGTAGCCGAAGGGCGACGCTCGAGTGGCGCGGGCGCCACGGGCTTCCGCGCGCGTCTGATGCGCCTCCGCCATCGGGGTCGCAAGCTGGGCGACGCGGGGCCGGCAGACGAGAGCGGGATGAGGTCATCAGAGAGGCGAGATCTTGACACGCCCCCTACCTGGCGCGCCAAATGTCGGGTTACGGGCTCTGCAAAACCCAAGAAGTTCGAACACACGGGCGTGAACGAAGATCTCTCCCACTCACGTCTACCAAGCATCTTCCCCTCATCCAGTGAAGAGATTTAAGCAAACAACAAGTGAAGCACGCAAGAGTTTACCCAGGTTCAGGCCACCTTGTGGTGTAAAACCCTACTT
Source organism: Secale cereale (assembly GCA_902687465.1). NCBI lineage: Eukaryota > Viridiplantae > Streptophyta > Magnoliopsida > Poales > Poaceae > Secale > Secale cereale. The sequence goes on from LR738709.1 coordinate 221,318,913, forward strand.
CCTGCTTTGGTGGATTGGCCTCAGGAGGGCTAGAATATGAACTAGTGCAGTGGTTCCTAAGCTGAGGAGGTGAGCTCAGGAGGGTTGGGAGGCAGGAGTTCTTGCTCCTTTGTTTGGCGGCAGAGTTTATGGATCTGCTCTCCCCTTCATGGTGGGGATCCTAGCTACTTATATAGGCGGCCAGTGTCCTCTTCCCCCGAAATGTTTAGGCAGGAAGGGATCCCACAATGGCCATATCGAGTGGGAACACAAGGACGTTCCTACCCTAACAAAAGCATTCTTCGCCTGCAAAAGGACCAGGCGGTGACGAGGTGGTGGGCTCGGTGGTGACATCCTCCCTGTCGTCCTTGCGGTCTTCGGTCTTGTTGCACCAATGGGGAAACCTTTGTCCCGCTCCTTGGGAACCTGTGCCTGCGTTGCCTCCTTTGCACCGAAATGGCAACTGGGCCGCTGGCGGGCGCTGGCACCCGCTAGCGTGGTGCGTCACTGCTTACGTTGCTGCCTCCTCCCGAGGCAGGCTTGGCCTTGGATTCTCCGCCCCTCCGGAGCACCTTGTCGAGGCCGCTCCTGAGGGGGTCTTGATGTTGCTATCCTCGCGAGGTCTAGCCCCCTCGCGAGGGTCTTGGGCAGCTGGTCGATTAGCTGGGCCATACCAGGCCATGGCAGGAGCGCACTGCGGCCGGCAGATAGGCAAGTCTGGGTACCCTGGTTCCCAGGATGCCGACATAACCCTCATGGATACTCATCTGGAAAAAGTCTGCATCCTCCCCTTTGAAGAGGTCAGCCAATAATTTGGCCATATCGACCTTATTGTCTCGCCCCTGTCGCTTGTAGCGGGTTGAATCACATGTCCCGTTGGAACACCATCAAGGATGTCCCTGGGCTATATGCATAGAGTTATGGCGATGGCCATGACTTCATTCATGGTGAGTTTATTGTGAGTTAGTAGCATGACTTTGGCATCTGACTGGCGCACCTCTTCGCTATCCGTTTGAGAGGGGCCCTTGGGATGACAGTTGAACCGCTTCATCGGCGGGGAGCCTGAGTATTCGGGCAGCCCTGGCCGGATTGGGTCGGTGAGGGGAACATCTTCAATATAAAAGCACTATGAGGTCCACTCCTAGAGATCTTTTTGTGGGGTTCTGATGGGATACTGATACGTCTCCAATGTATCTATAATTTTCGATTGCTCCATGCTATTATATTATCCTTCTAGGATGTTTTATGGGCTTTAATATACACTTTTATATGATTTTTGCGACTAACCTATTAACCTAGAGCCCAGTGCCAGTTTCTGTTTTTTCCTTGTTTTTGAGTATCGCAGAAAAGGAATATCAAACGGAGCCCAATTGACCTGAAACTCAACGGAGGACGTTTTTGCACCAGAAGAAGACCAGAGAGTACCGGAGGAGGACTAGAAGGTCCACGGGCTGGCCACGAGGGTGGGGGCGCGCCCTCCCCCCTGGGCGCGCCCCCTGCCTCGTGGACAGCCTGGAGACCCCCTTTACTTGGCCCCGACTCCAACACCTCCTATATATACATAAACCTCTGGAAAATAACCTAGATCGGGAGTTCCGCCACCGAAAGCCTCTCTTGCCACCGAAAACAAATCTAGACCCGTTCTAGCACCCTGCCGGAGGGGGGGGAATCCCTCTCCGGTGTCCATCTTCATCATCCCGGCACTCTCCATGACGAGGGTGGAGTAGTTCACCCTCGGGGCTAAGGGTATGTATCAGCACTTGAGGTGACAAGGAGTATCTAGGTGACATTAGGGTTTTGGTCAATTTGTATCTTAAGTTGTTATTCTAGTACGAACTCTATGATAGATCGAACGGAAAGAATAGCTTCATGTTATTTTACTACAGACTCTTGAATAGATCGATCAGAAAGAATAACTTTGAGGTGGTTTCGTACCCTACCATGATCTCTTCGTTTGTTCTCCGCTATTAGTGACTTTGGAGTGACTCTTTGTTGCATGTTGAGGGATAGTTATATGGTCCAGTTATGTTATTATTGTTGAGAGAACTTGCACTAGTGAAAGTATGAACCCTAGGCCTTGTTTCCTAGCATTGCTACACCGTTTATGCTCACGTTTACAACTTGCTACCTTGCTGTTTTTATATTTTCTTATTACAAAAACCTATATCTACTATCCATATTGCACTTGTATCACCATCTCTTCGCCGAACTAGTGCACCTATACAATTTACCATTGTATTGGGTGTGTTGGAGACACAAGAGAATCTTTGTTATTTGGTTGCAGGGTTGTCTGAGAGAGACCATCTTCATCCTACGTCTCCCACGGATTGATAAACCTTAGGGCACCCACTTGGGGGAAATTTGCTATTGTCCTACCTCTGCACTTGGAGGCCCAACAACGTCTACAAGAAGAAGGTTGTGTAGTAGACATCAAGCTCTTTTCTGGCGCCGTTGCCGGGGAGGTTAGTGCTTGAAGGTATATCTTCAGATCTTGCAATCGAATCTTTTAGTTTCTTGTTTTATCACTAGTTTAGTTTATAAAAAGAAAACTACAAAAAAATAGAATTAAGGTTACCTCATATGCTTCATCTTTTCAATATATTTCGTGAAAATGATGGGAAGGAAAATTGTGCTCAAATACTAGAAGAAGAATTACATAGAATGCTTGGCATGAAATATGTGCATGATGATCATGATTGCAATGTTGTTAGTATGAATTCTTTGAATACCCATGATGCTAATGATATGCAAAGCCACAAGCTTGGGGATGCTATGTTTGATGAAGATGATATGTTTAGTCTCCCAAGTTTTGATGAGCAAATTTATTATGATGAAAGCATGCCTCCTATTTATGATGATTATATTTATGAAAGTGGATTTGGAGAGGGCATGACTTTATTTAGTGATGAATCCACTATTTCAAAAGAGGTTCCAATTAATTATGAGAACAAAGTTGCTAACTATGATGATTATTGTGATGACTCGTATGCTATTAAGAATAATGATAACCATGAAACTTGTCATCATGATTTTAGTTTTCAATTGGATTATGCCTCACATGATAATTAGTTTGTTGAGTTTGCTCCCACTACTATTCATGACAAGAAATTTGCTTATGTGGAGAGTAGTAAAATTTCTATGCAAGTAGATCATGAAAAGAATACTTTATGGGCTGGTTATATTGTTGAATTCATTCATGATGCTACTGAAAACAATTATGAAAGAGGATCGTATGCTTCTACATATTGCAATAATATCAAGTTTCCTCTCTATGTGCTTAAAATCTTGAAGTTGTGCTCGTTTTCCCTTCCTATGCTGGTTGATTATTGCTACCATAAGTTGTTTGCTCACAAAATCCCTATGCATAGGAAGTGGGTTAGACTTAAATGTGCTAGTCATATTCTTCATGATGCTATCTTTATGCTTTAATTCTTATCTTCTATGCGAGCATCATTGAAATCATCATGCCTAGCTAGGGGCGTTAAACGATAGCGCTTGTTGGGAGGCAAACCAACTTTATTTTTTTCCTTTGCTTTTTGCTTCTGTTTAGGAATAAATATTGCATCTAGCTTCTGTTTAGATGTGGTTTTGTGTTTTAATTAGTGTTTTTGCCAAGTAGAACCTTTGGGAAGACTTGTGTGAAGTTTATGCGATCATGCTGTAAAAAACAGAAACTTTAGCGCTCACGAGATTAGCTACAATTTCTTACTGGAGAGTGCTTTTAAGTTGATGTTTTTTGAAGAAGATCAATGGACAAATTCCTCACATCCACCAATTTATTTGAGAATTTTTGGAGTTACAGAAGTATTCGAAAGGTACAGATTGCTACAGACTATTCTGTTTTTGATAGATTCTGTTTTCTATGTGTTGTTTTCTTATTTTGATGAATCTATGTGTAGTATCGGAGGGTATGAACCATGGATAAGTTAGAATATAGTAGATATTACACCAATATGAATTTAGAATGAGTTCACAGCAGTACCTAAGTGGTGGTTTTATTTTCTTATACTAATGGAACTTATGAGTTTTCTGTTAAGTTTTGTGTTGTGAAGTTTTCAAGTTTTGGGTAAAGATTCGATGGACTATGGAATAAGGAGTGGCAAGAGCCAAAGCTTGGAGATGCCCAAGGCACCCCAAGGTAATATTCAAGGACAACCAAGAGCCTAAGCTTGGGGATGCCCGGGGAAGGAATCCCCTCTTTCATCTTCATTCATCGGTAACTTTACTCGGGACTAAATTTTTATTCACCACACGATATGTGTTTTGCTTGGAGCGTCATTTTGTTTTATTTTGTTTTGCTTGATGTTTGAATAATATCCCAAGATCTGAAATTCTTAAATGTTAGAGAGTCTTCACATAGTTACATAATTATTCAACTACTCACTGATCTTCACTTATATCCTTTGGAGTAGTTTGTTGTTTGCTCTAGTCGTTCACTTATATCCTTTTAGAGCACGGAACTGGTTTTATTTTGTAGAAATTATTGATCTCTCATGCTTCACTTATATCCTTTTGAGATTCTTTTGTGCCAAGTAGAACCTTTAGCGTTTGTGCCAAGTAGTTGAATAATTAGATGTGGTTTTGTTTAGATGTGGTTTTGAGTTTTAATTAGTATTTGTGCCAAGTAGAACCTTCGGGAAGGCTTGTGTGAAGTTTATGCGGTCATGCTGTAAAAAATAGAAACTTTAGCGCTCACGAGATTAGCTACAATTTCTTACTGGAGAGTGCTTTTAAGTTGATTCTTTTTGAAGATGATCAATAGACAAATTCCTCACGTCTACCAATTTATTTCAGAATTTTTAGAGTTACAGAAGTATTCGAAAGGTACATATTGCTACAGACTATTCTGTTTTTGACAGATTCTGTTTTCTATGTGTTGTTTGCTTATTTTTATGAATCTATGAGTAGTATCAGAGGGTATGAACCATGGATAAGTTGGAATGCAGTAGATATTACACCAATATGAATTTAGAATGAGTTCACAGCAGTACCTAAGTGGTGGTTTCATTTTCTTATACTAATGGAACTTACGAGTTTTCTGTTAAGTTTTGTGTTGTGAAGTTTTCAAGTTTTGGGTAAAGAATTGATGGACTATGGAATAAGGAGTGGCAAGAGCCTAAGCTTAGGGATGCCCAAGGCACCCCAAGGTAATATTCAAGGACAACCAAGAGCCTAAGCTTGGGGATGCCCCGGGAAGGCATCCCCTCTTTCATCTTCGTTCATCGGTAACTTTACTCGGGACTAAATTTTTATTCACCACATGATATGTGTTTTGCTTGGAGCGTCATTTTGTTTTATTTTGTTTTGCTTGATGTTTGAATAATATCCCAAGATTTGAAATTCTTAAAGGTTAAAGAGTCTTCACATAGTTACATAATTATTCAACTACTCATTGATCTTCATTTATATCTTTTGGAGTAGCTTGTTGTTTGCACTAGTCGTTCACTTGTATCCTTTTAGAGCACGGAAGTGGTTTTATTTTGTAGAAATTATTGATCTCTCATGCTTCACTTATATCCTTTTGAGATTCTTTTAGAACAGCATGGTAATGTGCTTTGGTTATAAAACTAGTCCTAGTATGATAGGCATCCAAGATGGGTATAGTAAAAACTTTCACAGAAAGTGCATTGAATACTATGAGAAGTTTCATACTTGATGATTTTTTTGAGATACGAGGATGGTAATATTATAGTCATGCTAGTAGAGTGGTTGTGAATTTGGGAAATACTTGTGTTAAGGTTTGCAAGTCCCATAGCATGCACGTATGGTAACCGTTGTGTGACAAATTTGAAGCATGAGGTATTTCATTGAGTGTCATCCTTTGTGTGGAGGTCGGGATCGCGCGATGCTTAACTCCTACCAACCCTTCCCCTAGGAGCATGTGTGTAGTACTTTGTTTTGATGACTTGTAGATTTTTGCAATAAGTATGTGAGTTCTTTATGACTAATGTTGAGTCCATGGATTATACGCACTCTCACCCTTCCACCATTGCTAGCCTCTCTTGTACCGCGCAACTTTTGCCGGTACCATACACCCACCATATAACTTCCTCAAAACAGCCACTATACCTACCTATCATGGCATTTCCATAGCCATTCTGAGATATATTGCCATGCAACTTTCCACCATTCCGTTCATATGACACGCTTCATCATTGTCATATTGCCATGCATGATCATGTAGTTGACATCGTATTTGTGGCAAGGCCACCATGCATAATTTTTCATACATGTCACTCTTGATTCATTGCACATCCCGGTACACCGCCGGAGGCATTCATATAGTGTCATACTTTGTTCTAGTATCGAGTTGTAATATCGAGTTGTAAATCATTATAAGTGTGATGATCATCATTATTAGAGCATTGTCCCAAAAAAAGAAAAAGAAAAGAAAAAAAGAAGGAAAGGCCAAAGAAAAAAGAAAGGCCCAAAAAAAGAAAAAAAGAAAAAAAAAGAAAAAAAAAGAAAAGGGACAATGCTACTATCTTTTCCACACTTGTGCTTCAAAGTGGCACCATGATCTTCATGATAGAGAGTCTCTTGTTTAGTCACTTTCATATACTAGTGGGAATTTTCATTATAGAACTTGGCTTGTATATTCCAAGGATGGGCTTCCTCAAATGCCCTAGGTCTTCGTGAGCAAGCAAGTTGGATGCACACCCACTTAGTTTCTTTTGTTGAGCTTTCATACATTTATAGCTCTAGTGCATCCGTTGCATGGCAATCCCTACTCACTCACATCGATATCTATTGATGGGCATCTCCATAGCCCATTGATACGCCTAGTTGATGTGAGACCATCTTCCTATTTTGTCTTCTCCACAACCACCACTCTATGCCACATAGTTCTATGTCCATGGCTCACGCTCATATATTGCGTGAAAGTTGAAAGAGTTTGATTTTTTTTAAGTATGAAACAAGTGCTTGGTTGAAACCGGGGTTCTGCATGATTTGAGTATTTTATGTGACGAAGATGGAGCATAGCCTAACTATATGATTTTGTAGGGATGAACTTTCTTTGGCCATGTTATTTTGAGAAGACATAATTGCTTTGTTAGTATGCTTGAAGTATTATTATTCTTATGTCAACATAGACTTCTGTCTTGAATCTTTCGGATCTGAACATTCATGCCACAATAAAGAAAATTACATTGAGAATTATGTTAGGTAGCATTCCACATCAAAAATTCTATTTTTATCATTTACCTACTCGAGGACGAGCAGGAATTAAGCTTGGGGATGCTTGATACCTCTCCAACGTATGTATAATTTTTGATTGTTCCATGCTATTATATTATCCTTCAAGGATGTTTTATGGGCTTTAATATACACTTTTATATGATTTTTGGGACTAACCTATTAACCCAGAGCCCAGTGCCATTTTTTGTTTTTTCCTTGTTTTTGAGTATCGCAGAAAAGGAATATCAAACGGAGCCAATTAACCTGAAACTCAACGGAGGACGTTTTTGGACCAGAAGAAGACCAGAGAGTACCGGAGGAGGACCAGAAGTTCCACGGGCTGCCCACGAGGGTGGGGGGGTGTACCCTCCCCCCTAGGCGTGCCCCCTGCCTCGTGGACAGCCGGGAGACCCCCTTTAATTGCCCCCGACTCCAACACCTCCTATATATACAGAAACCTCCGGAAAATAACCTAGATTGGGATTTGCACCGCCGAAAGCCTCTGTTGCCACCGAAAACCAATCTAGACCCGTTCTGGCACCCTGCCGGAGGGGGGGGGGATCCCTCTTCGGTGGCCATCTTCATCATCCCGGCGCTCTCCATGACGAGGGGGGAGTAGTTCACCCTTGGGGCTGAGGGTATGTATTAGTAGCTATGTGTTTGATCTCTCTCTCTCTAGTGTTCTTGAGATGGCACGATCTTGATGTATCGCGAGATTTGCTACTATAGTTGGATCTTACGATGTTTCTCCGCCTCTACTCTCTTGTGATGAATTGAGTTTTCCCTTTGAAGTTATATTCTCGGATTGAGTCTTTAAGGATTTGAGAACACTTGATGTATGTCTTGCATGTGCTTATCTATGGTGACAATGGGATATCACGTGATCTACTTGATGTATGTTTTGGTGATCAACTTGCGGGTTCCGTGACCTTGGGAATCTATGCATAGGGGTTGGCACACGTTTTCATCTTGACTCTCCGGTAGAAACTTTGGGGCACTCTTTGAAGTTCTTTGTGTTGGTTGAATAGATGAATCAGAGATTGTGTGATGCATATCGTATAATCATGCCCACAGATACTTAAGGTGACAATGGAGTATCTAGGTGACATTAGCGTTCTGGTTGATTTGTATCTTAAGGTGTTATTCTAGTACAAACTCTATGATAGATCGAACGGAAAGAATAGCTTCGTGTTATTTTACTACAGACTCTTGAATAGATTGATCAAAAAGAATAACTTTGAGGTGGTCTCGTACCCTACCATGATCTCTTCGTTTGTTCTCCACTATTAGTGACTTTGGAGTGACTCTTTGTTGCATGTTGAGGGATAGTTATATGATACAGTTATGTTATTATTGTTGAGAGAACTTGCACTAGTGAAAATATGAACCCTAGGCCTTGTTTCCTAGCATTGCAACACCGTTCATGCTCACGTTTACCACTTGCTACCTTGCTGTTTTTATATTTTCTTATTACGAAAACCTATATCTACCATCCATATTGCACTTGAATCACCATCTCTTCGCTGAACTAGTGCACCTATACAATTTACCATTGTATTGGGTGTGTTGGGGACACAAGAGACTTTTTGTTATTTGGTTGCAGGGTTGTTTGAGGGAGACCATCTTCATCCTACGTCTCCCACGGATTGATAAGCCTTAGGTCACCCACTTGAGGGAAATTTGCTACTGTCGTACAAACCTCTGCACTTGGAGGGCCAACAACATCTACAAGAAGAAGGTTGTGTAGTAGATATCAGATACCCTGTCCTGGCTATCCGCCACACTTCAGCTCCTCCCACTTAAAATATAGACCCCCCCCCCATGGGTATGGGGGACGAGACAAAAATACTTCCTCCACAAATCAAAAGGGGATTCACAACTGAAGAACATCTCGCAAAGGGCCACGAAACCAGAAATGCAATATTGACCCTAGGGTGAGATTGTGGAGATGGATCCCATTGAACTCTAATAGACCCCGTAGAAAGGGATGAATGGGAAAGCCTAGAACTCTTAGAAGGAAAGGCATGAAGCATACCCTCTCTTCCTTTCTTGGAGCGGGGGAGTTCTCGGCGAGGGCTTGGCCATCGACAAAGATAAGTCCGGCACGGACGGCAACCAGTTTCGCCGCGGGTAAGTAGCCCTACGTCCGCAGGCAGCTGAGCTGGAGGTGTGAGACTGAGCAACTTGACCAATCGCCTGGGAGTGGGCGAGAGGGCACAAAGATGAACTCGAAAGGTCGGTCATGGTGCCTGAGAATTTCCTCGATGTTGTTTTTGGCTAAAGGGATGGGTCAACTATCCCCCGCCCCTTTGGATCTATAAATAGGCATCTCGTGTTGAAGCTGGACAGATGGGTTCATGGAAAGGTGGCATTCATCTGCAAGGCACGCGATGGCTGAAACTAGCCCTTGCCCCGAGGTAAAAAATTAAACTACAGTGATCCCACCTTGATCTCAAGACGTCTTCAGATTCCAGATTGTTAAAATAGTCCGGACCCGAGCACATGATTAGTGCGGGTCGTGTTGATCGACAAGTTTCTGACGCTGACCTGTATGCCTGATAGTATTCGGCGGATGACAAGTTTCCGAGTCATACAGAGAAGCGAAGAACTCGCCTCACACATAAGGGACCCCTGGACTAGGGGGTCCTCGGGTGTCCGGATTACTCGTTATGGGCCGGACTGGTGAGCCGTGAAGATCAACACAGAAGATTATCCCTCGTGTCCGAAGAGGACTCCTATATGTATAGAATGGCAAGTTTATGTTCGGGTGTAATGTTTCCTTCCACTGCAAGATGATTATGTACAACCCAAGGTCCCTCCGGTGCATATATAAACCGGAGGGTTTAGTCCGTAGAGACAATCACCACTACCATAGGCTAGACATCTAGGGTTTAGCCATTACGATCTCGAGGTAGATCAACTCTTGTAATCCTCATATTCATCAAGATCAATCTAGCAGGAAGTAGGGTATTACCTCCATTAAGTGGGCCTAAACCTGGGTAAACATCGTGTCCTTGTTCCCCCTGTTACCATTTATCCTCAGATACACAGTTCGGGAACCCCTAGTCGAGATCCGCCGGTTTTAACACCGATGTAGCTGCTTTCATTGGGAGTTCTGCTATGTTATCAACGGAAGGATTGATGGCTTGCTTTGTCATCAGTGACGGCGCCACCCCCGGGTAGATCTTCCTCCCTGGTCATCTTTTCGTGTTTTGCGGCTTCGTGCTGCGCGCCAACTCGGATGGCCACATTAAGCAGGTTAATAGCTACGCCCCTGGTCAACAGATCAGGTTTGGAAGTTTGAATTATGTCGCCGATATACGAGGAGCTATGATCTTTGAAAGATTCGCGCCCTCGGCTATCGCTCCCTGCCTACATGATAAAGACATCTCAGGTCTATCATCAGATCTCGTCCAGGGGTTAACAACCGTGTCCGCTTTGGCCCTTGATCCGGAGCAGATCACTCCATCCGAAGACGGGAGGATAAACCCCGCCGGACTCTCCCCCTCCATGGAACTTTCGGTCGGAGGCTCAAAGGCGATTGTGCCGCTCACAGACGCAGAATCGAACGAGACTCACCCCGCCACTGGGAAATCGGACTCGTTTCCAATTACGTGCTCCGAACTCTTGGGATCCGCACTCTTTGGGCTTGACCAAGTGATCATCACCGAGCCTGGATCTGCAAACCCCCAGACTCCTGTATATCAGCATCCTTGGAACGGTGGTACCCAGACTTGCCTGCCCGCGGCCCATGACGCGGTTCCATCGATGGCCTTGTATGGCCCAGCTTCAGCACCCATAGCTCGAGAGCCTCGCGAGGGGCCAAGCCTTGCAAGACGGATGACGACAAGACCTCTCTGGGGGTTGCCTCTCTAGGCTGGCTCCCGAGGAGTGGAGATATCTATGCTAGTGCACCTCGCGAGGTTCACGTGACGTGATCCATGACAACCAAGGCCAGGCTGGCGCCAGCGGGCATAGTGTACTAGTTTCCCCTTTGGTGCCAAGTGGGCAAGCGCACGCGCGGAGTCCCGAGGAATCAAACAAAGGTTTCCATATTGGTGCAACAAAACCAGGGACCGCTAGGACGGCAGGACAGAGGTCACCGTGGAGCTCGGCGCGGCGTCACCACCAGAGCCTTTGGCAGGCAAAGACTGCTTTTGTTAGGATAGCTTATACTAGTTGTTCCCCTTCGAATTTCGCCGTTGTGGGTTCCCTTCCCGCCTACATTTGGGAAGAGGTCCAAGGCTACTATAAATAGGACCTAGCCACCTCGAGGAGTAGAAAACGAAGAGAGGATTCCACCACAACGAGGAGCGGATCACCCACATCATCCTCACCCTCACCGGCTCATCGAGCCCAAGAACACCGCACCTACTAAGGTTGTTCATCCATTGTACTAGTTCATCCTCAACCCCACGATGATGCTGCGCCGTGTAATAAGAAGGTCAAGGCTAAAGAAGGTCAAGGCTAAAGACGTGAAGCGCAAGGGCGCCTTTCCCTCATCGAGCTCCCAGCTGCTGACCCAGAAGACAAGAAGGTCAAGGCTAAAGACGTGAAGCGCAAGGGGGTGGCCGTGCTCGCGGCAGAACCGGAGATGAAGCGCGGCCGTGACCACCCAGAGTTGTCCAAGGGCAGACGTCCATTCTGCGCCTTCCACAACGTACACAGCCACAACACCGACGACTGTCAGGAGCTCAGGGCCATCCGCGATAGGCGCTTCAGTCGATGCCCCGAGTGCAACGACCGATGCTACGGCTGTGGAGGAAGCCGAACTGGAGGGCGCTCGGACGACCGCGGCCCCCGTCAGGAGTGGCGCGATCAGCCTCGTGAGGACTGCTGGCACGACCAGCCTCGCGAGGGCGCCTGGAGGGACCAGCCTTGTGAGGACCGCCCTCGGGGCAAGGCTGGCCTCCCTCCGCTGCCACCACTACCAAGGAGGAACGACGATTAGGATGAGAGGGCTGGGGGCTTCCAGGGGCCTCGCGCCATCGCCCACATCTTGGGCGGTGCGCAGGCTCCAGCCTCTCAGCACATCTTCAACTAGTTCGCCCGAGAAGTGAACGCAGCTGTTCCCCGGCTAGAAGCAACGCGGGCGCTCAGGTGGTCCAAGTGCACTATCACTTTCAGCTCAGCTGACCAGCTCAAGTGCACGGCAACCTCTTGCACACTCCCGATGTTTTGCTCACCCGTCAGGAGCAACATCCAATCACCAAAACCTTCATCTATGGCGGTGCAGGGCTCAATGTTCTCTCCGTCCACACGTTCGACCGTCTCCAAGTTCCATATGATTAGCTGTAGCCCACTAAGCCTTTCTCGACAGTGACCGACGGCTCCACCACCCCAATAGGGAAGATTCGCCTCCCGGACACCTTCGGCCAGCGCGACAACTACCGCACCGAGCTCATCGACTTCGATGTCCCCCACATCCGCCTCCCATACAACGCCATTCTTGGGTACCCGGCCCTGCCCAAGTTCATGGCGGTGACTCACCATGGCTACAATGTCCTCAAGATGCGAGGGAGCCACGCCACCATCACTATCACGTGCGAGGAAAAGGACGCAGAGTGCTCCCTTGAGCGCGCCTACCAGGCCGTAGCATTCGAGGACCCAGACAACGAAGGCACCATCTACCCTCCTGAGGCTGTCCCCAAGAAGAAGCAGCTGCTCCGCCAAGAGCTTCAGGAGAGCGGCGTCTTCGACGGCACCACCTCAGGACATGCGCCCACGGATGAGGGGCTTCCCTCCCTCGCATAGGGAGGCGTGCCCGGCGCCCCTCTCAGATTGGGCTTGGGGGCTCTCCTCTGGAGGGCCTCCGACCTGGCCAATGTCACGAGGGAGGCGCTCGGGCACCAGGTGGAGGCGTGCTTTGCCACACGCTTCCCTCATGAGGGCACGAGACATGGAGTGCCTAGTGCTCAGGAGTTCATCACCAAGGCGATCGAGGAGCTTCAAGAGGCGAAAGCCATGCGCGGCGACTGTCTTCCACCACCCGACACAGCCCCCCATCTCGGCAAGGGTGGCGGGCTGCGCATCTACATCAACATCCCGGGGCTCAATAGGGCCGCATATCAGGAGCGCCTCTGGCCGTCGCATGTCGGCCTGTGCGAGGGCCCCCCTCATAGTTACGTTCGCATGCCCTTCGTCTTGCCAAACGCGACCACTACATGCCAGTGCCACTTGAGTGATGTCCTAGCGGCTCAGGAAGCCAGGCGTCGCACGGTCCTGGCGGAGATGGCGATGGTTCTTCATGAGCCCCACGGACCCTCAAGGCCTCCTGAGGTTCAGGACTCGGCCGGCTCGTGAGGAACGACTCCTTTGGCGCTCGTCCTCAGCTGCTTCATCATCTCTCCAGCAACGGTGCCAGGTTACTCTATTTCAGTTTGTTTAGTTGGGGGCACCCCTCGGGCTGCATCATCCCCAAGTCGCACGGGTCTATCCCTGCGACATGTATCCTTTAGCATCTTTAACTTACTCTGTTGGGGGCGACCCTCGGGCTGCATCATCCCTAGGCCTTATGTGTTCGTCCATGTGGCATGTATCGCACTCGCATTATGTGAACTAGTTTCTCTCTTTCTGTGAGTTGCTTCATGCTTATTATATGCCTGTCCGGTACTTCAATACCCTGAATATCGTGCGCCCTGGCAAGACCACCCACGAACGCCTCATGATTAAGGACTAGCACGGCATCTGTGCTCGAGTCCGTCCCTGCAGCGTCGCTAAAACCAAGAGGCTGAGCTCTGGCTCTTGGGACAGGTCCCGTGTACGTCACCTCCCGTGGCCCTTGGTGCCTTGTTCTCGCATGAGCTAAAACCAAGGGATTTGAAGACGTGCATCAAGGCTGAAGCAGAATGTGCGCGGGCCTCCCCCTCCACCATGGGGCCGATCCCATTAACAACAACCTCAGGCGTCATGACAAGATGAGGGAGTAGCTCGGCACGGCCTTCCTCGTCGGTCGCCAACGGCTCCTTCAAGCCCTTCCCGTAGAGCTCCTGCAGTGCCTCACAGGACTTCTGCTCAAGGGATTTGAAGCCCGCGCGGTCTTCAACAAGAACCTTCGCCTTGGCTTCTAGTCGGCCTTCTCCGCCTCCACTTCCTCCTTCAGCTTCTCCAGGCGGCCACGCTCCATGGCCTTCTCCCGCATCGACTGCTCCAGCTCGATGTCACGACCAGTGACCGCATCCTCACGAGCCTTCAACTCCCCCACCCCCACCTCGCGCGGACGGGCCTCGGAGGCTCGCTCGTGGCGCAGGGTCTCCAGCTCGGCCTTCATCGCCAGGCAATGCTCCTCCGTAGCCTTGGCGTCCTTCAGCTCCATGTCACGGGCTGCCACGGCCAGGCCGGCAGCCCGCTCACCCTCTTTGGAGGCTGTAATGGCCTGGCTCCATGCCGCCCGGATAGCTGCGTCACATCGCAGCCACCCCGAAATTAACTCCAGGCGCCCCAACACCAGGCGACGATCGGGGTCTTGGAGGTCATCGTGAAACTGGGTCAGCACGGAAAGAGCCCCCTCCAGAGCATCGGGTGAAGCATGAAGACCGCGACTCAGTGACGTGACCCAAGGAAGAGGAGGCAACACCGGTGCTAAGACCTGCAGGATGGCCACAACAGAAGAGGCTAGGGGGCACGGAACTCCTGGAGCCCTGGTGGACGAGCTGGGGGTAGGCGCCTCCAGAGCCGGCTTGGCCATGGAGATCGCCTTCTCCTCAGGTCGGGCCTCCGTATCTCGTGAGGATGATCCGACCGCTGAGGCGCGGGAACCGTCCTTCTGCAGCGGAGGTGGCTTAGCTGCGGCAGGCTGCTGGGTCTCAGGGGTCGCTGCCGACTCCCTCTTCTTCTTCACCGCTGACGCTGGCCTGACGGCGCAAGAGAGAAGCATCAAGAAGCAACGACAAAGACAGGAACAAAAACCAAGGCGGAACACTTGCTGCTCCACTGCAGTGTACTCTCCCTCGCCCTCTTCTGAAGCATGAAGCCCGAAAGCTTTGTGGCCTGGGCCACCGACGCCCCAGCCCTAGGAGCAGATAGGGGCACGGCGGTCAGACCCGCAACAGTGCCAGCCGGGGATGGAGCATAGGCACCGCTCTGGGGGATCATCCCCGACCTACCCTTCATCAGAACCCCGGTCTGTGGCTTCTTCGGGGGTGCCCTTCGACCTCGTCGTGACCCCGGCGGGGTGCGGTGACTCTTTCACTAGATGGTCGCCGACATCGTTGTCATCGGGGAGGGTGCGGAGGAGATCCGCCAAGCACGAAGGAGACGTCTCCCCCGCTCCCTCCCGGGTCGCCTTCAGGTCCAACCCCTCCTCCTGGCCAGACTCGCTGGAGGATAGCGTAACCGGGGCTCCAGTCGGTGCCGACGGCACGAGCCCGCTTGTTGACGATGGGCATGGCTGCGGCAATCTTCGCCCCGTTCGGGCGGCGATACAGCGGAAGTTGAGTGTCTGGCGGGTACCCTTGGTCCTCCGCAACTAGGAGATGGAAGGCCTTATCCAGCTCCTTGTTGGACAAGGCATCCTGGCGCAGGTGGAGGTCGCCCCCTCATCCATGAGCTTCCATAGGGGACGCAAGCGCGGTTGGAGTGGAGCTAGGCACTGCGTCAGAAACTCCTAGATGATCATGGCCCCCGCCACCTTCTCCGCTGATAACCCACAAGTGTAGGTGATCAGTTGTAGCCTCCTTTGATAAGTAAGAGTGTCGAACCCAACGAGGAGCTAAAGGCAGAACAAATATTCTCTCAAGTTCTATCGACCACCGATACAACTCTACGCACGCTTGACGTTTACTTTACCTAGAACAAGTATGAAACTAGAGGTACTTTGTGGTTTTTGCGGGATAGGTTTGCAAGAATATAAAGAGCACGCAAATATAAACTAGGGGCTGGTAAGATAAAGACACAACTAAAGTTAATATAGCGAGTGTGGAAAAGTGGTGGTAGGAGTTGCGAAATTGCCCCTAAGAAATTGACTACGTTACTAGACCGATAGCAAGTTTTATGTGGGAGAGGCCACTGCTAGCATGTCATCATTTACTTGGAATTCTGTGCACTTATGATTGGAACTATTAGCAAGCATCCGCAACTACTAATGTTCATTTAGGTAAAACCCAACCATAGCATTAAGATATATTGGTCCCCCTTCAATCCCGTATGCGTCAATTTCTACGCTAGGTTGAAGCTTCTGTCACTCTTGCCCTCCAATACGTAGTCCGATCAACATACAACTAACCCTATGGTGTGATCCACGCGCGCGCTCATATGATGGGCACCAAAGGACAGCAACATAACCACAAGAAAATTAAATCAATCATAGCAATTCACCAATCACCGATAGGACAACGAAAATCTACTCAGACATCATAGGATGGCAACACATCATTGGATAATAATATGAAGCATAAAGCACCATGTTCAAGTAGAGGGTACAGCGGGTTGCGGGAGAGTGGACCGCTGTAGATAGATGAGGGAAGGTGATGGAGATGTTGGTGAAGATGACGGAGGTGTTGGTGTAGATCACCGTCACACGATGATGGCCCGGTGGCACTCTGGTGCCACCGGAAGCAAGGGGAGAGAGCCCCCCTCCTTCTTCTTCTTCCTTAACCTTCTCCCTAGGTGGGAGAAGGGTTTCCCCTCTGGTCCATGGCCTCCATGGCGGCGGAGGGGCGAGAGCCCCTCCCAGATTGGATCTGTCCCTCTGTCTCTCTCTGTTTGTGCGTTTCCAGATTCTGGCCCTTCACCGTTTCTTAAATTCCCGGAGATCCTTAACTCCGATTGGGCTCATCTTTTGACACGATTTTTATCCGGAAATTAGCTTTCTTGCGGCAAACGAAGGGCATCAACCGACTTACGGTGTGGGCTCAAGGGCCCAGGGCGCGCCCCCCACCCTTGAGTCCCACTCGAGCATCGTCTCTTGTTAGTTTCGCTTCCCAAAATTCACATATAGTCCAAAACAATCTTCGTTCATTTTTATTCTGTTTGGACTCCATTTGATATGGGTATTCTGTGAAACAGAAAACATGCAACAAATAGGAACTAGCACTGGGCACTGGATCAATACGTTAGTCCTAAAAAATAGTATAAAAAGTTGCCGAAAGTATATGGAAGTTGTAGAATATTGGCATGGAACAATCAAAAATTATAGATACGACGGAGACGTATCAACATCCTCAATCTTAATACCTGCTCATCCTCGAGTAGGTAAATGATAAAAAAAGATAATTTTTGATGTGGAATGCTACCTAGCATAATCTTGATCATGTAATCTAATCATGGCATGAATATTAAGACACGAGTGATTCAAAGAAATAGTATATCATTTGACATTAGGACAATAATACTTCAAGCATACTAATAAAGAAATCATGTGTCTTTAAAATAACATGGCCAAAGAAAGTTATCCCTACAAAATCATATGGTTTGGCTATGCTCCATCTTCACCACACAACGTATTTAAATCATGCACAACCCCGGTTTTAGCCAAGCAATTGTTTCATACCTTAGTATTCTCAAGCCTTTTCAACTTTCACGCAATACATGAGAATGAGCCATGGACATAGCACTATGGGTGGAATAGAAGGCGGTGATAGACAAAAAGGAGGGAGAAAGTCTCACATCAACTAGGCAAATCAGTGGACTATGGGGATGTCCATCAATCGATATCAATGTGAGTGAGTAGGGATTGCCATGTAACGGATGCACTAGAGCTATAAGTGTATGAAAGCTCAAAAGAAAACTAGTGGGTGTGCATCAACTTGCTTGCTCATGAAGACCTAGGGCATTTGAGGAAGCCCATCGTTGGAATATACAAGCCAAGTTCTTTAACAAAAAAATCCCACTAGTATATGAAAGTGACAACCTAGGAGACTCTCTATCATGAAGAACATGGTGCTATGATGAAGCACAAGTGTGGAAAAAGATAGTAGCATTGTCCCCCTTTTTTCTTTTCTTTTTTCTTTCTTTTTTTGGGCCTTCCTTTTTTTATTTGGCCTTTCTCTTTTTATTTTTTTGGCCTTTCTTTTTTTCTTTTGGCCTTCCCCTTTTTTTCTTCTTTTCAAGGGGCAATGCTCTAATAATGATGATTGTCACACTTCTATTTACTTACAACTCGATATTACAACTGGATACTAGAACAAAAATATGACTCTATATGAATGCCTCCGGTGGTGTACCGGGATGTGCAATGATCTAGCATAGCAATGACATCAAAAAACGGAGAAGCCATGGAAACATCATGCTGGCTATCTTACGATCATGCAAGGCAATATGACAATGATGGTGCATGTCATAATAAATGGAATGGTGGAGTTACATGGCAATATATCTCGGAATGGCTATGGAAATGCCCTAATAGGTAGGTATGGTGGCTGTCTTGAGGAAGGTATATGGTGGGTGTATGGTACTGGCGAAAGTTGCGCGGTACAAGAGAGGCTAGCAATGGTGGAAGGGTGAGAGTGCGTATAATCCATCGACTCAACATTAGTCATAAAGAACTCACATACGTATTGCAAAAATTTATTAGCCATCGAAACCAAGTACTACACGCATGCTCCTAGGGGGGAGGTTGGTAGGAGTTAACCATCACGCGCCCCCGACCTCCACACAAAGGATGACACTCATTAAATAAATCATGCTCCAACTTCGTCACATAACGGTTCATCATACGTGCATTCTATGGTAATCACAAACCCCAACAGAACTATTTCTACAATCCACAACTACCCACTAGCATGACTCTAATATCACCATCTTTATATCGCAAAACTATTGCAAGGAATCAAACATATCATATTCAGCGATCTACAAGTTTATGTAGGATTTTATGACTAACCATGTGAATGACTACTTCATGTCAACTCTATAAATAGATATAAGTGAAGCAAAAGAGTTTTCATTCTTTCTACAAAAGTTATGCCCACGCTCTAACAATTATAAGTGAAGCAAAAGAGCATTATACAAACGGCGGTTTTCTATGTGAAGAGAAACAGGCAATCCAAACTTCAAATGATGTAAGTGAAGCACATGAAGTATTCTATAAAGTCATACTCAAAAGATATAAGTGAGATGCAAAGAGAATTCTATAAATCAACCAAGGACTACCTCATACCAGCATGGTGCATTTATTAAAAGGAAAAATAGAACGCACGCGACGCTCCAAGAGTTGCGAATATCACATGAATGAAACGAATCCGAAAACATATCGATACTTGTTGAAGAAAGAGGGGATGCCTTCCGGGGCATCCCCAAGCTTAGACGCTTGAGTCTCCTTGAATATTTACTAATATTTACGTGGGGTGCCTTGGGCATCCCCAAGTTTGAGCTCTTGCCTCTCCTTCTTCTCCTCACATCGAGACCTCCTCGATCTTCGAACACTTCATCCACACAAAACATCAACAGAAAACTCGGTAAGATCCGTTAGTATAATAAAGCAAATCACTACTCTAAGTATTGTTGCAAACCAATTCATATTTTGTTTTTGCATTGTAGCTACTGTAATATAACTTTTCCATGGCTTAATCCACTGATAGAAATTGATAGTTTCAACAAAACAAGTAAACTATGCATCAAAAATAGAATCTGTCTAAAACAGAACAGTCTGTAATAATCTGAACACTCACCATACTTCTGTTACTTGAAAAATTCTGCCAAAATTAGGAAAAATCAACAATTTGTATAGAAAGATAGTGCAAAAAGTTTCAGAACCATTTGACGTCCAGCAAAAAACGTAAAATCGCGCACTACAGCAAAAGTTTTTGTCCTGCACTGCACAAACCAACAAGCATTGTAAACATCCTAAAGGCAAACCTTGGCACATTATTTTTATAATACAATGGAATTGTACAAGGGGATAATTATTTTTGATGAAAAGTTTCTGTAATTCAAGATTTGGAAAGTTTCCATGGGCATGAACAAAGTTCAAGGAGCTCCCCCATTTCAATGGTGCTCGTCCTTCTTACTTTCACTTTTCTTTTTGAAAAAGTTTTAGGTTCCCCTCTTTATTTTTATTTTGTTTTTAAACTTTATAAAAGCACATAATAGAAATAAATGACTCTCTAAAACTTCTGGGTTGTCTCCCTGGCAGCGGTTTCTTTAAAGCCATTAAGCTAGGCATATAGTGCTCAAGTGATGGATCCACCGGGATCCCAAGGTATATCAAAGCCAATTTTAATTAACAATGATTTGAAATTTAGTAGTGAGCACAAAGTGATATGTGTCATGAAACAACGAAGTCTAACTCTCTTCCTATGCATAGGCATGTCATACAGGAACAATTCATGCACATCAATTAAAGGCCAATGCATAGTATAAGCAGTTTCTTGCAATTTTACCATGTTGGAAACATAGAGAGGCGGAGATGTAGTTCCTCTCTCATAATAATTGCAAGTAGGAGCAGCAAGCACATGCATATTATATTCATCAAAATCATCATGTGTAACAGAAAAAGGTAACCCATCAATATAATCCTTAATAAGTGCAAACTTCTCCAACATTGTGTAGTTTGGAGAATTCAAAAAGATAATAGGACTATCATGTGTGGGTGCAATAGCAACTATCTCATGTTTAACATAAGGAACTATAGAAAGTTCATCCCCATAAGCATAATTCATATCGGCATCTTGGCCACAAGCATAGCAAGCATCATCAAAAAGGGATATTTCAAAAGAATCAACGGGATCGTAACAATCATCATAGCATTCATCCTTCGGTAAGCACGAAGGGAAATTAAACAATGTATGAGTTGAAGCGTTACTCTCATTAGAAGGCGGGCACGGGTAGCTAATCCGCTCTCCCTCCTTCTGTTCTTCGCTCTTCTCCTCATCTTTTTCATCCAATGAGCTCACAATGTCATTGATTTCTTCTTCCATAGACTCCTGCAAAATATTAGTCTCTTCTTGGACAGCGGAGACCTTCTCAATAAACGCATCAATATTGGAGTTATATTCATAATTCAAATAGAAATATTTCAATATAGCAAGATTTTAAAGCCTAGAAACATCATCATCAAAAGCATCATTCTTTCTAAATAGAGATTCAATTTCATAAGCACCCTTAAAAGCAACGAATTCTTCTATTTGTTCCACATCATAATAATCATATATACCATTAGCATAAGAAGCTAAGATTTCATTATCATTAAATTTGCATGAAAAGGGAAGGTGTGGAGCCTTCATCCTAGAGCAACAAGTATAATCATATCTCAAGCATAGTTGCCGAGCATACAAATGCAACAAATGAATTTGATCCCACAATAATTTCCCTTTTTGTGTCAAGAGAAAATCCCTAAACTATTCACGTTGATCCAACGTTACTCCCATTACATAGTTGAATGGGGTTTTCTCAGTATTATCAAAGTAGTACATAATATCTTTCACATAATGAACATCGAGGGTTTTAGGAGGTTCCCCATCTCCATGAGTAGCAAGTACACCTAAGTTTTTTGGTATTTTCTGTTCCATATCCATAACTAAAGATAGATAACAACTTAGAACAGCAAATAAAACCTACTTAGTGATAAAGCAAACAAGCACACACGAAAATATTCACCCCACGCAATTGCTCCCCGGCAACGGCGCCAGAAAATGGTCTTGATAACCCACAAGTGTAGGGGATCAGTTGTAGCCTCTTTCGATAAGTAAGAGTGTCGAACCCAACGAGGAGCTCAAGGCAGAACAAATATTCCCTCAAGTTTATCGACCAGCGATACAACTCTACGCACGCTTGACGTTTACTTTACCTAGAACAAGTATGAAACTAGAGGTACTTTGTGGTTTTTGCGGGATAGGTTTGCAAGAATATAAAGAGCACACAAATATATACTAGGGGCTACTAAGATAAAGACACAACTAAAGTTAATATAGCGAGCGTGGAAAAGAGGTGGTAGGAGTTGCGAAATTGCCCCTAAGCAATTGACTACGTTACTAGACCGATAGCAAGTTTTATGTGGGAGAGGCCAGTGCTAGCATGTCATCCCTTACTTGGAATTATGTGCACTTGATTGGAACTATTAGCAAGCATCCGCAACTACTAACGTTCATTAAGGTAAAACCCAACCATAGCATTAAGATATATTAGTCCCCCTTCAATCCCCTACGCATCAATTTCTACGGTAGGTTGAAGCTTCTGTCACTCTTGCCCTCCAATACGTAGTCCCATGGTGTGATCCACGCGCGCGCTCATATGATGGGCACCAAAGGACAGCAACATAACCACAAGCAATTTAAATCAATCATAGCAATTCACCAATCACCGATAGGACAACGAAAATCTACTGAGACATCATAGGATGGCAACACATCATTGGATAATAATATGAAGCATAAAGCACCATGTTCCTGTAGAGGGTACAACGGGTTGCGGGAGAGTGAACCGCTGTAGATAGATTGGGGAAGGTGATGGAGATGTTGGTGAAGATGACGGAGGTGTTGGTGTAGATCCCCGTCACATGATGATGGCCCCGGTGGCACTCCGGTGCCATCGGAAGCGAGGGGAGAGAGCCCCCCTCCTTCTTCTTCTTCCTTGACCTTCTCCCTAGGTGGGAGAAGGGTTTCCCCTCTGGTCCATGGCCTCCATGGCGGCGGAGGGGGCGAGAGCCCCTCTGAGATTGGATCTGTGTCTCTGTCTCTCTCTGTTTCTGCATTCCCAGATTCTGGCCCTTCACCGTTTCTTAAATTCCCGAAGATCCGTAACTCCGATTGGGCTTATCTTTTGACACGATTTTTGTCCGGAAATTAGCTTTCTTGCGGCGAAAGAAGGGCATCAACTGCCTTACGGTGGGCTCGAGGGCCCAGGGCGCGACCTGGGCAGGGGGCGCGCCCCCACCCTCGAGGCCCACTCGAGCATCGTCTCGTGTTAGTTTCGCTTCCCAAAATTCACATATATTCCAAAAAAATCTCCATCCGTTTCTATTCCGTTTGGACTCCGTTTGATATCGGTATTCTGCGAAACAAAAAACATGCAACAAACAGGAACTCGCACTGGGCACTGGATCAATATGTTAGTCCCAAAAAATAGTATAAAAAGTTGCCAAAAGTGTATGGAAGTTGTAGAATATTGGCATGGAACAATCAAAAATTATAGATACGAAGGAGATGTATCATCCGCATTCGGGTCATCAGGCTTCAGGTCAGCCGCCATCCTCGCTAGCTGCTGCTCAACCCGATGGTCGGTGAGCTTCGCGCTAGTCCACCCCTCGTGAGGCACAGGCATCCCCGTCGGCTGCGCCAGCCAAGGGTGGGAGATATTCGCATCCATGAGGACCCACTTGTTCCTCAAGCCCTCCACCTTCTTCCCGGCTCTTGAGATTGTGTTGGTCCCATTGGACGCGATGAATTTGGCGCACCCCGAGCGTTGGCCCTCCTTGATCGCGAGGTAGAAGAAGTGGCGAAGCAACGCCACGGACGACATCACCCCCACGAATGCCTCGCAATAAAAGGCAAAGATCGACAAAAGAAGGATGGAGTTGGGATGAAGATGGAGGACGTGTGTCAGGACCAGATTTTCGGGGTATTAATTTCCCAAAAACGGCCCCTGTGCTCACCAGCCCCAGGATTACTGTTAGCTGATGAGGCACCAACTTGTTACAGAAACTCCAAGCAAAAATACAAGATATGTAGTACAAGACCATTCTGGCCTGTGAGTACAACACAAGGTTTCTAGTGGCTGATGGCGGAAGCGTTTTGCGGCTCATCGGCGACTATGGGACTCCATTTCCCACAGGAACAGCTGACCAGGATAACTCCTATCTTCGCGAGGCTGCTATCTCCCTTTTGCATAGGTTCCGGGGCTGTCATCGCATCGTTTCTTCCCACGCAAGAAATCTGGGCAAGACAATAGCCAGGGACAAGCCAGTGAGTACTTTGAATGTACTCGCAAACATTATGAACATGGGTGAGATATAATCATGCTCGAGAATAGTTGATGATCACTATGATAATAATGATATGACAGTCCATAATTCAAGTAAGTCATTTGTATAAAAAAATGCATATGCAATCAGGGAGGGATAATAAAATAAATAGCGATCATGCCACAGTCGAGCGTCTGAGCGACACCACAGAGAAGGCATATAAATAAAAGGAGTAACAAGCATGCCACAGTCGGGCGTCTGAGCGACACCACAGAAAGGGCTTATAAATAAAAGGAGTAGCAAGCATGCCATAGTCGGGCGTCTGAGCGACACCACAGAAAGGGCTCATAAGGAAAATAAATAACAAGCATGTCACAGTCGGACGTCTGAGCGACATCACATAAAGGGCTTATAAGGAAAACAAATAATAGTGGATATCCAGGAGGTAGAACCGTCCCAGGGATACTCATTAATCCGAAGAATACAATTGTTTAGTCCACAATAATAATCATAATCACCATATGTCATAGGTCATAATCAATGTTCTGGTTTAGTAGTTTCTCCTCCGAAGACCGACACTAAGACCAATACTCGACCCATCCCAGACTGTAGTCCTTAACCATGGACACGGCTATTCGAATAGGTTTAGTATCTCTGCAGAGGGTGTACTCTTTACCCACGAGTAACGGATTTCTTTAGTCCATCGGAACTAATTCCATCTACGGTCTTTTAGCCGAAAACCCGCCTGACTTGCACACACCAGCTTAACTTTACTTGTGTCTGGAATCACCCACGACACCTGTTAAGCAAACTCTGAGTGGGGAGGCTACAACCTCGCGTAGCATGGGATCAAATTTCTATCTCCCGCTCTAAGGGGTGCCCCCCTCTCGGTCCCAACCGGAAACACCCATGCCCCCGGACCAGGTGGCATGCCTACCGGTTGCAGCCGGTATCTTCCACCATGGCCACTGTGTACGGTGTGTGCTAGGACAGGGGTTGACACTTACTGAACCATACCCTACCTACGGCAGGGACAAGTGGTAGCACGAAACAAGTGTGGGGGTTACTGGAACAAGACTCGATCTACGGTCGACTTAGGAGGTTCAAGCATCACTGGTATGATTAGCATAACTAACATATCCCACATCAACGGTCGGAATCACCAGCCGTCATGCCTCACCAAGCCATACCTGACTCCACCGTCCCGACGGGGAGCTAGTGACAAGCTCGCGTCTACACAAGATTGTGACTTTCACGGCTTTCTTCCATTAGGCATGATAGGCATACGAAGGGGATTACCGTCATGCGTACTAAATATCACATCAAGTGGTTTACCTTATGCACTCAAGGGTATGATCATATTATCACATATGGAATAAAAATGAAAGTGTTCATATCGACGCAATCGTCTCAATCAACAACCACATGCATTAGGCCAGGGTTCAAAAAGTGCTTGCCTTCAAGTAGAGGGGAGGAGAAATGCATTCCAAAACTTTTTGGAAGTTTTCTCCCTCTTCGAAATCCTAATTGAAAGAATACGAAATCAATACATAGACTCAAAGCAGCACCAAAAAAATTGTTTGGAAAATTTTGAAATAAATAAGAAAATAAACTAGGCAATATTTGGAAAACAACAGAAAAAGAATCAAGTCATTTGGATTAATATTTAAAAAGATATTGCCAGTCAAATCTGTTTTTAGAATAAAACAGAAATAGGAAAACGTTTTGACTAGAATACGCTTTCGGAGTAGGGGAGACATACTAGGGGTTCTGCGCCTTCACTTATGCACGCGTGGGCTGGTGCTGGCTCGCTGTCAGCGGGCCCAGGGGGCCCACTGGTCAGGTTTGACGAGTCGCCCCCACCTCCTTTTCCCTCTGGCCGAATCGAGGCGGGGCTCCGGCGATCAACGCCGGCGAACGGCGGCTCCTTGAGGGCATCTGAGTGCAGGGATGGATCCGCCAGAAGGGGCAGTCCTCCCGGTGCTCGAGGGGGCGACAGGGGTGGAGGAAATCACCGGCAACGAGCTTCGCGGCGGACGGCGGCCTCGGGTGGATTTGGGGCTTCGCACTACGGTGGTTCCCGAGTTGGTCTGAGGTGATGGGCGGCTCCGCAGGTTCATGGGGGGTCGAATGGTGGCGCTGGCTGGACGGGAGGGGCTCGGGTTGCGACGGAATGGACTGGAGGGCGGCGGCGGCTGTACTCGCCGGAGATGGAGAAGAAAACCTCCCCTGGACGATTGGTTGCTACGGGGGCGCTCTGTGGGGTGGCTAGTGGTTGCCTGAGGTTGCGAAGAGGCTCGGGGCATCCTTAAATAGGTGGGCAAGGGCGGTCCCCCGGTGGCTAGGGATAAGATCACCGGCAACCGCTATTCTGTAGCTTAGGGCGACGTGGCGGCGACGTGCGCTAGGGGACGAGTTTGCTGGTGATCTGCAGCTGCTCCAGGGGGCAGGTGGCGAGCGCTAGTGGCTTGGGAGGTGCTGTCCACGGCAGGAGCAGCTGTGGCCGTCCGCTAGCTGCCGTGGCCGACCTGACGGCGGCCCTATGAGGTTCTAGAGGCGTCTCTGCGGTGGGGGAGAGGGCAGGCGTGCAGGCGGTGCGAGAGGAGTGGCAATAACGGGCGCGGAGTGTCGGCAGAGGGACGCTGCGTTTCGGTGCGCGCGCATGCAAAACATGCGCTGTGGGTGCGCCCAGAGCAAGCACGCGAGCTGCTCGACAAAATGCCAACGCTTGCTATAGATTTCTGATGAAGCTGGAATTTAGGAGGTCTAGATTAGAGGCTTAAGGGAGATTAGTGGACATGACAGTATGCACAGAGGACCAAGATCACAGTGCAAGGCAAAGATCATGCCAAAACTGGCCATGCACACTCGGTGTTTGCCAAAATGCTAAGGACAGCTAGGCATCTCTTGGGGTGGCCAAATCTTCCAGATTGGGGTCTCTATAGGTGATACAGTGGGTGGCAGTGTTAGTTTGCTGAAAGCAAAAACTTGCCAGTTCATGTTTGAGAGAAAATTGATTCTGGACAGAAAGAAGAAGGCACCAATGCATGCACTTAAAACCTTCCAATGAGTCCACTCTCTTGGACTTAAGGTTCTTGCAGGATGGCTTACAAGTAGGAAAAGGAATCACAGCTAAAATGGAAAGCTAAATGGTGGTTGTTGTACAAATCACCATGCTGGACCAGAATGAAAAAGAGGTTGTTTCACTCAAATTTTCCAAAGGACCTAAGTGGGTTTTTGCATAAAGTTGGATAATATACTCCTATGAACATCCCATAATTTTGGTGGAAGCATTAAAGAAATATTTAAAGGGGTTGTAGTGCAAAATTGCCCACTGGACCAGATTTGAAATCATGGTGTGGAGCTCAAAATATTAAATGAATGAAATATATTCTGGCATAAAAGTGATCTAACAACATCATATGACATCTCCAATTTTTGGTTGGAATTTTAGATAATCCTATCAAAGGGTTGTCGTTCAAATGGGACCCTAACACCAAGGGAAACCATTTTTAGAGAGAATAAGATTAGGGAAACAATTATATAATTAATCCCACTGATATAAGAAAAGTTTAATTCAGAGAGCATGAGAGTCTAACAATAAATGGAAAGTCTTCACTTGTGGTAAAAACTCCAACATAAAAGGAAAAGAAAGGTCCTGAAATCAAAAGGAGAGTCTAGTAAAAAAGAAAATTTTAATTTCCTGGGAAAATTTTAATTAATAAAACATGGTTAAATTTTTGGGGTGTTACAACACTACCCCCCTTAAGAAAAATCTCGTCCTCGAGATTTGCTAAGGGCTGTAATGAAAAGAAATACTCCTACTATCACAAAGCAATATCACACAAATAACCATCCTACTCATGTAGTAAAGATATGGCTACAGTGAGAGGGCAACTATCTCGTCGGTTCTGCTCTATGGGGTCGGGGTCAGTGCTGCAGATACACATATCTCGCAAAAGTGACGCATTATTGTGGGTGTTGTTGGGGTGGTTTTTGGTAGCTACGCCCGGAATTAAAAATGCAATCGTACACCAACGTACTTATGCATGGCTATATAAAAGGAAAAAGGGGCGCACGAGCAGACCGTATTTAAATACAAGATTACACAATGACAGGGCGTGGACATACTAAGACTCGGTGCCACTCGAGTGATTTAGTCTACCTCGTTTATATCTAAGCGGGCGTGCCTTGTGTGCGTCGAGGACTCTCCACGGTTTTCACCATCGGGGTTAGCTTGATGGGGTTGAGGGACTGCAGGGTCGGGGTAGCGATGATGACCATTGCGGGGGCTGTTGGCCACAATCCCGTTGGAGCGAGTTCCCAAGAGGCGACGAATCACTTCTGGGGACACCAAAGCGTTTTGGTCGATGGCTGGGGCAGACCTCAGGGTCTCGATCGGTTGTCCGAACAGCACGACTGGGTTGTCGGCATCGGGCTCATCTTCTCCTCTTGTTGGGGCTCTGCGGATCAGTTCTCCACGAGCTGCGATCAGATCCAGGGTGATCTGATCGAACAGTTCCTCTAGTGCACTTACATAGCGCACCAGATGCAATAATGCAGGATCCGTCTCGTGATCACCGTTGGCAACCTGGGATGGCCTACCATACCTGTCACGGCTCGGGTAGTAGTAGAATGAGCGACAGTTGACTCTAGGTGACAAGTGCCGGAGTTGAACTATAGCCTCTCGAGCTGCTAGTTGGAGGGCTTGTGGCTCAAAGGAAGTTGTCCTTCCGGTGAACCTGTAGGGGCGTTCTGGAGATAGACCCCTACCATAGACGTGCACAGTAGCCCAGAATTGATGTTTCTCTTGGTACACGACATATTCTAGGGGCTCTTCTAATGCAAAGGCACGGCCGGTGAGGTTTGCTAGTACGGTCACAAAACGTCCAAGATTGGTTGTTGGGGTTTCATTGTGAACAATGGGGCCAGGCATCTTGGTTTGGTTTGGGGTAGAGGCTGTGCTGTGCTGGGTTGAGGCTAGCGTGCCCTTTTTATAGAAAAAGGGGACGGAGTCTTCCTTCGCACGCTTGCGAATGAGACAATTTAGGTGTCGGTCATGGTGTGGCTATCTTATGCGAGAAGCTTGGCCGGGGTCTAGTTAAGGTCTGGTGGGTTGGTTTACCTAGGTTTTTGACTTGGCTAAGATAGGATTAGCAAATGATCAACCTGGCTCTGATACCAAGTTTGTCAGGACCGGATTTTCGGGGTATTAATTTCCCAAAAAACGGCCCCTGTGCTCACCAGCCCCAGGATTACTTTTAGCTGATGAGGCACCAACTTGTTACAGAAACTCCAAGCAAAAATACAAGATATGTAGTACAAGACCATTCTGGCCTGTGAGTACAACACAAGGTTTCTAGTGGCTGATGGCGGAAGCGGTTTGCGGTTCATCGGCGACTATGGGACTCCATTTCCCACAGGAACAGCTGACCAGGATAACTCCTATCTTCGCGAGGCTGCTATCTCCCTTTTGCGTAGGTTCCGGGGCTGTCACCGCATCGTTCCTTCCCACGCAAGGAATATGGCCAAGACAATAGCCAGGGACAAGCCAGTGAGTACTTTGAATGTACTCGCAAACATTATGAACATGGGTGAGATATAATCATGCTCGAGAATAGTTGATGATCACCACGATAATAATGATATGACAGTCCATAATTCAAGTAAGTCATTTGTATAAAAAAATGCATATGCAATCAGGGAGGGATAATAAAATAAATAGCGATCATGCCACAGTCGGGCGTCTGAGCGACACCACAGAGAGGGCTTATAAATAAAAGGAGTAACAAGCATGCCACAGTCGGGCGTCTGAGCGACACCACAGAAAGGGCTTATAAATAAAAGGAGTAGCAAGAATGCCACAGTCGGGCGTCTGAGCGACACCACAGAAAGGGCTCATAAGGAAAATAAATAACAAGCCTGCCACAGTTGGACGTCTGAGCGACATCACATAAAGGGCTTATAAGGAAAACAAATAATAGTGGATATCCAGGAGGTAGAACCGTCCCAGGGATACTCATTAATCCGAAGAATACAATTGGTTAGTCCACAATAATAATCATAATCACCATTTGTCACAGGTCATAATCAATGTTCTGGTTTAGTAGTTTCTCCTCCGGAGACCGACACTAAGACCAACACTCGACCCAGTCCTTAACCATGGACACGGCTATTCGAATAGGTTTAGTATCTCTGCAGAGGGAGTACTCTTTACCCACGAGTAACATTTCTTTAGTCCATCGAAACTAATTCCCTCTACGGTCTTTTAGCCGAAAAACCGCCTGACTTGCACACACCAGCTTAACTTTACTTGTGTCTGGAATCACCCACGACACCTGTTAAGCAAACTCTGAGTGGGGAGGCTACAACCTCGCGTAGCATGGGATAAATTTCTATCACGCGCTCTAAGGGGTGCCCCCCTCTCGGTCCCAAATGGAAACACCCATGCCCGCGGACCAGGTGGCATGCCTACCGGTTGCAGCCGGTATCTTCCACCATGGCCTCTCTCTAAGGTGTGTGCTAGGACAGGGGTTGACACTTACTGAACCGTACCCTACCTACGGCAGGGACAAGTGGTAGCACGAAACAAGTGTGGGGGTTACTGCAACAATACTCAATCTACGGTCGACTTAGGAGGTTCTAGTATCACTGGTATGATTAGCATAACTAACATATCCCACATCAACGGTCGGAATCACCACCCGTCATGCCTCGCCAAGCCATACCGGACTCCACCGTCCCGACGGGGAGCTAGTGACAAGCTCGCGTCTACACAAGACCGCGACTTTCACGACTTTCTTCCGTTAGGCATGATAGGCATACGAAGGGGATTGCCGTCATGCGTACTAAATATCACAGCAAGGGATTTACCTTATGCACTCAAGGGTATGATCATATTATCACATATGGAATAAAAAATGAAAGTGTTCATATCGACGCAATCGTGTCAATCAACAACCACATGCATTAGGCCAGGGTTCAAAAAGTGATTGCCTTCAAGTAGAGGGGAGGAGAAATGTATTCCAAAACTTTTTGGAAGTTTTCTCCCTCTTCGAAATCCTAATACAAAGAATACGAAATCAATACATAGACTCAAAGCAGCACAAAAAAAGTTGTTTGGAAAATTTTGAAATAAATATGAAAATAAACTAGGCAATATTTGGGAAACAACAGAAAAAGAATCAAGTCATTCGGATTAATATTTAAAAAGATATTGCCAGTCAAAGCTTAGTCAAATATGTTTTTAGAATAAAACAGAAATAGGAAAACGTTTCGACTAGAATACGCTTTCGGAGTAGGGGAGACGTACTAGGGGTTTTGCGCCTTCACTTATGCACGTGTGGGCTGGTGCTGGCTCGCTGTCAGAGGGCCCAGGGGGCCCACTGGTCAGGTTTGACCAGTCGCCCCTGCCTCCTTCTCCCTCTGGCCGAACCGAGGCGGGGCTCTGGCGATCAACGCCGGTGAACGGCGGCTCCTTGAGGGCATCCGAGTGCAGGGATGGATCCGCCAGACTGGGGCGGTCCTCCCGGTGGTCGAGGGGGCGGCGGGGGTGGAGGAAATCACCGGCGACGAGCTTCGTGGTGGACGGCGGCCTCGGGTGGATTTGGGGCTTTGCACTACGGTGGTTCCCGAGCTGGTCTGAGGTGATGGGCGGCTCCACATGGTCATGGGGGGTCGAATGGTGGCGCTGGCCGGACGGGAGGGGCTCGGGTTGCGACGGAATGGACCGGAGGGCGGCGGCGGCTGTACTCACCGGAGATGGAGAAGAAAACCTCCCCTGGACGATTGGTTGCTACGGGGGCGCTCTGTGGGGTGGCTAGTGGTTGTCTGAGATTGCAGAGAGGCTCGGGGCATCCTTAAATAGGTGGGCAAGGGCGGTTCCTCGGCGGCTGGGGATAAGATCACCGGCGACGCAATTCTGTAGCTAAGGGCGACGTGGTGGCGACGTGCGCTAGGGGATGAGTTTGCTGGTGATCTGGAGCTGCTCCAGGGGGCAGGTGGAGAGCGCTCGTGGCTTGGGAGGTGCTGTCCACAGCAGGAGCTGCTGTGGCTGCCCGCTAGCTGTCGTGGCCGACCTGACGGCGGCCCTGTGGAGTTCCAGAGGCGTCTCTGCGGTGGGGGAGAGGGCAGGCATGCAGGCGGTGCGAGAGGAGTGGCCAGAACGGGCGCGGAGTGTCGGCAAAGGGACGCGGCGGTTCGGTGCGCGCGTGTGCAAAACGTGCGCTCTAGGCGCGCCCAGAGCACGCACGCGAGGTGCTCGACGAAATGCCAACGCTTGCTACAGAGTTTGGATGAAGCTGGAATTTAGCAGGTCTAGGTTAGAGTCTTAAGGGAGATTAGTGCACATGACATTATGCACAGAGGACCAAGATCACAGTGCAAGGCAAAGATCATGCCAAAAGTGGCCATGCACACCAGGTGTTTGCCGAAATGCTAAGGACAGCTAGGCATCTCTTGGGGTGGCCAAATCTTCTAGATTGGGGTCTCTATAGGTGATACAGTGGCTGGCAGTGTTAGTTTGCTGAAAGAAAAAATTTGTCAGTTCAAGTTTGAGAGAAAATTGATTCTGGACAGAAAGAAGAAGGCACCAATGCATGCACTTAAAACCTTCCAATGAGTCCACTCTCTTGGACTTAAGGTTCTTGCAGGATGGCCTACAAGTAGTAAAAGGAATCACAGCTAAAATGGAAAGCAAAATGGTGGTTGCTGTACAAATCACCATGCTGGACCAGAATGAAAAAGAGGTTGTTTCACTCAAATTTTCCAAAGGACCTAAGTGGGTTTTTGCATAAAGTTGGATAATATATTCCTATGGACATCCCATAATTTTGGTGGAAGCATTAAAGAAATATTTGAAGGGGTTGTAGTGCAAAATTGCCCACTGGACCAGATTTGAAATCATGGTGTGGAGCTCAAAATATTAAATGAATGAAATATATTCTGGCATAAAAGTGATCTAACAACATCACATGACATCTCCAATTTTTGGTTGGAATTTTAGATAATCCTATCAAAGGGTTGTAGTTCAAATGGGACCCTAAAACCAAGGGAAACCATTTTTAGAGAGAATAAGATTAGGGAGACAATTATATAATTAATTCCACTGATATAAGAAAAGTTTAATTCACAAAGCATGAGAGTCTAACAATAAATGGAAAGTCTTCACTTGTGGTAAAAATTCCAACATAAAAGGAAAAGAAAGGTCTTGAAATCAAAAGGAGAGTCTAGCAAAAATGAAAATTTTAATTTCCTGGCAAAATTTTAATTAATAAAACATGGTTAAATTTTTGGGGTGTTATAGCGTGAAGCTTCTAGTGGCGGAGGACAACATAGAAGAAGTCGGAGAAAGGGGGACCAGCCCCGCGAAGACGATCTGCATGAAGAAAGGATAAAAAGTACTGCCTGAGGCCACCAACACGGTGGAGCCGGCCCGGAGCTCGGGCTCCTTCTCCTCATTACTTTCATTCACCGTCATCAGGAGCACGACCATGAGGTTCTTCTCTGTGACTGTAGGCGCGCTCTAGGCAGGCTCAAACCAGGAGGGCGAGCGCGCGACCTTTGCCTTGTCGGGTGCCATCGATTGCGAACTCGGGGGAGAGATCTAGCGGATCTGGAGTCTCTTGGGCCAGGAAGGAGAAGGGGAATTGGATCAAGACAAAGGAAGGCAATGAAAGCCCAGCAGCGTGCGCCAACTTATTGTCAGATGAGGGCAGTTACCAAGGCAGCGTGGGAAGCAAAGACGCTTACGTCCAATCAGTCGCCACGTGTTGATAAAGGCCATAGGCGATTGGGGCCCACGGCGCTCCGCACTTGCCCCTTGGCTTCGCCTCGAAGCCAAGTTCGAGCGCGCCTTGGGCCTGGGGGCTACTGTCGGCGTCCTAGGAATGGGGGTACCCAGAATTGCCTGCCTGTGGCCCATGAGGTAGCTCCATCGACGGCCTGGTATGGCCCAGCTTCAGCAACCACAGCTCATGACCCTGCTGAGGGGCCAAACCTCGCGAGACGGACGACGACAAGACCTCTCTGAGGGCAGCCTCTCTAGGCTGGCTCCCGAGGAGCGGAGATATCTATGCGAGGTGCACCTCACAAGGTTCACGTGACGTGAGCCATAATGACCAAGGCCAGGCGGGCGCCAGCGGGCGTAGTCCACCAGTTTCCCCTTTCGTGCCAAGGGGGCAAGCCCAGGCGCTGAGTCCCGAGGAATCAATCAAAGGTTTCCATATCGGTGCAACAAGACCAAGGACCGCCAGGACATTAGGACGGAGGTCACCGTGGAGCCTGGTGCGGCGTCACCACCAGAGCCTTTGGCAGGCGAAGACCGCTTTTGTCAGGATAGCTTGTACAAGTTGTTCCCCTTCATATTTGGCCGTTGTGGGATCCCTTCCCACCTACATTTGGGAAGAGGACCAAGGCCACTATAAAGAGGACCTAGCCACCACGAGGAGCAGAAAACGAAGAGATGATTCCACCACAATGAGGAGTGGATTACCCAGATCATCCTCACCCTCACCAGCTCATGGAGCCCAAGAACACCTTGCCTACTGAGGTTGTTCATCCACTATACTTGTTCATCCTCAGCCCCACGAGGCAAACCACCACACACACTAGAGTAGGGTATTACACCGTAAGGTGGCCCGAACCAGTATAATCCTCTGTGTCTCTTGTTCCTTGAGTTCGTCGAGCTAGGCCGTGGCATCGTAGGGCAAGCGCGCTGGGTAGAGTGTGTTCTTCGTGCGCACCCTAGATTTTGAACCTCTCTAGGTTTTGCGGAGCCCGAAATCCGACACTGTCCAACTCTCGCTCTTAAACGAGGCGTTGGACTTGCTACAATCTCTCGCCATCATGGAGGATTCACCGCCGAACTATGCCTAGTTAGAGCTTGGGGTTGAGATTAGGGAATTTTGTTTCCCACCCACCACCCACTTGGTAGCCATGGTCGAAGACTTAGCGGACGTACTAGACTACACTTCTGAAGACTTTGATGGCATGGACCACGATGTCGAAGCCGATCTAGGTCAACATCTGCCCGTCACCGGGCGATGGACGACCACTTCTACCTGTCACGTATACATGATGGACACACCCAAGGAGAAGGACGACGATGTCACTGAAGATCAATGTTGATGATATCGCTTATTGTTATTGTATCGGTCAGCTGGGGATTAGAGACTAATCGAAAATCGGCTGATTAATCAATTTTATCGGTCGACTATTAATCGGCCAGTTTTTTCAAATCCCAGATTCTGAACACTAAAATATGCTATATTCAACACCGAAACAATATTTGATAGAAGTGTTACCTTCATTCCTATCCTTTGAATCCTGGTATAATGACAAACAAAATAGGAAAATAGTACATATTACGTAACAAGGTCCACAAAATGCAAATAAACTTAGTTTTTGCAAACATAGTCGTGCGAATAGGCCCGATTTATCGGTAGATTCCCCATAAATCGCTTGTCATAGCGATAAATCGGCCCAAACGATAAATGGTATAGATAAGGCATAATCTTATCGGTCACCCCAAGAGTAGCGATAAATTGGACGATAAGTCGCTGAATCGGAAGATTTCTTGAACAATGCTAAAGATCCAGAGGAGGATAAGCCCATCGACGAACCTCCTAAGCGCCGGCGTCAGCGGCGCCGCTCACGATCGCGTCGAGAAAGAGAAAGCAATACCGGCACCGGAGACAATGAGGCTCCGGAGGATGCCGAAGACCCCGAAGAGCCAGCTTTGGAGCACGATGAGAGGGAGGATGGCCAATGCAGTCCTGAAAAACTCACCAATCACAATGATTCTGAAGACAATAACTATCTACCTATCTCCGAAGAGGATGTCAGCCTGGGAGACAAGGAATTGATCGTTCCAGAGGAACCCTGCGAACAAGAACGCTTTCAGCAATGGTTTATTGCCACATCAAAGAGCCTGAAAAAGCAGCAGCTGCGGCTTAAAGCCGAACATGATATGCTCACTGGCAGATGGAATGAAGTGCTAGACGCTCAGGAATGATACGGCCGTGAGTGCTAAACAAAGAGCTATCCCAAGCGCAAGTTCCTGCCACAATTCGACGACGAGACCCTTGCGCCAATTCCGTCAAGGCACGATTAGGTCGATCAACCGGACCGACCACCTCCTGGACGGGACAAAGCGGCTAGCAATGGCGTATATCAACCCGCACCTCCTAACCGTAAAGGAAAGGATACAACGGTTCTGGGCCACAAGTACGACCTACGTCAGGACCAAAACAATCAAGCGGGTCAGGCCAGATCGATCTATGGGTCAAGAGAACGTGCTCCCACATGGGATCGTGGCTATCAAGCCAAGCACACTGGATATAATCAAGTCTGGAATCAACACCGAACACAGATGTCGTCTGAACTACGTCGCGATGTCGCACAATACAGGGGCGCTGCGCACTCTATGTGCTTTACCAATGAGGTGATAGATCACCAATTTCTGGAAGGCTTAAAACCCGTAAACATCGAGGCATATAATCGAAGGACTAATCCCTTTGTATGGATTGAAAAGACATTATTATCCACATCCACATGGCTCATGGAGGTGACCTCCACACCATCAAATACTTCCCTGTAATGCTAAAGGGACCAGCACAACACTGGTTGAACAACCTCCCAGAGAACTTCATAGGAAGTTGGGAAGAATTAGAGGATGCTTTCCGAGGTAACTTTCAGGGGACTTATGTCCGACCACCGGATGCTGATGATTTAAGCCACATAATCCAGCAATCCCGAGAGTTAGCACGCAAGCTTTGGAATTGGTTCGAACCAAATCGTCAACTGTCCGGACGCCAAAGCCTTAGCGGCATTCAAACACAGCGTCCGTGATGAATGGCTTGCTCGACACCTTGGCCAGGAGATGCCGAAGACAATGGAAGCTTTTACTTCACTTATGACCCGCTTTTGCGCAGGCAAGGACAGCTAGTTAGCTCGTAGAAGCAACAGTTTCAGTGATCCACGCACTTCCGAAGCCAGGGACGGCAATGGCAGACCACGATGCAACAAAAACAAGCGTCAGAACAATAACGGAGAAACAACTGACATGTCAGTGAATGTTGAATTCAGTGGCTCCAAATCCGGTCAGCGGAAGAAGCCGTTCAAAGGCAACATGTACGGTCCATCCAACCTGGACAAAATATTAGAGAGACCTTGCCAAATTCATGGCACACCTAACAAACCTGCAAGCCACACCAATAGAAATTGTTGGGTCTTCAAGCAGGCCGGCAAGTTAAATGTCGAACACAAGGGGAAAGGACCTCAAAGCGAGGGCGAAGACGTGCCTCGCCCACCGAATACTGGGCGACAAAAACAATTTCCCCTTGAGGTGAAAACGATGAACATGATCTACGCCATCCATATCCCCAAGAGGGAGCGCAAGCATGCACTAAGGGACGTTCATGCCGTAGGGCCCGTCGCCCCCAAGTACAACCCATGGTCGGCTTGTCCCATCACCTTCGATCGCAGGGATCACCAAAACAGTATCCGTCACGGAGGTTCTGCGGCCCTAGTACTCGATCCAATCATTTATGGATACCATCTTACTCGAGTCCTTATGGACGGCGGCAGTAGCCTCAACTTGATATATCAAGATACTGTCTGTAAGATGGGGAAAGACCCATCAAGAATCAAGCCTAGCAGCACTACATTTAAAGGAGTTATACCCGGCGTAGAGGCCCGCTGCACGGGCTCATTAACACTAGAAGTGGTATTCGGCTCTCCAGACAATTTTGGAAGCGAGGAGTAAATCTTTGACATCGCTCCCTTCCGAAGTGGCTACCATGCATTACTCGGAAGAACGACCTTCGCCCGCTTTAATGAAGTCCCGCACAATGCTTACCTGAAGCTTAAAATGCCTGGACCTCGGGGCATCATCACGGTCAATGGGAATATGGAGCGTTCCCTCCGCACAGAGGAGGATACTGCGGCCTTGGCAACCGAAGTTCAAGGTGGCCTATTCAAGCCGAATAATTCACCGGTCGTCAAGACCAAAGACACTGTTAAACGTGTCCGGCCCGCATTGCAATGAGGCGGCTCACAAG
Organism: Secale cereale; assembly: GCA_902687465.1. Taxonomy (NCBI): domain Eukaryota; kingdom Viridiplantae; phylum Streptophyta; class Magnoliopsida; order Poales; family Poaceae; genus Secale; species Secale cereale. The sequence continues at coordinate 221,356,968 of LR738709.1, forward strand.
AACCTGAGCTTCATTAGCAGTTACACCTCCGCTGATTGCCTCACAAGATTGTGGCATATGTACCTCTTATACACAACTACGCCCATAAATACCTTGGGCAGCGCCGAGGGCACACTGCGGAAAAACAGTCCATAGTACGGCTCGACCCTATTAGGACTCTAATTATATTTTCATTGTAGGTTGAATAAAAGAACCCATCTTATCTATGGTTGTGCAGGGAATTCTTTTCCGGAGTTCCTCTTCCTTTTTCACAGGCAGCCATCAAACCTCTCTCCTTTAAGGATGTGTCACAAAGGCGAAACGGTGCAGACGTGTAGCAGAGCTTCATTGGGATTTTTCCTTTATCGGTAATCTTAGGATCTGTGTAAACCTTTCCCTCTATTATTTTCTTATTTGGCATGAAAAATGTCCAAGATGTTGTTGGCATTATCTGTAACCACACGGCTTGCCATATTAATCAGGGTATAAAAGAAGAAGTTGGGTTCCACTTTGTTTGGTGTTTATTTTACATTACCATCTGTGTGCTCTCCCTACTTCAGATTGCCACACGTGCTTTAATCCGGACTTAACATCGGGGGCTGTATGCGGCCTAACACATTTCAAAGTCCAAACACCTATAGGGAACTGTTCGGAGTACTGGATATTGTGTTATATGCATCGGCTCTGAATCATGTCTTTGGTCTATAGTTGGGTTGCCCGGCTCCTGTGCTTACCACCTTACGTCCGCATTGTTCAGCTAAGGTAGTAAAGGGAGAACTAATACGATTGTATTTCTGGTTCGTTCGGTCAAGTACCTCAGTAGATAAAGCCGAAAACTGACTGTCATGATAAGCGAGAGTTGGTTGGCGATTCGGCGACTTAGTATTATATTACAGATCGTTAGCGATCTACTCCGTGTTACACGAGGGGCTGAACTTCGCCCAGCCACGTACAGTAGGCACCATAATCCGAATAGCCGCGCACGCACAAGGGGCTAGTACTTAGCTCCACAGTCAAACTCCTATGGCAAAGTGAAACAAATAAAGTCGCATAGTCAGATTGCCTGGTTCACTTCGCGGACACCTCCTTTACGGACCAAGACGTTGGGTAAAGAGTGATCACGCATCATGCCGAACACTCCTGTAGCATCTACATGGGGGCTAAAGCAAACGACTGAAAACTTTTAGATATAAAAATAAACGGCCACACAGGAGGAAAAAGTCACTTGAAATATAAGGCGCAAACATATATTCATATCAGTTCATAAGCATAGCCTTTACAACCCGGACATACTTAATTAAAACCCACGTCCTTTGAACACTGGCCCTCTACAATGCGGGCTCCTTCTAGGACGGCATCGAACTACCTCTCCGGCCTCCGATGATCCTTTCCCTCGGGCGGGCTGGTGATTGTCACTTTGGTGGACTTCATCTTCGCTAGTGCATCTTGACGCGGGCAAAGCCAATCCGGCCACCTTCTATATAAGCCGAACGCTTCACAACGTCGACCGGCGGCCTTGCATCGACGACCCGCTTCACCAATCCAATGTAGCTGCTAGGGATTGGATCGGCTAGCCAGAGCTGGACTACTAAATCCTTCATGGCCGCACCCGCCATCTTATGCAGCTTGACCAGCTGCTTTAGCTGGTCGTTCAGAGGTGTTGTATGTTCTGGCGCAAGGAATTGCGACCAGAACAACTTCTCTGTTGTGATCCCCTCCTGGGCTCTGAGGAATTGGGCAGCATCAGCGATACTCTTCGGAGGATCTGCAAACACGCCTGGAGAACTCCACACTTGAGTCAGCGACGCATACTTCTGACCTCCAATGGTACTCTATAGAAGAAAGGCCTTACCAGCCTGATGGATCTCCTCGTGATCACTTCGGGACTAGCTTCGTGAACCCTTGGCAACATTGAGAGCTTTGTTGAGCTCGGATGTTTGATCCGTAGTGTTCTGCTCCAACTCCTCACATTTGTGAATGCCGTCTCACAGCTCTTGTTCGACTTCGGCCACCGAGACACATGTTGATAGCGGGAGGCCTCTTCGGCCTCTAGCTCGGCAGCTGCTTTGTCAGCAGCTGCCTTGTTCATCTCGGCCTCCTTCTTGGCCTAAGCAAGGGCGCCCTTGAGGGCCTCAACCTCGGCTATGCCAGCTGTGACCATAATCACACCACACAATGAGATAAACCTCTTAAATAAAGACATATCGTCTTTTTAACATAATATTTTTCAAAGTCTGCATACCTTGCGTTTCATGAAACTGCTTGTTAATGTGTTCTAGCTCTTCGTCAGCTTCTTGAAACTTCTGACTGAGCTCGGAAACCTCTCCAGCTTGGACGGATGCCACTAATAGGGAAGCCTGCTCAAGCAAATGGCAAAATATGTTATATTAGTAGATACTATGCGGATCATCTATCCAATTCCTTTCAGAATCAAACAGAGCATCAGGGGCTAGCGTCCATACACAGGTTTATTATCCTATTCAAATAAAACATAAAGTTCGCTTGGAGTATTACGTTGCATACTTCAAAGCCTGTCACTAGGATGTTGAAGGCTTCATTCAGACCGCTCTTAGCAGACTGAACCTTCCCCATAACCGCACCCATCAGGGTGCGGTGTTCCGCCATGATATAAGCACCTTGCAGTGCTTCCTCCAGCGTGTTCGGCACCTCCATATTAATGGATGTTGCTGGTGGAGCTGATGCTCCTCCCCCTGTCGTAGGGGGCTGCCTTTCCAATTCCGAAGCAGTACTGGTCTCCGGAATGGTGTTCGGCGTGAGCCCAAATAGCTTGGGCTCCCCGCCGTCGGTAGCCATAGGGATTGTTTCCCCTTGGCTGACGGTGGCCGAGCTATTGACCTCGGGCACCTTCTCGTCCGCCCCGCTCCCACCTCCTCGTGTAGGGGACGCCCGCAGGGAAGACACCTCTATGTCCCCTAGGATGGGTGATTGAGCCCACTGTGGTGTGTCACTCTCCACCATGTCAGCCGGTAGAGAGCTCCCTAACGATAATGAAGCGCTAGGAAATATGCGGGGAGGACTGAAAAACAACAAATAGAATAACTCATACAATGACAACAAACTGACCGAAGACAACAGTAAAAGTCCGAATATTTACGATTTGGCCAGGGGCTTGACCCTGGACTATTTTTGGAAGTCGGCTTCGGACGCTGACTCCGAGCTGTCTGGTAGATTCAGCTTCCTCCTAGGCGCCCCCTTTCCCATGTCTTTGGGGGCCGCCCTCTTCTTCCTCTTCCCTTTGATGGGAGAATCTCTTTCCACCTCCTCCTCCTCTTCTTCTTCGTCATTAAAGGAGGGGGCCTCAGTCTCTCCGAATATAGCTTCTGAAGGACCCTTATGGTGGGGGACGCTCTTGGCATCCTTGCCCTTCTTCTTGGCCTTCTTCTCCGGTGCCTGGTACGGCACCGGTACCAGCATCGCCGTTAGCTAAGGCATGGTTGGGTCCTCGGGCAGCGGTGCCAGACAGTTGATCCGCTCCACTTTCACCGTATAGGCTTGTGTGGAACGCAAATGTTCTAACTCTTGTTATAATTGAAATATGGACATGATGGGTCTTCGGCAAAATTCTGCTTACCTCCGTAACAGGAGTTACACTGTCGAAACCGATGTCTTCAGTTTCTTTTAGGCACTTCTTTTGGGCCTTGAAAAGTTGCTTCCATATGTCTTTGTGCATGGTGCCGAAGAAGCGCTTGAAGGTCCGTGGTCCCTCCGGATTGAACTCCCACAAGCGGGAGGCCTGGAGCTGGCAGGGGAGGGTGCAACGAAAAAGCATCACCTGAATCACGTTTGTTAGGTGGGTGTCCTTCACTATCATGTCGGAGATGCGATTCTCGAGCTTCTCCACCTTCGATTGAGACCCCCACTCGAGGCCCTTGGTGGTCCATGAGGTGAGCCTGGGGGTCCGGATCTGAATTCGGGCATGGCCGCCCATCTAGCCTCATGGGGTTCGGTGATATAGAACCATTCCTGTTGCCATACCTTGTTGGTTTCCACAAAATCCCCTTTGGGCTAGGTTGCGTTTGGGAGCTTGCTTACCATAGCCCCCCCACAGTCCGTGTGCTGCCCATCGACCACCTTCGGCTTCAGCTTGAAGGTCTTGAGCCATAGGCCGAAGTGTGGGGGACGCGGAGGAAAGCTTCACATACGACTATGAAAGCCGATATGTGAAGAATGGAATTTGGGGCTAGATCATGGAAATCTAGCCCGTAGAAGAACAATAGACCCCGGACAAAGGGCTGGATGGGAAATATGACACCTCGAAGAAAGTGAGGGATGAACACAGCCCTCTCACCGGGCCCCTGGATGGTTGTCACGTGATCCTTGTCAGGAATCCGGTGCGCTATGTTGGTGGCGAGATAGCCTGCACTCCGGAGAATAATCTTCATGTCTTTCTCCATGACGGTGGAGGCCTCCCACTTACCCTTAGAGCTAGATCCAGCCATTGCTGGAGAAGGAGGCGGTGGTGAGAGGGATGGGAGCTATGGGCGCTAGAGCTAGGAGATTGGGAAGCAAAGGCTAGAGGAAAATGTGAGGTAAAAAGTGGAGGGATCTATGTCCTTTTATAGGCGGTAAATACCAAACATCCCCCACTCAAGACATAAAACTCACCTGTTCCCAACGAGATCATGTGTAAGATACAGTTGGGTTACCCAAATCATATTGATGAGGATCCCTCGATAAACGAGCATGATCTCTGCTTCAACAAGATGTGCCAATGGAGGCTATTCCTCGAAACGGGAAACCATAGCCAAGAAAATGGTCGAAATATTGAAGGGTCAAATATGACATTTCACTGAAAAAGTTGTTAGTAAAGACACAGTGCTTGTTTTGACACATTTCCTTCGTGGCTAAGGGTTGTACTAATCATGCAGAGCCGGAATCCTTTACGCAGGAAATAAACTTCATATGTTCCGAAGGAGGAACCCACCTTGCAATGCCGAAGACAGTATGCGTGCCGAACTCATCATCATCGAAGACTGTTTCATGGGCTACTGAGGGAGTCCTGGACTAGGGGGTCCACAGGTGTCAGGATTACTCGTTATGGGCCGGACAGGTGGGCTGTGAAGATCAACACAGAAGATTATCCCTCGTGTCCGGATAGGACTCCTATATGTATAGAATGGTAAGTTTAGGTCCGGGTGTAATGTTTCCTTCCTCTGCAAGATGATTATGTACAACCCTAGGTCCCTCTAGTGCATATATAAATGAGAGGGTTTAGTCCATAGAGACAATCACTACGACCATGGGCTAGACATCTAGGGTTTAGTCATTACGATCTCGAGGTAGATCAACTCTTGTAATCCTCATATTCATCAAGATCAATTTAGTAGGAAGTAGGGTATTACCTCCATTAAGCGGGCCTGAACTTGGGTAAACATCACGTCCTTGTTCCCCATGTTACCATCAATCCTCAGATACATAGTTCGGGACCCCCTACTCGAGATTTGCAGGTTTTGATACCGACAGCGAGCCGAAGATATGATGATGCCAGAAGACAATCCCCGACGTTGGAGACTAGTTCGGGGGCTACTGAGGGAGTCATGGACTAAGGGGTCCTCGGGGCGCCAGCCCACCACCTATTGGACGTACTGATGGGCCGCATCAGAGCTTCGATAGAGTGTGGATTCGTGTATCAACAAGAGATCTTTGAGGTCGTGGTGTGCCCTCCGAGTCAAGACCAGCGTGATCTTTCCTTCATTGTAACCGACCTCATGTAACCCTAACCCTATCGATGTCTATATACTCTAAGGGTTTTAGTCTTTAGGGCTAGAGCTTCATTCATCACCTCTCCCACCTAGGGTTTAGCTCGCCTGATCTCACGGTAAATCGACTCTGTAACCACTCACATCGAATATAATCAAGCAGGGGTAGGGTTTTACATCTTCGAGAGGACCAGAACCTGGGTAAACATTGTGTCCTTGGTCTCCTGTTCCTCATCGATCCCAAATCCATAGCTCGGGACCCCCCCTACCAAAGATTCGCCAATTTTGACACAGACACCAAGGGTGATGCACTGCAGCTCACGTTGAAGGAGACCCATCTGGAAGCGCGGTACGCAGGCAATGCGGCGGGTGCTTTCGAGGACCCGAAACCCCACATGCCCAGGAGGGACCCCCTTTGGGCGCGCGATGGCTGGGCTGCCCTAGGTTGACATGACCGCCCCAAGAGCCTCGTGGATTCGCAGCCCTCCATTGCTGAAGAACAACGAAGAACGAGAAGAAAGATACAAGGGTAGGGGATATATGAACACAAAAAAGTAGTAGATGTGTTTGTTCGATTGTGTGTTGTTCAATCGGCCGTCACCCCTTTGGTATATAAGAGGCGGCTGGACTTCCCGTGCAAGGAAAAGGCTTGGATTCACGTCCAAAACCCTAGTCAAATTCGGATGATTTTGTTCGAACTTTCCAAAACTGTTCGGTTTAAAATTGGCAGCACCATGCGGGTCTTTTGTGAGGTGGTTAACGACCTCAGATGAAGATGTTCCCAAAAGAAAATTTGACCATTTCGACGAGCCGAACAACTTTCATGTTGAATGTTTTTTGATCAGAAACCTCTTGAGGGGCTAATTGCTCATGCATTGTCTTAGACATCCATCGACATGTCGCTGATGTCTAGCATAGTATTTTGATCTCTAGCCAGTCTACACCACGTTGACTATAACTTTTACATACGAACTTAGCAATTCGACGAGACAAAGACAATTTGTGTAAATCCGTTTTCCATATGAGGCTGTCTTGGGGGCATAATCAACCAAATAGTGTTCTGGATACAAAATCTCAGTACTTCAAACATAACTTCGGCCCTCGGGATGGGATCGGATGTCGATGACGCAAAATTCAAGGATGTTCATGTTGACAAGATGGAACTTTTTCATGTAGATCACTTCTCTATTTCAGGCTATCTTAATTAAGTTATTGACTATGCCAAAATGAGTTGCCATCACTTATGCGCTCTATAAAACGGAACAGAGGGATTATGTTTTACCATGCTCGGTTTTCCATGCTAATAATTGGTCGTTAAAAAGAGAAGGTCATTGATCTATCACTTGTTTCTGAATGAGAGAGTGAATTGGTGATATTGTGATCTCCGTTTGAAGGTCAACGATGTATGCATGAGTGAAGGGAACAGAGGGAGTATGTTGCATGTTGTGGTGTGGTGTTTTCTTACGCATGTTCATGTGGAAGCACTGTGATTTAAAACCCACTAAGAATGCACTAATTCATGTTGCGTGTTAGAGGATCCTCGAGCATGCTACATTAAACTGATGGCAGTGGGATCTAGCTGGTAATCCGCCTATACCGGGCCCATGTGTCAGTTACTAGAAGAGAGAGGTGCGTACGTGTAATTGCGGAAGCATGCTCAACTGGAAGACATGATGGCATTACAGAGTAAGGCATGTATTTTCACCACACTGTTAAGTCTAGTTGAATAGTTTTCTCTAACCGATGGGGAACAATGCCCCCACGCGCATCCTGTCTAGTAACAACAACCATTGGCCAAAAGCTCCATGCACACAAAAACGCGCGTGATGCATGCATGCATGCAACACGTAAAATGTACACACGCACGCACTCATGCATGTGTACATCACACGATGAAACACACACACTCATGCTCAAGTGCTCAATCTGCACGTGCATGCACACACATACACAACCAGGGTGAGCTAGTGACCGTATAAACACCGAAAATGTATATATTGACCGCAGTGAGCGCATTATGAAGTCCACTAACAATATTTTTACAAATATACAGTGATCGCCGATGTATTTATCTCACTTCAAATTAAGCCATATTAACCATATAGGAGGCAGTGCAGGCTAGCACTACTTTGTTGTGTCCCGTCAACTCGTAGAACGAGGAGAAGCTTGCAGGATGAGGTGAAGCTTGAAGTGCTACGCCCTCTCCATCTACGATGTGCGTGGTGGCTCGCAGGACGAGGATAAGCTTTTGACTAATGCTACCTCTCCCTCGCCTAGGCAGTGGACGTGTAATAGTTCATTCAGTGTCAGATTGCCAGAAGCATACACTATAGTACCATCATTGTTCGACTTCCCAAAGAGGCGAACAGCAAAGCGCAAGGCTTAGTAGTATGATTAGTAGTATAATAGGAACCCCATGGTGGAGCGTCTGCACTCTTATTTTATTTTAATCTCTCATAAAGTACATATTTATTCCAGAGCGGCACGGATAACGGCGGACCAATGAAGTAGTACTATTCAAAAACATAAAACATGTTCAACCATGCTCTGAATATTTCTAGGCCACTGTGCGATACCTAGCCCATCTGTATTCTCGCTCCTCGTCCATCTCAAGGAGTTGTGGGTTAGCTTTTTTGCCATGAATTGAGGAGATCTGTTTGCTGACACTCTGGTCCCACATGGTAGCAATATGCTAAGAGGAAGCACTTTGACCGACAAGGCAAAACGGGCACTTGGTTTTGCACCTTCATAATAGTACGAGGGGATTCAGGAAGAGTTTATTGATGGTTGCTTCGTCCGAGCAATGTACTACGAGAAAGGCGGGGCTTATGATTTGACTGCACATTAGTCATTATTACTATGGTGCAACGACCGGATTGGGTCTCCCGTGCGGTTGTGCACTCTAATTTTCCAGTGACATGAACTTGTGCAATGCTATTAAGTTTTCAGCTTTTGTTTCATGTGTCTTGCCAACTGGAAGATTGTCTCGTTAAAACATTCAAACAAATAGAAAGAAAACTATAAAAAAACTAACTTCCTTGCTAATGCATATCAATGATTAGCATATCAGAACCAATATTTACATCACAACCGAAGGCAAAGTTGTGAGAAGGTGTTACAAAAAAAAATTAAAATTGATCAATGCTTTCATTGGGAACAACTTTCCCGCTGCTCTGTCAAAATCAACAAGACATGTTGGGGAAAAAAGTACTCCCACCGTCCCATTATATAAGAGCATTTTTGACACTAGTGTAGGGTCAAAAATGCTATTGTATTATGGGACGGAGGGAGTGGCTGTCAAGAGCATGGAACATTGCGATCATTTTGTGCAGTTCAACTAAAATAGAGCTGAGCATCCCTATTCCAAAGATATTGAGTAAGTGTGATTACAATAATAGAGGACTGTTGATGAAACAATAAACACATAAATAGAAGCCGGTCACATTTGCAGTTTCTCTTAAGATTAGGCTCGGAGTTGGATGTGGAGGATAGAGCAAAACCAATCTCCCTTTGTGAAGTCCCATTGACATGTAGAAATGTTACCCATGTGATATTTCAGCAAAACTGCACAAAACGCTATTAAGAAAAAAAGTGATTTGTGCAGTTCACCAAAAGATCACAATAGCAATGAGGTGAAATGGATAGCCCTCTTTGCAAAAAGAGGTAAAAAGGAAACAATTGCTGGAAAATAACAGTTGCTGAGACATACGCCGATGAAAAAAGAAGCATATTCCTTGTCTTAAGAGAAGGTAGCAGCATAGTTGTTTATCTAAAACGGTGTGAGGACGAGATTGCACATGGAAAGTATGCCGACTGAGCTACGTTTTAGGCAAAGAACTAGGGAAGATCCACATGTAGTGTTTTCCGCATGTAGCGATGTGGGAAGATGGGCAGTGGAGCAAGGACGGAGGGGAGGAAGCTATACCTGGTCGTCAGGATGTAACTAAGAGGGCACCAGTGGGTGGGCTCTGCCCTACTGCGCCGGAGCTTGGTCAGAGAGAACGATGGATACCGTAGATGGGGAGGTGCTGCCTCGATGCCGTCGAATGGAGCAACGATGCACATCCTCCCTTTCCGTCAGCGGACAGGATCAGGTGGGATCAGTGACCAACGGTGAGAGAGAGAGAGAAAGAGAGAGAGAGAGAGATGCCACTATTGTCTTGTGTGAGAGAGTGTGAAGACCTACTATCGCGCTGTCCGTTTGTAGGTCATCTTGCTATGTCTGTGAAACAGAGGCCTAGATATATCATATCTAGAGGGGGCGATCCACTAGAAGATAGTGGAGGGATCATCGAAGTGAGATGTCGATATAATCAAAGAGAGGATGAAGTGTATGGGTGCGCGATCGATAAAGAAAGCCAACGAGATTATGTGTGCCCACGTCAAAGATATAGGGTGGCAGGCCTAATGGAACGTGAGAGTGGAGAGCTAAAGTTTGTCTGTGTGGCATGGATACCTGCCTACAACGTTTTACTATCGGTGAGAGAGAGAGAGAGAGGTAGATTGACTGGTATATGTGTGTAGAAGGAGAGAGATCTAGCTTTGTATTGAGGGAGATTGATCGACATGCATGCATATGTGTAGGAGAGGAACAAGGTTGGGAGATAGACAGAGATACAGTGTCGCAGGGTTGGTGGTGGCGTTGCTTCTCAGACAGGGTGGGATAAGCCTACGGTACAAACTGTGGGGATGACTACAATAACAATAAGAGAGGGGATGTGTGTCTGTGTGTGCATGTGCGTGTGAGAGACGGGTTGGGACGCATGCATAGATGATGAGGGCGGATGATATGTCTTTGGTAAGCATACCTAGCTAGATAGGTAAATCAATGTTTCTGTGTTAGAGAAAGTGGGAGACATAACTAGTGAGGCACATCGGTCGGTGCGTGGGGAAAAAGAGTTATAGTCGACCTAGCTATATTTAGGGAGATCGATCGGTATATATACATGCATGTGTTAGAGGCAAATAAGGGTCAGAGAGACGGATATAGAGAGAAGTATGCGGCTAGAAGGTGGTGTGAGAGGCCTACTATGTCGAGAGTGGAAGGAGTGTGCATGTGCAAGATCGATGAAAAGAGGGGCGAGAGTGTGCATGTGTGTGGGACTGTATTAGAGACATGGAGGCATGGACGGTGAGAAGAGAAGAGGGACAATGTGTGTTTGTGGTAGATAGACCTGGCTAGAGAGGTATAACGATTGGTGTGTGTGCCAAAAAGAAGGGGATCGGGAGACCTACAAACACCGTGGGAGAATGACCTACAAACGGATAGCACGATGGAGAGAATGTTGAGAGAGGGTGACGATGAGGCGGGCGTGTAGATGCATGAGAGAAAGTTAGTGCCAGCTACAAGGAGAAGTGGATTGTGTGGTTGTAAAAGAGTAAAAGAGGTTTTACTAAAAGTTGATTCAGATATTTGAATAAGAGATCATAGTGTTTTGAACCCACGTATGCATGTATATAGCAGTGATACGCATGATATGGTTATGAGCATGTTATACTGCATAACATGTTATTTGAATTTGTGATAATTTGTGGCTTTCGCAAGTCACGGCTAAATACTTGTCATAACGTAGGGGGCAGGGAAGTATACATTGTGTCACAAACACAATATACATATGAAACATGGTTTAGATTAAGAAGATCTAGCTAGTATTTCAAATGTACTATTATTTGGATCGACTTCAAGTGGATTCCAATTTTGGATTTCGAGTTCATATAGCACACATAGTTCATATCTAAATTTCTAGTAATCATGTGTTGTGTTGATAAGATAATATACAGATGGAACAATCATGATTGTAGATTCTATTTGAAATAGAGAAACAAATTCAAATTTAATTCGAATTACAGGGGTAGTATATACAGTTGGAATGCACTAAAATGTTCTTATGAGTAGGTTACATGGATTATCCAGCTAGCGAAAAAAATTAATTGGACATAACATGGATTCAGAGTTTTGAATAGCATTTGTATAATCCATACAATAAAACAGGACAAGACTCTCATTGTGTGGTTTGAATATTTCTTTTTGTTTTTCTCGTTGAGGGAAGTGCAGATTGATTTGGTACAATACATGATAACCTTATCCCGAAATTTCAACCCGTGCCTTTTTATCCCAAAAATTCAAATATTGCTTTTCTCTTTGTGCTCCGTAAACTCGCTCCTTCTCAACCCGCGCCTTGCTATCCCGAAATTACAACGCACGCAAAAACTCCCTCCTGCTGCCAAATCTCGACACACGAAATCCTCGTTCTAACCCTAGGCCGAAAGGGCTGCTAGTTAAAATCGGTGGGGTACTTTTGTATCACACCCTACATTTCGGAAAAGCGCGTCCCTAAGTCATGGTTCCCCCCTCCCATCACCTCCTTTTCAACATTTTAAAACCCAAGCCGCCATAAGCTCTCTGCTCCAGCCGCGAAACCTCACCCTCCTCCGTCCGCCACCCCACTACTGCCCAGCCGGAGCCTCTTCCCCGACGACGTCGTCCATCACAACAACTCGACATCCCTCATCCACCGCCCGGGATGAAGACCATCGTTGATCTCGTCGTCCTCCCGATTCAGCCGCCCCATCCTCCACCTCCAAGGAGCTGCTTCGACAATTGCCTCGTCTAACACGGCTGCCCCACAACACCGCCTTATCCTCTTGCATCAGAACCGCATCATCCTCACTGACTCCTCGGACGAAGATGATGCCTACTCGGCGCCACCAAAGAGGTTGTACACTCATCGCATTGCACATTCTCCTTAAATCAACCTATGACAGAATCAGTGCTCGACCCAGTTCCCCAATGGGCGGCTCCCATCGACTCCGGCGCCGCTGGTGACATCCTCCACGGTAGCTCTCCCCCGGTGCGAGGGTCCCTCGGCGGTGGCGGGCATGACAGCCTGAGCTGTTGCTGCTGCTCTGGGTCTCGCTCGTTCGCTCACACTATTGCTCTGCTCTTGCTCTCGCTCGCGCTACTGATGCTGGTACACAAGCTGCTACAGCTACACGAGTTGTTGCGCTGGCTGTCGCTCGCTCGCACTGCTGTTGTGCTCTTCCTCTCGCTCGTGCTGCTACTCTGCTCATGCTCTCGCACGCGCTGCTGATGCTGGTATGCGGGTTGATGCAGCTACACGAGTTGCTGCTCTAGCTCTAGTTCGCTCTGCTGCTCCGGCTGCTATTTGCTAGTGTGTTCTGTGTCGATTGCCTGCTGATTTAGATCACTATTTCTCTGCTCCTCCTGCTCGAGTGACCTAGACTGCATCTGAAGTGCTTCTCTGCTACTAGTGCGTTTAGTTCGATAGTAAAGTTCAGTTTTGACAGTAGCATTCAGTTTCAACAGTTAAGTTCTAAGTCAACAGTTTTTACTTCATCTGTTTGAGTCATGTGTCTTTTGGTGATGTAAATTTTACATCTACCACTTTTTGGTGATGTATTTTAAATCATCTATTGGAGATGCTATTAGTATGACACTTGAGATTAACAATGTATGCCTTGTACTGCTTCAGCCTTGACGTCGTACAACTCACCGGAACTGTTCCAACGATGGAGCCATCCATCATAGCAGAGCAGTGATGAACCACAAGTATAGTGGATCTATGATAGTCCTATCGATAAGTACTAGTGTTGAACCCAGCGAGGAGTAGAAGGGGGCACCTGAAACATATGGATCCAAATCAGCCCCTTACGAAGCAACGCATAAACTAGGGTTTAAGCTTTTGTCACTCTCGCAACCTATCATCTACTTATTACTTCCCAATGCCTTCACCTAGGCCCAAATAATGGTGAAGTGCCATGTAATCAACATTCACATAACACCACTAGAGGAAAGACAACATACATCTCATCAAAATATCGAACAAATACCAAATTCACATGATTACATATAACAAGACTTCTCTCATGTCCTCAGGAATGAACGTAACTAGTCACAAAGAATATTCATGTTCACAATCAGAGGAGTATTTAATAGCATCAATGACCTGAACATATGATCTTACACCAAATAAACCAACTAGCATCAACTATAAGGAGTAATCAACACTACTAGCAACCCACAGGTACCAATTTGAAGTTTTGAGACAAAGATTGAATACAAGAGATGAACTAGGATTTGAGAGTAGATGGTGCTGGTGAAGATGTTGATGAATATTGGCCCACTCATGATGAGAGGATCGTTGGTGATGACGATGGCTTTGATTTCCCCCTTCCGTAGGGAAATTTCCCCAGTAGAACAGCTCCGCCATAGCCCTAGATTGGTTCTACTGAAGTTCCACCTCGAGACGGCGGCGCTTCGTCCCTAAAAGTTCTCTCTTGATTTTTTCTAGGTCAAAAGACATCATATAGCAAAAGGGGGGCACCGGAGGCCTGCAGGGGGCCAACAAGCCCTGGGGGTAGGGCGCGCCCTCTAGCTTGTGGCCACCTGGTGGGTCCCCCTCTGTACTTTCTTTGCCCAATATTTTTTTATTCCAAAATAATTCTCTGTTGAATTTTAGGACTTTTGGAGTTATGCATAATAGGCCACTCAGATTTTCTCCTTTCCGGTCCAAAATTCCAGCTGTCGGCATTCTCCGTCTGCATGTAAATCTTGCAAAATAAGAGAGAAAAGGCATAATGTGAAATAACGGTCCATAATGAAATAATAGTATTGTACCAGAATGTGAAATAACAGTCCATAATGCAATAAATATCAATATAAAAGCATGATGAAAATGGACGTATCAACTCCCCTAAGCTTAGACCTTGTTTGTCCTCAAGCGGAAGCCGAAATCAATAATCATGACCACATGTTTAGAGATAGAGGTGTCGATAACGTAAAATACGGACATGAGGGCATCATGATCATCTTTAGAATAGCAATATATTGTCTTATAATTCCTTATATAAAAGTGATAAATTGTTCAAAATGTAAAGTATGAATCACAAACCTTATTGAAAAGTAACAAACTAAGATCTCAGTCATTGAAGCAATTGCAATTTATCATAACATCGGAAAAAGTCAATGTAAGAGCTTTGTATAGGAAGTTTCACATACTCAACTATCTCTTAGTCTTTATCAATTGCTAATACTCACGCGATACTTATGAAATCAAATCTTCCATCGAACACAAAGAAATATAGGGGCTTATAATTTTGCCTCCCGACGATTTATATCTTGTGACACCAAACCTCGGGAAAATAAATTGTTTAACCATTTTAATAGAGGTGTTATGATCAGCACTACCAGTTGGAATAGCTTCTACCCACATAGTAACGTAATCAAGATCAACTAAGATATATGTATACCCATTAGAGGATGGAAAAATACCCATGAAATCAAAACCCCAAACATCAAATGGTTCGATAACAAGTGAATAATTCATAGGCATTTCCTGAAGTCTACCAATATTAGCAATTCTTTGACATTCATCACAAGACAAGACAAACTTACGAGCATCTTTAAAGAGAGAGTAGGCCAAGAAAACCCGGATTGTAATACCTTGTGTGTTGTTCTATCTCCCACATGGTGTCCTCCGTAGGCCTCAGAATGACACTTGCGTAGGATTTGGTCATGTTCATGCTCAGGTATACAACGTCTAATAATACCATCTACTCCTTTATAAAGGTGTGGGTCATCCCAGAAGTAATGTCTTAAATCATGGAAAAACTTTTTATTTTGCTGGTATGTGAAACTCGGTGGTATAAATTTAGCAACAATATAATTAGTATAATCTGCATACCATGGAGTACTACAAGAATCATTTATGACCGCTAATTGTTCATCAGGAAAGCTATCATCAATAGGTAGTGGGTCATCAAGAATATTTTCTAGCCTAGACAAGTTGTCTCCTATGGGGTTCTCAGCTCCTTTTCTATCTATGATATGCAAATCAAATTCTTGCAGCACAAGAACCCGTATAATAAGTCTAGGTTTAGCATCTTTCTTTTCCATAAGGTATTTAATAGCAGCATGATCAGTGTGAATAGTTACTTTAGAATCAACAATATTTTCGGGGAAACGACACCTATGGGATACCGCAACCCCTACTACGGTTGGCGGGGCGTAGTGCTGCGCAAAGAGCAGGTCTAGTCGATCAACGCGTAGGAATTTTTACCTAGGTTCGGGCTGCAAGTGATGCATAAAACCCTAGTCTTGCTTGTCTGTGTATATCTCGTGTTCTTGAGCTCGTGAACTGGCTACTATGTGTGCCTGTCGAAAAATTCTGAATCCTCTCCCAGTACGCCTCGGGCCTCCTTTTATATGACAAAGGGGTTGCCACAGCGGCACACGGGAGGTGGAAAGTATCTACATCGTACAAGGTTATCTCTTGACATCATAGGACAAACGCATTTAATGCGCCGCCTATGTGTCCTCTAGCTTTATCGCGGAAGGCAATTGAGCTTGTCCCTCCCGTTGCCGCCTCACCTCGCTTTGACATGCATCCAGGATGACGAGGCATGCAGCGCCACACTGGCTGCTGGTTGGTGTGGTGGCAGGGTCTTCACGAAGATCTGCATGCACCACATAGGTGCTTGGCTAGTTGGTTTGGAGGCTGCATGTTGCACGCAAGCACTTGTCCAGTTGTCGAGTTGGTTGCCTCGTAGGAGCGGCCGTGGGGTAGCGAAATCTTGGCGGGCACGAGCCTGGCTGTGGCCCCGCAGACGCCCCCGGCAAGGGGTCTTGCCAGGGTCTTGTGGTTGTCCTTGGCAAGGATCTTGCCGGGGGTCTTCGGTCGTCTCCGGCAAGGCTCTTGCCGGCGGTCTTCGTCTTCAGGTCCCTTGTCTAGGTTTGCAGGCCCTCGGTCCCACAAAGATCTGCATGCCACCATGTAGGCGCCCCTGAATCTTGGTCTTGATGTTGTCAATGGTGTAAGAGCTCTCAGACCCAAGCATGGTGGCCTTGATGGTGTTGGGAAAGTTGCCCGGCAAGGCTCTTGCCGAGGTCACGTAGGCCGCCTCGATAAGGGCGTTGTCGGGGGGCGTCCACCTTGCCCCTATGTTCTTCATGCCTCTAGCTTGAGTGTTGCCTTGACAGTCTCGTGCTTCTTCTTCTTCTTTTGCTCCGCAAGCGTGGCTGTAGGTGTGGCTACAAATGCCCATGCACAAGTAAAGGGGTGCGAAATAGGCCCCTACTTTTTTACACCGACAGGAGCCCCCGGGCATGGGCCGCACATAAACGCATAGTGTTGTTGGGCCAGGCCCAGAACGGTGCGCGAGTGAGCGTGGCAGAGTTTTAACTGCGACGATTCCTTCGCCAGTTGAGCTTCCCCACGACTCGCATTGGGCGCGTGACATGGGTGTCATGCGTGGAGCGGTTGTAGCGTACTTGTGTCACATCATGGTGAGTAGTATAGAGGCGGCCCGCGCCTTCCCCATAAAAGAGGAAACCTCCGGGGCGCCGGTCATTTACCCTCTGCATCTTTGCCAATCTCAGAACCGCCGTTCCTCTCTTCTTCACCAAGCGCAAACCGGAGTTCTTGTCTTTGCTTGCCGGCGACACGCCCTCATTGCCCTTGATCCCCTGCCCTCTCTCAACAGTCATGGCTCCCAAGGTAGGCAAGGGTAAGGGAATGGCTAAGGACGGCGGGGGGAAGGAGTCACCGGAGAGTGCGTTGGTGGAGCTGCGGACGCAGTTCGCACCCTTCGACCCGATGGTCAGTGCGCTCACTCTCAGGGATAGGTTCAAGTGCCTGTGGGGGAGGGAGACGACGGGGCATCCCGCCACGTGCGTCGTCCCTGCCTTCTGCTTCGCCAAGGGCGGTCCAAATCGGTACCCTTTCTTTGTCGATTACTTATCCTATGAGCTCTGCCCCCCTTTCTCATATTTCTTCAGCGATGTCATGTACACCTACAGCTTCCGCCTTCTGGACCTCACGCCAAATGCCGTGGCGTGTATGGCCTTCTTCGCCCATCTTTGCGAGGGCTTTGCCGGAGTGCTCCCCAGCATGGCGCTCTTTCGCCATTACTTCACTCCTTGCATCCAGCCAGGGGGCGCCATTTCGGGCTACAATGCTTGGATTCAGAGGCAGAAGATCAAGCGCACATACCCGGAGCGCGCCACGAAGGAGAGGTGGGAAGAGTGGCGAAGCCGGTGGTGCTAGATCGAGGAGACGGATCCGCCAGAGTTTTGTCGGGTCCATCGAAAGCCACCGGTCCGTAGCAAGGACTGAGGCGATCTCGACGCCGACGACAAGAAGCTCATGATTGCCACCACCAGGATCCACCGCCTTGCCGCGGCCGGGCTCACTCTTGAAATGATCAGGGCTGATTTCATCTACCGCCGGGTTGCCCGACTGCACAACAAGGGGAGGTCAGCCTGGGATTTCAGGAATGCAGCTAACATCATGAGGCACCACCGTGGCTTAAACCACAACTTCACGGTGTTGCAGCATGCTCATCTTTCACATAGGCTCTTCCAGCTCTGGGTCGATGAGGTCGGCCGGGTCGAGAGGACTGGCAAGATCTAGAATGCCGGCAAGGCTGAGAAGGCCGGCAAGGTCACCATGGCCGCCAAGCCCGACAATCTGTTCGGGTTGCTAGCGGGGGTGGTCCCTGTGAGCAACAACTCTTAGCAGAGCGCCATCATCGCCATGATGCCGGTCTTTGATGCCACGGCCTCGATTCGACCTTGGTCGAGCCAAAAGCGAAGCTGGTGTAGCCATTCTTCGCAAACTTGTCAAAGAAGTACGTCCGTGATGAGCCGCAGCTTATCCGCCCCACCACTAAGGAAGAGTTCTCTTACATCGCCGCCGGGACGGAGGAGGTAGCTCTTGCCAAGGAGGTCGGCAGCCTTGGCACTGCCGAGGACGAGGCCGATGCGGCTGCGGAGGAGAAAGAGTTTGCCGAGTGGGCGGGGTCCGCCGGGAAGGCCAACAGCGCCGGCGCTGAGGCTCCCCCTATTGAAGAAGCAGTCGAGGAGTCAGCTGAGGAGGACACTGATGCGGACGACTCCCCGGCCCCCGGGAAGAAGAGCATCTTGTGGTAGGCACGCTCCGGTGAGCCAGTCCAGCCCGGCAAGACCATGCAGCGGCAGCAGGCCCAGGTACCGCCCGCACGCCAAACGAGGTCTGTGGTAGCGAAGAAGGTCGTGGCCGTCACTCCTTCCTCGTTGAGGCGTCCCAAGACCCCATCCCCTTCTCCTCCGCTTGACGACGCTGCCCCGGAGGACGATTTTGATCTCATGTCCTTTAGCCTGAAGAGGAAGAGGAGGCCAGAGGAGGAGGAGGATGAGTAAGCATTTTGCCCCTCATCATCTCTTAACTCTTTGCCTGCACTGTCCTTCCCTGACTTGATTTAATTTTTGTAGTGACGCGCATGCGCTGGCTCAAAGGGCGGTGAAGAGGGCCAAAGCCTCAACGGGCAACAAGCCCCCGGCAAGCGTTGCACGCACGCTGACGTTGGTGGTGATCAGCCGGCACAACAACCCTCAGTGCAGCCCCCATTCCACCCCCCAGCGTGAGTCCATTCTTCACTCCCCAGCATTGGGGGGTGTACTCTTGGTGCCGACCTCGCTGGGTTTGCAGGAGGAGAGCAGCAACCGAGCCGTTGGGGGCTGCCCCCGACACGCCGTCCCCGGCAACCACGCCACCCCGAGGGGCGTCGCTGGCAAGGGCATCCACTGCCGAGCCCATGCGCAAAGAGGAAGAGGGGGCAAGCATGGGAGCTGGTGGCTCTGTCCCAACAACGGACGTTGGCGAGGAGGGAACCACTTCTCCTCGGCCCAGCACGGGTAAGTCGGCTACTTCCCGTCCCTCATCATCTTTGCCATGTGATGTTCTTTCTTTTCTTTGTTCTAAACCTTTGGTCTTGGCCTCGCCTCATCTTCCTTTCTGGTTTCCAGACTCTCCCTCAATGGACCAGGTGGATGTCGACGCTGTTATCGAGGAGGTCGCCAATGATGCCGAAGCCGAGGCCACTGAGATCGCGGCTGGGGAAATAGCCGCGTCCGCCACCGAGGAGGCGGCGAATGGGCCTGCCGTGGAGACCATTGAGGTGCCTGCCGGGGAGGCCGGCAAGGCTACTGCCGAGGAGGCCACCAAGGGGCCTGTCAGGGACACCGGAAAGGCTTCTGTCCAGGAGGCTGCCAAGGAGCTCACCGGGGAGGAGGTGTCCAATGACCAACCTTCCTCCTCTACAGCTCCCGCCCCGGGCAAATACTTGAAGGTGGGCGACGATCTGTTCGTCCTCCTCCCAGGGACGGTAAGCATCAGAGCGCCAGCTGAGGGGGAGGTTTTTGACGATGAGCTCCTTGCGACCGCCGGGCTTCAGGTTGTCGATGAACCGAGCGCCTGTGGCAGCGGTTCACAAGATGAGTAGCTCTTTTGGGCCATGAGGGCCAATTTTCAGAAGCTTCAGGCGCTCTACCGTGCCCGCCAGGATAAGGCGAACTCCAGGATGGCGGCCACGAACAAAGCGGAAGCGGATTTTGAGGAGCGCATCGCTCAGACGCAAGTCTAGTTCGGCGAGGCCCGGGAGGAACTGAGCGCCATCCAGGACCAGTTGGACCAGCGCAAGCAAGAGCTCGCCCTACAGTAGGCTGATGTCAAGAAGGCCCGGGAGCTGGCGTTGAAACTGGCCGCCAAGGATGAGGCTGCCCAGAGGCAGCATAAGGTTCTTCAAGATGCCCAAGAGGAGGGCCTCGTTTCTTGTGAATAGGCGCTTGCCGCTGCGCTCCACGGCAAGGACGAGGAGATCGAGAAGCTCGTCGCGCAGCGGACCCAGGCACTGGAGCAGAAGCACAAAGATGCACTTGATGCTCTGGCCCTGGCCCTGGCTGGCAAGGTAGAGGAGCTAGAGCTGGAGCGGGAGGGGCTGAAGGAGGAGATCTTGAGGCTAACGGAGGAGAGAGACGCGAGAGAACGCACTCTGGAGGATTTGCAAGTAGCCATCTCTGACAAGACCAGACTACTCTCAGACCCCAACGTCTCCATCAATGATCTGAAGCTAAAGCTGGAAGCCTCGGAAGGGACGCTCTCGGAGGCCCGGGCCCATGAGAAGACCATGAGCAAGGCCCTTGAGAGCGAGAAGCAGCTGTGGCACGATGACGCCACGGTCCTCAAGGACTATGTGGATAGGGTACAGCTCTGGACCAACGGCCTTGTCGACATTGCAGAGAGGCTCAGCACGCAGCTATCTGTCAAGGGTATGCCGGACTTCAAGTACTCTCAGGAGGCGAGCGTAAGCCCCAGCGCCAGGCTCACCTTGTTCTTCGGGCACGTCCTTGAGTCCATGGAGCAGCTCCGCTCCAACCGAGCAACTTATCTGGCCAATGAGGCTCGAAAGCTTTGCTGGGGTGCCCTGACCAAGGTGCTCACCAAGGTGGCGTTCTGGAACGCCAGCGTCAACTTTGCTAACGTGCTTGAGAGCTTTCCGGAGGGCGTGGACCTCACGGCACTAGAGGAGCGCATCAAGCCCATCATCAGCTGCATTGACGGAGTCAAGAGGGTGGAAGGCCAGCGCCGGGACTAGTCACCCCGCTTCTTATTGCCGCTGCGAGTTCATGCCCAAGACAAATTTATCTTAAGTTAGAACTGCAGCAACCAGTGATGTAATATAACTTTGTAGTATTTTGAAACAGTGCATGTTATCTTCCTGTTTGATCTTTGTTTGTTTGTACGCACCCTACGCTTAGTTGGACAGGCTTGCCGGCACGTAAACCCATAGCGCAGTGCTTTGAGGACAGATCCTCAGCAGCCTGCCGGGAGTGCTTGCTCCCGGGCAAGCCACCTTCCCATTCTTGGCGCAACCACATGAACTGTTGAGTGGACTCGAAACAGAACGAGGGTGTTGCCAATAGCGAAATAATTCCCTTGCGTGCAGGTTCTCCATACAAGGAGCGGGATATTTCAAGGAAAATAACCTTTAGAAAGGAAATTGCTCAAGTTTTTGCTTGACTTAGCTTTTTTGTTGCTATGTAAATGGTAGGTGCGGCTGTAGACGACACTGCCCGCCTGGCCGATGACACCAAAATGATGGGGATGATGTTGACCTCCTCCGCCACCTTCTTCTTTGCAGCCATCACGATGTAGGAGGTGGTGCGTTCTCTCCTAGACCAGATTTTCACAACCTAGCTCTCTCCTACCTGGCGCGCCAAAGATGTCGGGGAAACGACATCTATGGGATCCCGGGGACCCCTACTACGGTTGGTGGGGCGTAGTGCTGCGCAAACAGCAGGTCTAGTCGAACAACGCGTGGGAATTTTTACCCAGGTTTGGGCCGCAAGTGATGCGTAAAACCCTAGTCCTGCTTGTTTTTGTATATCTGGTGTTCTTGAGCTCTTGAACTGGCTACTATGCGTGCATGTCCGAAAAGTCCGAATCCTCTCCCAGTTCGCCTCGGGCCTCCTTTTATATGACAAAGGGGTTGCCACAGTGTCACACATGAGGTGGAAAGTATCTAAAGTGTACAAGGTTATCTCCTGACATCATAGGACAAACGCATTTAATGCGCCACATATGTGTCCTCTAGTTTTATCAGGGATGGAAATGGAGCTTGTCCTGCCCGTTGCTGCCTCACCTCGCTCCGACATGCGTCTAGGCTGACGAGGCATGCAACGCCATGCTGGCTGCTGGCTGGTGTGGTGGCAGGGTCTTCCACGAAGATCTGCAAGCCACCACGCAGGTGCTTGGCTAGTTTGCTTGGAGGCTGCATGCTTCCACACAGGCACTTGTCCAGTTGGCGACTTGGTTGCCTCGTAGGAGCGGCCGTGGGGCAGCGAAACCTTGCGGGCGTGGGCCTGGATGTGGCCCCGCAGACGCCCCCAGCAACGGGTCTTGCCGGGGTCTTGTGGCTGTCCTCGGCAAGGATCTTTCCGGGGGTCTTTGGTCGTCCCTGACAAGGGTCTTGCCGGGGTTCTTCGTCTTCCTGTCCCTTGTCTAAGTATGCAGGCCCTTAGTCCCACAAAGATCCGCATGCCACCATGCAGGCGCCCCTAAATATTGGTCTTGACGTTGTCGATGGTGTCAGAGCTCTCAGACCCAAGGGTGGTGGCCTTGCTGGTGTTGGGCAAGTTGCCCGGCAAGGCTCTTGCCGGGGTTACATAGGCCACCCCGGCGAGGGTGTTGCTGGGGGGAGTCCACCTTGCCCCTCTGTTCTTCATGCCTCTGGCTTGAGTGTTGCCTTGGCAGTCTCGTGCTTCTTCTTCTTCTGATCCACCAAGCGTGGCCGTAGGTGTGGCTACAACTACCCGTGCACAAGTAAAGGGGTGCAAAAGGGGCCCCTACTTTTGTACACCAACAAATATAAGATCTGAATTTATCACACGCAAATACAACTGCTAAGAATTCCTTTTCAGTAGTAGCATAATTTCATTGGGCACTTTCTAGGGTTTTACTAGCATAATGGATAACGTTTAATTTCTTATCAACTCTTTGCCCTAGAACAGCACCAACAGCATAATCACTAGCATCACACATGATTTCAAAGGGTAAGTTCCAATCAGGTGGTTGAAAAATAGGTGCAGAGGCTAAGCCTTTCTTAAGTATTTCAAAGGCTTCTACACTATTATCATAAAAAACAAATGGTACATGTTTTTGCAAAAGATTAGTAAGAGGCCTAGAAATTTTAGAGAAGTCTTTAATAAATGTCCTATAGAAATGAGCATGACCAAGGAAACTTCGTATACCTTTGATATCTTTAGGACACGACATTTTTTCAATAGCATCAACTTTAGCTTTATCAATTTCAATACCTCTTTCGGAGATTTTATGCCCCAAGAAAATACCTTCATTAACCATAAAGTGGCACTTCTCCCAATTCAATACAAGATTAGGTTCTTCACATCTCTACAAAACTCGATCAAGGTTGCTCAAGCAATCATCAAAATAAGTTCCATAAACGAAAAAATCATCCATGAAAAGCTCAAAAATCTTTTCACAAAAATCAGAGAATATAGATGTCATACATGTTTGAAAGGTAGCATGCGCACTGCATAAACCAAAAGGCATACGTCTATAAGTAAAAGTACCAAAAGGACATGTAAAATTAGTTTTTTCTTAATCTTCTTTTGATACAGGTATTTGGGAACAACCAGAATATCCATCTAGAAAGAAAAAGTGTCTATGTCTTAATATTTTTTCTAGCATTTGATCAATGAATGGCAAAGGTTAATGATCTTTCCTAGTAGCTTTGTTTAATTTTCTAAAATCAATGACAATTATATAACCTGTAATAATTCTTTGTGGAATCAACTCATTTTTATCATTACGAACAACAATAATACCTCCCTTCTTAGGGACACAATGAACAAGACTTACCCATTTACAGTCAACTATGGGATAGATTATACATGCTTCTAAAAGTTTTAATATTTCATTTATTACCACTTCCTTCATCTTGGGGTTTAACCATCGTTCATGGTCAACAACTAGTGTAGCGTTGGGTTCCACCTTAACTTTGTGTTGGCATAGAGTGGGACAAATTCCTTTAAAATAATCAAGAGTGTATCCAATAGCGGCACGGTGCTTCCTCGGAGTTTTTAACAATCTCTTTTCTTCATGCTCTGAAAGGTTAGCACTAATAATAACAGGATATATCTTCTCTTCATCAAGATAAGAATATTTCAGTGTATCAGGTAATTGTGTCAATTAGAACACAGGATCACCCTTAGGTGGGGGAGGACCTCCTCGGGTTTCAACAGGCAAATTGTGCTTGAGCATAGGTTTTTGGTCGAAGAAGATTCTATCTATTTCATTCCTTTCATTCATGAACATATCATTTTCATGATCTAGCAAATATTGTTCTTAAGGATCGGTAGGAGGGACAACAATAGAAGCAAGACCAATAATTTCATCCTTACTGGGTGGTTCTTTATCACGAGGTTGTCTACAAAATTTAGAGAAATTAAACTCATGAGACACATCGCCAAAATTAACACTAACGGTTTCCTTAGTACGGTCTATTCTAGCATTCACCATATTCAAGAAAGGTCTGCCAAATATAATGAGACAAAAATCATCTTGTGGGGAACCAAGAACTTGAAAATCAGTAGGATATTTTATTTTCCCGCACAAGACTTTGACATCTCTAACAATCCCAATTGCTGAGATAGTATCTCTATTAGCAAGCTTGATAGTAACATATATATATTCTATCTCAGAAGGTGCAATATCAATCATAATTTCTTGATAGAGAGTAAATGGAACAACAGTCACACTAGCAACCAAATCACATAAGCCATGATAACAATGATCTACAATTTTAACTGAGATAGCACACATGCCAACAACAGGTCTATTTTTATATTTTTCATCGGGTTTGGCAATTCTAGCAGCTTCACCAACAAATTAAATAACATGCCCATCAATATTATCGACCAACAGATACTTAACCATAGGAACATTAGGTTCAACTTTAATTTGTTCAGGGGGTGTAGGTGTCCTAACATAACTCTTATGGACTACGGTTAAAGCATTAGCATGTTCCCTAAACCTAACAGGAAAAGGTGGTTTCTCAATATAAGCAGTGGGAACAACGAGATTATCATTATAAGTAATGATTTCTTCTTCGTCCTTTGTCACATCCCTAGTATGTTCCTGCTTTAGTACTAGCTAGAGTGTGCATCATGTTTAACTTTTCTAGAAACTTGAAATGGGGATGACAGAAACCCCAGCACCCCTCTTCTTTCAACTAGGGTTTAATAAAATCTTTTCCAATGTACCCAAAATGCCCTTCAAAAATGTTCATCATCTTTGCCTTGGTCTTAAACCTCTAACAAAAATGGTGCACAATTTAATAGGACATCCTAAGGTCACTGGATTAAATCATATTGTATTTGCATTTGGGAATTTAAATGCTATAAAATATTTTAAATGCACAAATAATCATAAACTAAAACGTTCCATGTTATTTATATTATATACAGTGGACATGGTCAGTTTCATGATTTATAAAAATGTTCTAGCATTTTTAATAATTCAACATAGTTGCAAAACAAAACAAAACAAAAACTAAATAGAAAAGAGAGGAGAGAGTGAGACTTACCTGGCGGCCCACCTGGCTAGCTCAGCCCAGCAACCGCTCCACACAGCTGCTTCCACTCGCCAGGCAGGCAGAGAGGAGCACGCCGGTGAGCCTGCGGGCGCCACGCAGCTGCCGCCGCCCTACATCACTCCCCCGCCTCCACAACGCCCTGGTTCGCCTCCACGTCGTCGCCCGAACCCTCTGGACGTCTCACTTCTCCCCCTCGCCCTCTCCTCGCCATGGTCGATGTGCCTGCGAGCTCTCTGTCGTCGTAAACGCAGCCACCATCGCCCCATCGCCGCCTCGCCGTGTCAGGAAGCATCGCCGTCGTCTGCTATGTCGAACAGGCCGAGCCCCGAGCGCTCGCTCGCTCTGCCTCGCCACCATCGACGTCGTCCTCAACCTTCGGCCGCCGGAGATCCCCTTCGCCGTTGCCACTGCACCAGCTCGTCCCCGAGCTCGCGGACCAGCTCGTCGACTCCGCTGTGAGCTCCTGTCCGTCCCCGTCCTCCCCGCTCGCCCTGCCGTACACCACAACCACCGCAACAGCCCGCCTACGCCGCCGCGGATGCTCGTCGCCGACGTAGCACCGTCCACCTAACGGCTAGGTCGTCGTGCCCATCGTCTTCACGGCCCCGCGTAGGTGCCGTAGGACCACTCCACGCGCCTCCACGAGCACCGCAGCCTCGAGTTTGGCTCCACCAGAACTCCGGCAGCCGCTGGACTCGTTGCCAGCGTCGTTTCCGGCGACCTCGAGCTCCGAGTCGTGCACCACTCGACGCGGCTCACTCCCAGCTCCACGTAGGAACACTCCGTCGTCCATTTGGTCGCCGGAGGGCTAAACCTGCAGCCTCCGCCGCGTCTGGACGTCGCCGGCAGCTAAATGCCGGCGAGTCAACCCAGTTTGACCAGGGGTTTGACTCCCATGGGTCACTGACATGTGGGCCCTGCCTGTTAGTCAACCCTAGGTTAGCGCTTAAACTAATCCTAATTAGTTAGTTAACTAACTGTGACACTGACCAGTGGGTCCCACTGGTCAGGTTTGACCTGGGCCACCCAGTTGACCTACTGACGTCACTGTGATGTACTGCTGCCGCAGTAAACTCTTTTCTGGATTTTAAATAAATCAGAAATGATTTATTTATTTCAGAAAATGGTTTAAACTTATAAAAATCATATAAATTCAACAGTAGCTCACATGAAAAAGATTTATATATGAAAAATGATCAGAAAAATCTAATCTTTCCATTGGTACTGGTGTCATGCATATTTGAGCAAGTAAACC
The DNA here is from genome assembly GCA_902687465.1 of Secale cereale. Taxonomy (NCBI): domain Eukaryota; kingdom Viridiplantae; phylum Streptophyta; class Magnoliopsida; order Poales; family Poaceae; genus Secale; species Secale cereale. The sequence continues at coordinate 221,383,875 of LR738709.1, forward strand.
TTGCTGTTCACATCAAAACAAGATAATGCACTTTAAATAATATTAGTTTGGGCATGAATTTGAATCTTTGATTTAAATAAGCTCAAACCTTTTTGTTTATAGTTGCATTAGCTCAAAACACATTCATTTTACCATGTCATGAGCATGCATCATATTGTTGCATTTGGTTGTGTATTGATTGTATTACTGGTGTTCTTCGTGGTAGGTTCTTCTCCCGAGGATACAACTACGTATCCAACTGAAGAGAAGTACCCGACAACCAATCTGTCAGGCAAGCAACCCATTGATCATTCCGATACAAACCCATCTTCTCGCTCTTGCTCTCTTCTACTGCATTAAGGCAACATCGTGTGAACTGCTATTTGCTGCGGTAGTTGAACCCCATTCCTTTGCATGACCTGTCATTGCCACAGTAAATAGTTGAAACCCACTAGCATGTGTACGAGTTGAATGAGCCATGTGATGTGTTTCCTACCAAGCTATTTATTTATGTTGCCTGCTATGCTTAGAGTTGTGTCAGGTCTGGTTCATCTGGGTGATGGATCGGAGTGAAATGATCATGTCTAGTAAAGAGAGTGAACTGTGGAATATTCTTGGTAAAGGTATCGATGAAAGGCCATTAGGAGTAAATGGTGGGTTGTTTCATTGGAACCGTCCATAGGATCTGAGATCTGTATGTGTGATTCAAGATCAGCTACTACCACACATTGGGCTCCGGGCGCTCAAAGCTCCCTCGACTTATTAACTGCCCTTGTCCTCTGTCCAGGAGTTGCAACTAGTTTATGGTGTTTGTAGTATACTGGAGGTCGTGCGCAGCGCTGACCCTCGGGGTGGGCTGTGACGCGGCAGGTACGTGGCATGGTGTATCGGTCGCCCGTTTGGTGACTCGGGAACCCTGCACACATCGTTTGGGGCCGTGAGCGACACTCCGGCCAGATCTCCCCACAGATGGAACCCAAATAGGCGATAAACCTAGACTAGGGACTTGTGGGGTTAGTCAGGTCGTGGCTGACACCCTCGTTGGGATTCCGCTTGAAGGTTGCCGAGTACATGTCAAGTAAACGACGATAAGTGGTGGAAGCGTGTGTGAAGAAGTACACCTCTGCAGGGTTACCAATCTATTTGAATAGCCGTTGTTCGCGGTTAAGGACCACTTGGTTGCCTATACAGTTCATAGACAAGTTAATGGTTACTACTAAAAGTCTCAAGACAAGTGTGAGTGTCGTGGATGGCCCTTCCGTAGGATGACGAGACAGGATCCATGGTAGTGTATTGTGGTGGTGTGTAGTGGACTCCTGTGCATAGTCTCATCTTGCAATCTGCTGAGAGTTGTAGTATAGGTTAGCCAAGAGTCAAAGCTGGCTTGCTGCAATAAACTCCACTACCCTTGTTGATAATGATGCATGTATGATAGGTTCTGATGTAAGTCTTTCTGAGTCCCTTTGTACTCATGTTTGCTTAATAACTGTTGCAGAGGAGAACCCCGCCCCCTCTGATGGGTTCTACATAGACGTTGACGTCGATGAGTAGCTTGCTACCCAGACAGTGATCCTGAGCTTGTGAAGGGCCTTGTAGATAGTCAGGCTACACCAAGCCTGTTTTCTTTCCAAGTTGTATGTACTCAGACAAGTTAGCTTCCGCTTGTTCTTGTATGCTTGTATGACTTGAGTGTTGGGTCATGTGACCCCTATCTGTATGGATATGTTATGTATGGCTCTTCGGAGCCTCTTAAATAAAGTACTTTGAGTCATAGAGTTCTGTTGTGATGCAATGTTGTATTTGCACATATTGAACATATTGTGTGTATGTTATTGAAATGCTTGATATGTGTGGGATCCGACACCTAGTTGTTTACCCTTGGTAGCCTATCTTACAGGGAAATGCCTCCTAGTGCTTCCATAGAGCCTTGGTAGCTTGCTACTGCTCTGAAACACATAGGCTGGCCGGCATGTGTCCTTCTTCGTTCCTGTGTCTGTCCCTTAGGGGAAATGTCACACGTTGTTCCTTTAAGTCCATGTAGCTTGCTACGACTTGGGTTCATACGTTGATGACCGACACGTTCGTTGTTGGGTCATGGATGCCTGTCTCTGTAATTTAGTGCCACTTTTGGTTTATAACTAGCCATGTCGACCCGGGTTCTCTGTCATATGGATGCTAGCGACACTATCATATACGTGTGCCAAGATGCGCAAACGGTCCCGGGCCAGGTAATGTGGCACCCGTGGGGATACCGTACGTGAGGCCGCAAAGTGATATGATGTGTTACATGCTAGATCGGTGTGACTTAGGATCGGGGTCCTGACAGCGTTGGCATCTTAGCCGGACTGCCTGTAGGTTCTTCAAGCCAAACTGGTCGATGTTGAGTCTAGAAAATACTTAGTTATTTGTAGGGGAATTGATTGTGGAAGGGAACGTAAGGCTCTTTTACTACTTTACATTATGTCCTTCTGATCTGAGTCAGCCTATTCTTTCCGCGGGGGTTTAGGACTAGGCCTCTCATCTTTACTAGGTTCACGTGTTACTAATCAGTGGACTCTTAGGATTGTTGGTTTCGAGCCTCAGTTCAGTTTCTACCTTCCAGTACGTTGATTAGTTGGACCCGGAACCTTGATATGATGTTGTTGAGTGGCTATGCTATCATTTGTATGATGTCTCAAAATCTTTTTTGAGCATTTATAGTTGTTATGCTGCCCGAATTCTTCTAGAAATTCTAATGCCTTTGCATTATTTCATGTTTCAGATGTCAGACCGCACCCCTCATCAGGTGGTCCGTCTGACCCGGTGCATTGATGTGCCAGGTCACACGGCCATGTTGGTCCGTGTTTTGACCGAGATGGGCTACCGCTGGTATCTTGAGTATATTGTGGAGGAACAGTACCGAGATTTCAACCAGAGTCAGTATTTCTGCACAGTCCGGATATACCCTTCATATCCCGGAGCTACCGACCCCATCCATTGGACATATGGACTCGGGGTTACCATGGAGATGGCAGTGCAGGATGCCGCTTACTTGATGATGACTATCATCCGGGCTAGGCATGCCCTGCTGCTGAACACTGAGTTTTGCTACATGCCAGCCTCACTTCCTGGAGAGGAAGGCTACTACATCGGTCTGTACACTGATGCCGCTCATGAGGAGCCGCTACTTCAGACTACCACTCAGATGCTAGAGGATAGTGATCGTGAGGTCCGAGCCCTCCGGATGGAGCTTTATAGCACTCGGGCCGCCCACTAGGCCACTCTGAAATGGCTTGCACCTGCCGTGCAGGCCGGATATCTGGATATGCGGGATTTGTACCCCGTGCGGACTCGTCTGCCCGATCGTATGGATTGGCGTGACATTGGGGGTATTACACATCCACATGGGCATCGGTTACCACCAGCAGTGGGACCGAGGCCGCATCCGTGTCCCTATGGTCCACAGCCTTCAAGTGCTCGAGAGTTTCCAGATCCACATATTCCACTTCCGGGCTATGGGGGTAATCTTTACGAAGAATACTACGGAAATGTCCGAGCTAGACCATGGCAGTAGTAGTATCGTAGTAGTTGTATTTCCACAGTCCTGCGTGTCTGGTGGAATATGACTTGTGTATACTGAGTTCCGGAGGCGTAGATAAATAATGTATAGGAGCTTAGAATTCCTCTGATGAGATGTATCGTCTTTCATCGTAGTTGTACTTTAGCCTTGGCTTGTACTAAACTATGTATGGTGTCTATGACCAATGGTGTATATATGACCGTTTCTATATTACCATGTCGTACAGATGAACATCTCTGCATTCCGTGTCATCCATTACATTCTACACTCCTATGTCAAAGCTTTGCCATCCTTGTCTAAACCGTTGTTTTGTTTTCCTAGGATGGTCAACACTCGCAGCACCCCTGCTGCTCCGGAGCAGGGTGAAGCTGGTGGGGCTAGAGATGAGAATCTGCCTAACCCACCCTCCTTGGCTGACGTCATGCAGGAGGCAGAAAGGAACAAAAGGGAGACCAACCGTCTGCTGGAACGCATAGAGCAGAATACTGCCTTTCGCCACAGGAATGACGTGGTGTCTATTAATGACTTTATCAAGATGTGCCCACCAAAGTTCCATCATTTCGCTGAACCTCTTGATGCAGATGACTGGCTTTGCAGTATCACCCACAAGCTGCATTCTGCCCGCGTGGCCGAAGCTGATAAGGTTACCTACGTTGCCTACCATCTTGAGGGCCCTGCTAGCCTTTGGTGGGAAAACTATGAGGCTATGCGTCATGCTGGTCAAATTACCACTTGGGCAGAGTTCAACGAGGCATTCCGTGAACATCACATTTCGGAAGGCCTCATGGATCGCAAACGGGAGGAATTTTGCAATTTCACGCAAGGCCGGCTAACCGTGGATGTCTATAGTCGTGAGTTTGGCAACTTGGCACGCTATGCTCCCGAAGAAGTGTCCACCGACGCCAAGAAGCAGGCGAGGTTCCGCGAGGGACTCAGCCCTGACTTCGCCGAGATCTACGTCTGCACGAGTGCACCTCCTTCCAGAAGCTAGTGAACAAAGCCATCAGTGCTTTGACAGGTCAGACTGATTTTGAAGCCACATGCAAGCATCCTCGTGATTTTGGTTCCTCATCCGGCTCTGGCTCTCACAAGCGCCGTGTGTGGGTTCCAAACACAGCTCTGCCACCCAGGTTCACTCCGAGGCCATCCTATGAGGCGCCTCGCCCAACCCAGAAGTATGCACCACCCACGACTTATGGAGGACCTTCTGCCAACACCGCCCCACGCACTGGCACTGTGACATGCTTCATGTGCGGAGAACCAGGCCACTACATGCGAGAGTGTCCTCAGAACCAGCCGGGAAGGTCTGTTGGCCGTGGTAAGCCAACAGGCAAGGTGAACTATGTCAAGCCAGTCCCCACTGCACGTGGTCATGTCAACTATGTCTCTGCTGTGGAAGCCTATGAGGATCCTAACGTCGTCCTTGGTACCCTCCTTGTTAACTGCCATCCGGCATCTGTTCTTTTCGATACTGGAGCATCTCATTCGTTCATATCTGAGAGCTATGCTCGAATGCACCACATGAATTTTTGTGACATGCCCACTTCCATGGTAATTCAAACTCATGGTTTGAAATGGCAAACTTCTAGAGTAAGCCATGGGAATGAAATTCTTGTCGATAGACTCGTTTTTCTTGCATCTCTAATAGCTCTCAAGTCCTCGGACATAAACATCATCTTGGGTATGGACTGGATGACAACTCATTACGCCAAGATTGATTGCTACACTAGGACTGTTCAACTTACACACCCATCCGGCAAGACAGTCAATGTTTTGGCCCGAATGGCTGAGCGTCATCTCTACTCTCTTAATGGCAGCCCTCTACGAGAACTCGAAGATACCCCAGTAGTCTGTGACTTTCCGGATGTCTTTCCAGAAGAACTGCCAAGTGTTCCACCTGACAGATATGTAGAGTTCGTGATAGATCTTGTTCCAGGAACTGTCCAAATCTCTAGGAGACCCTATAAGATGGCACCTTTAGAACTAGCTGAGCTTAAGAAACAACTCAATGAGTCCTTGAAAAAGGGTTTCATCCGTCCTAGTTCTTCTCCTTGGGCTTGTCCCGTCCTCTTCGTCAAGAAGAAGGATGGAACATATCGGATGGTTGTAGATTATCGACCTGTCAATCTGGTCACCATAAAGAACAAGTATCCGCTCCCCAGGATCAACGACCTGTATGATCAGCTCGCTGGATCCTTAGTCTTTTCCAAAATGGATTTGAGGTTGGCTACCATCAAATCAAAATCAAGAACGGGGACATTCCCAAGACAGCCGTTGGTACTCGTTATGGCCAATACGAGTACACCGTCATGTCCTTCGGGTTAACCAATGCCCCAGCCACTTTCTCCCGGCTAATGAATTCTATATTCATGGAGTACTTGGAAAAATTCGTCGTGGTATACCTCGATGATATACTCATTTACTCCAAGAACAAGGAAGATCATGCCGAGCATCTAAGGATGGTATTGATGAAACTTTGAGAGCACCGCCTTTATGCCAAATTCTCCAAGTGTGAATTCTGGTTGCCAGAAGTGACCTATCTAAGCCATGTAATCTCTGGTAAGGGTATTGCTGTCAATCCCGAGCGAGTTCAGGCCGTCCTTGATTGGACTCCACCTGAATCGGTCAAGCAAGTTAGGAGTTTCCTTGGCTTAGCAAGCTATTGCCAACGCTTCGTCGAGAATTTCTCCAAGGTTGCTAAACCTCTAACTGAACTCCTCAAGAAAGATAAAAAGTTCGAGTGGACCCCACAGTGCGAGTCCAGCTTTCAGGAACTGAAAAGACGCCTCACATCTGCTCCCGTACTGGTACCACCAGACTTTTCCAAGGATTTTATTATCTATTGCGCCGCCTCGCGACAAGGACTAGGTTGCATACTCATGCAAGATCGTCAAGTGATTGCCTACGCATCTCGACAATTGCATCCACATGAGGATAATTATCCCACACATGATCTAGAGATTGCAGCTGTAGTCCACGCACTCAAAACATGGTGACACTACCTTCTTGGTAATTGCTGTGAAATCTTCACTGATCACCAAAGTCTGAAATACATTTTAACCCAACCGGATTTGAATCTCAGGCAAAGACGTTGGGTTGAGTTTCTCACAGATTACGACTTAGGAATCACTTACACCCCTGGGAAGGCCAATGTCATGGCTGACGCACTAAGTCGTAAGTCTTATTGTAACAATCTGATGTTACAACAAGGGCAACAACTTCTCCACGAGGAATTTCGTAAGCTTAACCTTCACATTGTTCGTCGAGGATTCCTTTCTACCTTGGTGGCGAAACCTACCCTTACGGATCAAATCATAGCTGCCCAGAAGCAAGATATAGGGATTTCCCGAAACAAGAGAAACATTCATAAAGGAGTTGAAGGTTGTTTCTCCATTGATAACAGAGGTGTTGTCTTCTTCGAGAACCGTTTAGTGGTTCCCAAGAACCAACATCTACGGCAGTTGATCCATAAGGAGGCTCATGAATCTCCTCTCATGATTCATCCCGGTAGTACCAAAATGTATCAGGACCTACGCCAGAGGTTCTGGTGGACTAGGATGAAGAGAGAAATCGCTCAGTTCATTGCTAACTGCGACGTTTGCCATCGAGTTAAAGCAGAGCATCAACGGCCTGCTGGCACCCTTCAACCTTTAGCTATTCATGAATGGAAATGGATAAGATTGGTATGGACTTCATTTCCAGGTTTCCCAGGACCAGGAAAGGGAATTATGCTATCTTCGTCGTTATCGACCGCCTCTCCAAAGTAGCCCATTTCCTGCCTGTTCGAGAGAGTATAACCGCTAGTCTGCTAGCAGATTTGTATATCTCTCGAATAGTATCTCTTCATGGTGTTCCATTGGAGATTAACTCAGACCGTGGAAATCTTTTCACCTCTCGATTTTGGGAAAGTTTCCAAAATGCTATGGGGACTCGTCTCTCTTTTAGCACCGCCGTTCATCCTCAGTCAAGTGGTCTAGTAGAACGAGTCAATCAAATTCTGGAAGATATGCTCTGAGCCTCTGTCATCTCTTTCGGTATGGATTGGGAGAAGTGTCTTCCATTCGCTGCATTTGCTTATAACAATAGCTATCAAGCTTGCTTGGGCAAGGCTCCCTTCGAAGTTCTATATGGACGAAGGTGTCAAACGCCTCTTAACTGGTCCAAAACCGGGGAAAGACAATTCTTTGGTCCGGATATGGTCCAGGAAGCAGAAGAGGAAGTTCGCATCATTCATGAGAAATTGAAACCAGCCCAATCTCGCCAAAAGAGCCAATACGATCTCCATCATAAGGCTGTGACTTTCGAAATCGGCGATAAGGCTTACCTTCAGGTTACTCCTCTTAAGGGAACCCATCGCTTCGGTATCAAAGGCAAATTGGCTCCTCATTACATCGGTCCTTTTCGCATTATTGCCAAACGAGGAGAAGTTTCCTACCAACTGGAACTACCCCCGCATCTTTCCAGAGTTCATGATGTCTTCCCCGTCTCTCAACTCAGACGTTGCTTCTCGGATCCTATCCGCGGAGTGGACCACGAAACGCTTGATCTCCAGGATAATCTCACATATCGAGAATACCCCATTCGTATTCTTGATCAAACCGAGCGTACCACTCGACGACATAATATCAAGTTTCTCAAAGTTCAATGGTCACACCATTCCGAGAACGAAGCTACTTGGGAAAGGGAGGATCGTCTTCGACTTGAGTACCCCACCCTTTTTCCGGAGGAACCTGAATCTCGGGACGAGATTCTTTTGAGTGGGGGTGAGTTGTCACATCCCTAGTCTATGACTGATTTAGGACTAGCTACAGTGTGCATCATGTGTAACTATTCCAGAAACTTGAAATGGGGATGACAGAAACCCCAGCACCCCTCTTCTTTCAACTTGGGTTTAATAAAATCTTTTCCAATATACCCAAAATGCCCTTCAAAAATGTTCATCATCTTTGCCTTGGTCTTAAACCTCTGACAAAAATGGTGCACAATTTTCTAGGACATCCTAAGGTCACTGGATTAAATCATATTGTATTTGCATTTGGGCATTTAAATGCTATAAAATATTTTAAATGCCCAAATAATCATAAGCTAAAATGTTCCATGTTGTTTATATTATATAAAGTGGACATGGTCAGTTTCATGATTTATAAAAATGTTCTAGCATTTTTAATAATTCAACACAGTTGCGAAAGAAAACAAAACAGAAACTAAATAGAAAAGAGAGGAGAGAAAGAGACTTACCTCGCGGCTCCCCTAGCGGCCCACCTGGCCAGCCCAGCCCAGCAACCGCTCCATGCAGCTGCTTCCTCTCGCCAAGCAGGCACAGAGGAGCACGCCGGCGAGCCTGCGGGTGCCACGCAACTGCCCGCCGCCCTCCTTCACTCCCCCGCCTCCACGACGCCCTCGTTCGCCTCAACGTCGTTGCCCGAACCTCTGGACGTCTCACTTCTCCCCCTCGTTCTCTCCCTCGCCCTCTCCTCGCCATGGACGACGCGCCCGAGAGCTCCCCGCCGTCATAAATGCAGCCACCGTCGCCCCATCATCTCCTCACCGTGTCAGGAAGCACCGCCAACGTCCGCTACGTCGAACAGGCCGAGCCCCGAGCGCTCGCATGCTCTGCCTCGCCACCGTCGACGTCGTCCTAAACCTTCGGCCGCCGGAGATCCCCTTCGCCGTCGCCACTGCACCAGCTCGTCCCTAAGCTCGCCGACCAGCTCGTCGACTCCGCTGTGAGCTCCTGTCCGCCCTCGTCCTCCCCTCTCGCCCTGCCGTGCACCACAGCCACCGCAACAGGCTCGCTCGCCTGCGCCGCCGCGGATGCTCATCGCCGACGTACCTCCGGCCAACTAACGGCCTGACCTTCGTGCCCATCGTCCTCACCGCCTCGCGTAGGTGCCGTATGACCACTCCACGCGCCTCCACGAGCACCGCAGCCTCGAGTTCGGCTCCACCCGAACTCCGGCAGCCGCAGGACTCGTCGCCGGCGTCGTTTCCGGCGACCCTGAGCTCCAAGTCGTGCACCACTCGATGCGGCTCACTCCCAGCTCCACGTAGGAAGACTCCGCCGTCCATTTGGTCGCCGGAGGGCGAAACCCGCAGCCTCCGCCGCGTCTGGACGTCGCCGGCGAGTCAACCCAGTTTGACCAGGGGTTTGACTCCCCTGGGTCACTAACATGTGGGCCCTGCCTGTTAGTCAAACCTAGGTTAACGCTTAAACTAATCCTAATTAGTTAGTTAACTAACTATGACACTGAGCATTGGGTCCCACTGGTCAGGTTTGACCTGGGCCACCGAGTTGACCTGCTACGTCACTGTGACATAGTGCTGACACAGTAAACTCTTTTCTGGATTTTAAATAAATCAGAAATGATTTATTTATTTCAGAAAATGGTATAAACTTCTAAAAATCATATAAATTCAATAGTAGCTCAGATGAAAAAGATTTATATATGAAAAATGATCAGAAAAATCTAATCTTTCGATTGGTACTAGTTTCATGCATATTTGAGCAAGATATCCTTGCTGTTCACATCAAAACATGATAATGCACTTTAAATAATATTAGTTTGGGCATGAATTTGAATCTTTGATTCAAATAAGATGAAACCTTTCTATTTATAGTTGCATTAGCTCAAAACACATTCAGTTTGCCATGTCATGGGCATGCATCATATTGTTGCATTTGGTTGTGTATTGATTGTATTACTTGTGTTCTCCGTGGTAGGTTCTGCTCCCAAGGATACAGCTGCGTATCCAACTGAAGAGGAGTACCTGACAACCAATCTGTCAGGCAAGCAACCCATTGATCATTCCGATACAAACCCATCTTCTCGCTCCTGCTCTCTTCTACTGCATTAAGGCAACATCGTGTGAACTGCTATTTGCTGCGGTAGTTGAACCCCATTCCTTTGCATGACCTGTCATTGCAATAGTAAATAGTTGAAACCCACTAGCATGTGTAGGAGTTGAATGAGCCATGTGATGTGTTTCCTACCATGCTATTTATTTATGTTGCTTGCTATGCTTAGAGTTGTGTTAGGTCTGGTTTATCTGGGTGATGGATCAGAGTGAAATGATCATGTCTGGTAAAGAGAGTGAAGTGTGGAATATGCTTGGTAAAGGTATCGATGAAAGGCCATGTAGGAGTACATAGTGGGTTGTTTCATTGGAACCTTCCATAGGATCTGAGATCTGTATGTGTGATTAAAGATCAGCTACTACCACGCATTGGGCCGCGGGCGCTCCAAGCTCTCTCAACTTATTAACTGCCCTTGTCCTCTGTCCAGGAGTTGCAACTAGTTTTTGGTGTTTGTAGTATACTGGAGGTCGTGCGCAGCGCTGACCCTCGGGGTGGGCTGTGACACCGCAGGTACGTGGCACGATGTACCGGTCGCCCGTTTGGTTACTCGGGAACCCTGCACACATTGTTTGGGGCCGTGACCGACACCCCGGCCGGATCACCCCACGGATGGAACCCAAATAGGCGATAAACTTGGACTAGGGACTTGTGTGGTTAGCCAGGTCGTGTCCGACACCCTCGCTGGGCTTCCGCTTGAAGGTTGCCGAGTACATGTCTAGTAAACGGCGATAAGTGGTGGAAGTGTGTGTGAAGAAGTACACCCCTGCTGGGTTACCAATCTATTCGAATAGCCGTTGTTCGCGGTTAATGACCATTTGGTTGCCTATACAGTTCATAGACAAGTTAATGGTTACTACCAAAAGTCTCAAGACAAGTGTGAGTGTCATGGATGGACCTTCCGTAGGATGATGGGAGAGGATCCACGATAGTGTATTGTGGTGGTGAGTAGTGGACTCATGTGCGTAGTCTCATCTTGCAATCTGCTGAGAGTTGTAGTATAGGTTAGCCAAGAGTCAAAGATGGCTTGCTGTAATAAACTCCACTACCCTTGTTGATAATGATGCATGTATGATAGGTTCTGATGTAAGTCTTGCTGAGTACCTTTGTACTCATGTTTGCTTAATAACTGTTGCAGTGGAGAACCCCGCACCCTCTGATGGGTTCTACATAGACGTTGACGTCGATGAGTAGCTTGCTACCCAGACGGTGATCCTGAGCTTGTGAAGAGCCTTGTAGATAGTCAAGCTACACCAAGCCTGTTTTCTTTCCAAGTTGTCTGTACTCAGACAAGTTAGCTTCCGCTTGTGCTTGTGTGCTTGTATGACTTGAGTGTTGGGTAATGTGACCCCTATCTGTATGGATATGTTATGTATGGCTCTTAGGAGCCTCTTAAATAAAGTACTTTTAGTTATAGAGTTCTGTTGTGATGCAATGTTGTATTTGCACATATTGAGCATATTGTGTGTATTCTTATTGAAATGCTTGATATGTGTGGGATCTGACACCTAGTTGTTTACCCTTGGTAGCCTATCTTACAGAGAAATGCCTCCTAGTGCTTCCATTGAGCCTTGGTAGCTTGCTACTGCTCCGGAACATGTAGGCTGGCCGGCATGTGTCCTTCTTCGTTCCTGTGTCTGTACCTTAAGGTAAATGTCACGCGTTGTTCCTTGAAGTCCATGTAGCTTGCTACGACTTGGGTTCATACGTTGATGACCGACACGTTCCTTGTTGGGTCATGGATGTTTGTCTCTGTAATTTAGTGCAACTTTTGGTTTATAACTAGCCATGTCGGCTCGAGTTCTCTGTCATATGGATGATAGCAACACTATCATATACGTGTGCCAAAATGCGCAAACGGTCCCGGGCCAGGTAAGGTGGCACCCGTGGGGATACCGTGCTTGAGGCCGCAAAGTGATATGATGTGTTACATGCTAGATCAGTGTGACTTAGGATCGGGGTCCTGACAACCTTGGTGGATTCTACTACTTTCACTTCAATGGGAGGATTATATTTAAACCACTTATGCTTAGGGAGATCAACTTGAGTAGCAAATGATTCATAAAAAGAAGCTAATATCTCAGAGTCAAGTCCATACTTAATGCTAAATTCACAAAAAGCATTGGTATTCATAAAAGATTTAACACAATCAAACTCAAGGTTCATGCCTGACTCCTTACCATCGTCGAGTTCCCAATCTGCAGAGTTGCGTTTAATTCTTTCCAAAAGTTCCCATAGAAATTCAATAATCTTCTTCATAAAAGAACTGGTACAAGAGTTATTGCGCATGGATCGATCATTATGAGAAAGTCGAGCATAAATTTTTTGAATAATAATTTCTCTTGGAAGCTCATGTTTGGGGCATGAATATAACATTGACTTAAGCCTCCCCCAAGCTTGAGCGATACTTTCTCCTTCACGAGGCCAAAAATTATAAATATAATTCCGATCATGATAAACTATATGCATAGGATAAAACTTATGAAATTCCAATTTCAATTGGTTGTAGTTCCAAGCTCCAATATCTTCACATAGCCTATACCATGGCAATGCCTTTCCCTTCAAAGATAAAGGGAAGACCTTCTTCTTGACCTCATCCTCGGGCAAACCTGCAAGCTTAAATAATCCACAAACTTCATCCACATTGATTAGATGCATATCAGGATGTAGTGTTCCATCTCCTGCATAATGATTAGCTAGCAGTTTCTCTAACATATTCGAAGGAATTTTATAATAAATATTTTAGTAGGTTCAGTAGGTTGAGGGGAAACTCTCTGTTCTTCCGGTCGAGGTGAAGATACCCCAAACAAACCCCTCAAAGGATTGCTTTCTTTAGTGACAAGTGACAGTAAATTTCAGCACATAATATAAATTTTTCCTTACCAAATTCCACTCACCAAAGGCGCTTCACTCCCTGGCAACGGCGCAAGTAAAGAGTCTTGATGACCCACAAGTATAGGGGATCTATCGTAGCCCTTTCGATAAGTAAGAGTGTCAAACCTAACGAGGAGCAAAATGAAATGAAAAGCAGTTTTCAGCAAGGTATTGTCTGCAAGCACTCAAATTATCGGTAACAGATAGTTTTTTGATAAGATAATTCATAACGGGTAACAAGTAACAAGTGTAAATAAGGTGTAGCAAGTCGTCCAATCCTTTTTATAGCAAAGGACAAGACTGGATGAACTCTTATATAAAGCAAAGCGCTCCTAAGGACACATGGGAATTATTGTCAAGTTAGTTTTCATCATGCTCATATGATTCACATTCACTACTTTGATAATTTGATATGTGGGTGGACCAATGCTTGGGTGTTGTCCTTACTTGGACAAGCCTCCCACTTATGATTAACCCCTCTTGCAAGCATTTGCAACTACAAAAGAGGAATTAAGATAAATCTAACCATGGCATGAAACATATGGATCCAAAACAGCCCCTTACGAAGCAACGCATAAACTAGGGTTTAAGCTTCTGTCACTCTCACAACCCATCATCTACTTATTACTTCCCAATGCCTTCCCCTAGGCACAAATAATGGTGAAGTTTCATGTAGTCGATGTTCACATAACACCACTAGAGAAAAGACAACATACATCTCATCAAAATATCGAACGAATACCAAATTCACATGATTACTTATAACAAGATGTCATGGGAAAACACGACCACCTATGGGACCATCGGCCCCTTTTGGTTCGGCAAGGGGAAGGGCACATTGCACAAAGAGCAGATGGCGTGGGGCAGCGCAATAGTGATGACAGGGGCAGTTTTTAACCAGGTTTGGGCCGCCGTGAGGCATAAAGCCCTACTCCTGCTTTGGTGGATTGATGAGGTCCACTGTAGTGGAGACACGATGCTCTTGCCCGGCAAGGTGGCCTGGGGGTGAGAGCAACTACGCGCGTATGGGTGTACAATGGTCCGGAATCCAAATCCTTTCTACGGTCTCCACGGTCCTCCTTTTATAGCTCAAGGGGTTACCACAATGGCAAATCAAGCATTATGTTTCGATTAGATAGCCAAACTATGCTATCATACCTAACTCTACAGACAGGACAAGACACATTAAATGCACCGCTCAGTGTAACATCGGAGCGTAGCCCGACAAGCCTTGCCGAGCCGATTCGGCCACCTCCTTGCCTACCTGCATGAAATGTTACTGGACGGGTGTCATCTGTAAGTTATTTCCTCTGGAAATGGCTGCCACGTACCGAATTACGGCCACTTAGCCACTTGAGGGCTTGACACCGCATTGATTGGCAACTTGGGTCGCTGTGAGGTGGTGCTGTAGAGCCTTGTTGGGGGTAAATCCATCCTCCGCGTCCCCGGCAGGCTTGCCGGGACACCCTTGGGACTTGTCTATGGGATACCCTGTCCTCGCGAGTCTCGCCTGCCCGGCAAGGGAGGTTTTTCCTTAGTGAGCTCTTGTTCCTTCTTCTGGACTTGTTCCTCTTGATCCGCCCCTTGATTTCTCAAAGAGCTATCTCTTCTGCTTTATGTGGTCGCAGTGTTCTTACTTCTGTGCTTGTGTACAGTTAGGGAAACATACACCTGGGTCTGTTACACTGACAGAAGCCACCGATCCTGGCACGAACGCGCTATTGGGCGTCGTCGGGGTAGGCTTGAATAGGTACACAGGCAGTGGTTTTGACGTTGTCTTGATATCTTCCTTGCTTCTGTGATTGAATGAATCTCCGCCTCCCCCGTGTGTCAAGTAACCCCAACTGCAATGGGCACACCTTTGGAATGGCCCGTGAATGACTTTAACACATCGGGGAGGAACTGCCAATTTACTCTTCCCACTGC
Organism: Secale cereale; assembly: GCA_902687465.1. NCBI lineage: Eukaryota > Viridiplantae > Streptophyta > Magnoliopsida > Poales > Poaceae > Secale > Secale cereale. Next base: position 221,399,066 of record LR738709.1, read on the forward strand.
ACTTATTCCCCCCGCAACGTACACCGCATGCATTGCGCGGGGTAGGTAACGGAGGTGTATGGTGCGGGGGAGAGTGCCATGGCACAGACATGGCCTCCTTGGGTTGGCGGAGCGGGATGGTGGTCATCCATCGAAGGGCCAGCCCCCAGCCAATCTTGCTTATGAAAGAGGAGTATGGAAAGAGTGGGAGTGCTCATCCGTGCACCCTTTCCCCCTACTCTTTGTCTTTCCTTCTTCATGTCGAGAGGCGAGGGCTGGGGCCATGGCTTCGGCATGGATTTGGCGATGTTGAATGCTCGTGTCGACGCCTGGGGAGTGAGTCTGGTGTTTGGCATGGGCAGGAGAGGCTTTGGATGGATGTGCAGGCGGCGTGGTGGTAGCACCGGTGGTAGTGGCTCCTGCGTATGAACGAAGATCCACTACTTGCAAATGCTTCTCCGGAGAGAGATAGTCTTCTAGCTTCAGGGCAGTGGAGACGGCCATCCTCTCTCTGGGGCCCCCGGCAGTACCTGGCGGCCGCCATGGCTGTCGTGACGGGGGCTGGATCCATGGTGGACACGCTCATTGAACGGCAACCAGGAGGAGGGTGGTCGCAACCCACTACGCGTCAAGAGAGGGGATTACTGCTCCGACGCGACGCAATTGCTGGTGATTCTACCTTCCCCGGCTGGTCTTCAGCGGCATCACCATCTATACTGACCCTCCGGTTTCCTCTCCCAAGCTCGGCAGCGGTGCCCTTCGTATCCTGGGGAGGCGCCGAATCTCAGCCAGTCATCTCCTCGTTCTTTTTGCTCCCTCCTTACAATCCCTATGATGGAAAAGATAGAGTGAAAGCGTCAAGGGGCACTTATCTTTTTTTATGGTTTAGTCTAAATTATGTAATCTTCTTTATCCATGTTTTTGTTATATAAAATTTGTACTTGCTGATCAGCATATTAATGAAGAAGATGAGCTTTGTCGGGTACTTGTGCATATATGGTATCCATGCAGAGGTGGGATGCCTCTATACGCTCAAGTAAACAAGTTTTCCCCGACAGGATATCCTGTCGGTACCCTCGGTTTGCTGCAGTGTGGCTGGGCCTACCGGGCATAAATCCATAGAGGGGACCAGCCCCCCGCCAACTCCTTTATGTCAAAGTCAACTACGACCATCCTGACCGAAGCAATCGTTTGAGCCAAACAATGGGAGCACCTAAGTTTCAAGGGTGACGAGGTTTTCATATGCACAATTCTTTATTTTACAGAACACGTATGGATAAGAAGAGAACTTATCAGTTTGGCCTGTCGGGAATCGCTGCGTAGGCTTGTCCTCATTTCTTCTCTTCAGGACCAAGTCCACAACTAGAATCCTGCAATTGGATGCAGCCGAAAACAATTCTATGCATGATCTTATCTACATGAATATGCACTGCTCATGATATGCTTATGCATGCATGCTATATTCTTCGGGGACCCCCGAGCGCTTCATTTATCAGGGTATGCGCCTGGCCTTGTACAAAGGGTTACATGCAACTGAGGCAAAGCTTGAACAAAAGGGTGGCTGCCGGGCAGGGCCCGACAGCCGCGCCTTACAGGTAGAACTTACGGAGTTTTGCAATTGAATGCCATCTCCGGTCTCCCGACGGACTGCACCGGGTCTGGTGACTCGTACTACCCGATAAGGGCCTTCACACTTCGGTGTCAACTTATTTGTACCCTTGGCGGACTGAACGCGCCTAAGGACAAGGTTGCCTTCCTCAAGACTCCATGCGTTAACCCTGCGGCTGTGATAGCGATGCAGGGCTTGCTGGTAGCGTGCAGCACGCATAGAAGCCCGGAGACGGTTCTCCTCGAGTAGCACAACGCCATCACACTGGTGCTGTTCTTGCACTACTTCATCGTAGGCAAGCACTCGAGTTGACCCATAAATGAGTTTAGTGGGGATAAATGCTTTTGCCCCATAGACAAGGGAGAAAGGGTTCTGTCTGGTGGCTCGATTTGGTGTCATACGGAGGGACCAGAGAACAACCGGCAGCTCGTCGATCCATCGCATGCCACACTTTAGCAATGTATCTAATGTTCTTGTCTTGAGGCCTCGCAGCACTTCAGCGTTCGCCCTCTCAGCTTGTGCATTGCTCCTTGGGTGAGCCACTGATGCAAATGAAACCTTGCTTCCGAGGTGAAAGAACATGCAGTTCCCCCATGTTTGGTTTTGGTAATTCATGACAATCTCTATGGACTAATGGTTGCCTTGATTTATATTTGAAGGGTTTGTCCATAGGCTTTTCTTGGAGTCCATTTGTTGGTTTCAAGGAGAGTTGGTGATGACAAAGGTGCTATTAATGAATGATTGAAAGATTGGTCCTGTGGGTGTTGATCTTGTTGCAAGCATGTATTGAATAACAAAAGTGCGCAATCATTCGTATTTACCTTCAAGACATCATCCAGATGAGTAGAGTCGGAAAGATTCAAGGTTGATCAAGGCTAAGTACAGAGAGTTTTTCAAGTTGATCAACACACAAAGCGTAGAAGATGTATCGAGAGGGATCAAGCGATCCCATGGTATGGTAAGATTTTTCAATTACGCTTTGTGTACTAACCCATGGTCTTTGTGAGAGTTCTATGTGGGGTTAGGTTATCTTCCATGGGCTTGCGTCAAGAGGAAGATCACATACAACCAATTGAGGATGACATCAAATCAGGGCTGTGTTGTGCAAGTTCAAGTGATGCATCACGAAGAGATCAAGTGCTTGAAGCTTGTTGTTCATTGTGGTGACAATGGACTTGTGAAGATGTGCCGAAGAGTGGCTCACCCATAGTGGAGTATGGGAGAGCAATCTACTAGTCTCCATTGAGCCAACAAAATCAAGAAAGGTGGTCGAACTTTAGGAAGTCAAGATTTTCCATATCTATCTCAAGTGGAATTTGTGCAAGGCAAAGGTTTGCCCTTGATAGGTTCTCTATTTTACGTCTCTCATGGTGGTAGTTTGGAGACCGGGTTATAGGATTGATTGTCGTACTATCAAGGGGGGCTCTCAAGTGAGTAGCTTGATCATAACATTCGTAGAGAGCTCAAACCATTGCATGCTTGCATAATATTATTTGTTTTTTTTGGTTTTCTTCCTGTGATATTTTGAGCTTATGGTCATCTTCTTGACAAGCTTGAGTTCATCGAAAACAGAGTTCACATGCTTTTTCCAGTGCGTTTTCGATGTTGGAGGTTTTACCGATCTCTTTCGAGGAAGGGTATTCACCATTTCCTTAGGGAACTTTTCTCATTTGCTTCTTATTGTTAATTCTATCAAGATTGTGTTAGGCCATGTCGTTAGCTTTCCAACAAACTTGGTTTCATTGAATTCGGAGTCTGTTTGCAAAAGTTGTGTCAGTTTTGGTGTCCTCAAAAGGGCTGCAGTGGTACTACCGCAAATGGGAGCGGTACTCCCGCTTGGAGGGGATGTAATTTTTTACTTCCATGTCTACTTCTGCTCCGGACCAAAAACTCGTCATAAGTCCAGCGGTGGTAGGCACGGATGTAATTTTTTAGTACCGCTCGCAAGGAGTAGTACCACTACCCTTAGTAGTAGTACCGCTACCCCTAGCGGTAGTACCATGAGGACGAGCAGTAGTACCGTGAGGACGAGCGGTCGTACCGCTCCTTGGAGCGGCAGTACCGCTCGCTGTGGGCTATGAGCATAACGGTTTGATTTTTCCCCACCTATAAAGAGGTTCTTCTTCCCCAATGAACCTGATCCTAAAAGCTAGTGTTCTTCCCCCATAGTTGACCTTCTTCGAGCTTGCTATCTCTCAATCCCTCCATGGATTCTTGCTAGTTTTTGGGGAAAAAAGAGAGGAGATCGAGATCTACATTTCCACCAATCACTTTCTCCTCTAAATGAGGGGAAACCCTCGGATCTATATCTTGGAGTTCTTTGTGTTCTCTTCTTTGATCTTCCTCTCATTTTCCTCCCTAACATAAGTTGCTTTAGTGGGATTTGAGAGAGAAGGACTAGGGCACTATGTGTGCCCTTGCCATTGCATTTGGTGCATCGGTTTGAGTTCTCCAGTGTGACACGTAAGTGAAGTTGAGAAGCTTATTTCTCTTGGGTGCTTGGTACCCTTGAGCTTGTTCCTCTTGGGTGCTTGGGCGCCCTAGACGGTTGAGGTCACCTCAGAGCCATATTCCATTGTGGTGAAGCTTCGTGGTGTCGTTGGGAGCCTCCAATTAAGTTGTGGAGGTAGCCCCAACCTTAGTGGTGTTCGGAGCTCAATCATTGTGGTGTAAAGCTCCGAGCAAGCGTCGGGGTCTCCAATTAGGTTGTGGAGATTGCCCCGAGCAATTTGTACGGGTTCGGTGACCGCCCTCAAGGGTCCCTTAGTGGAATCACGACATCTTGCTTTGTACGAGGGCGTGAGGAGATTACGGTGGCCCTAGTGGCTTCTTGGGGAGCATTGTGCCTCCACACCACTCCGAACGGAGATTAGCATCCGCAAGGGTGTGAACTTCGGGATACATCATCGTCGCTGCATTCCCCGGTTATATCTTACCCGAGCCCTTTACTTATGCACTTTACTTTGTGATAGCCATACTATTTCTTGTCATATATCTTGCTATCACCTAGTTGTTTATCTTGCTTAGCATAAGTTGTTGGTGCACATTGATGAGCCTAGTTGTTGTAGGTTTTGTGCTTGACAAATTAACCGCTAGGTTTATTCCGCATTTGTTCAAGCCTAAGCCGTAATTCTTTTAAAGCTCCTATTCACCCCCCCCCTCTAGGCAACATCCACGATCTTTCAACTGGTATCAGAGCCTCGTCTCTCTTTATAGGGCTTAACCGCCTAGAGAGTAAGGATGTCGACTAGGGGTTTAGGAATCTCTGACACTCTTAGTTTCGATGGCACAAATTTTGATGTTTGGGTAATTTGCATGCTTAATCTCTTTCGGGTCGTGGACCCAAATTTAAATCGACTTGTAGATATGGGTTTTTCTCCTCCAAAGGATCCACAAAGATTATCTTTAGAGGATGAGAAAAACTCTTATCTCAATGCTCAAGCTTCTAATGTGCTTTTTGGTGCTTTGAGCAATGTAGTTATATTTCAACTCATGTCGTTTCAGGATGCTCATGTGTTGTGGACAAAGCTTCAAGACAAATATGGCGTGTCCAAGATTTGTGGAGATGATTGCCCTCCTTCCACCTCCGGTCGTATAGTATTCTCAACTTCTTCTACTTCACCTACATGTAGTTTGCCACAAGGTAATGATATGGTGAGTAGTGGTGTTCATCGCAATGATTATAGTGAGCTTATTATTGATGATCCTTCATCACTTTATTATTGCAATGCCTCACCTTTGGACTTTAACACTTCGAGCACTCTAAATGTTTCACATGCTAGTGTTAAAAGTTCATGCATATCATGTAGAAATTGCTTGAGTAAATCTCATGATGATATGCTTGGTATGTCTCGTTGCCATCATAAAAATGCATATATTTCTTCGAATTGTTGTGCTAACAATGTAGAGGAAATCTCACACCCCATGGAACAAGACGTGGCTTTGAATGGTGCTTCGAGGGATCCAACATCATCATGTATTGCATATTTCCTTATGGCTACGGCTTCAAAGGTATCTCCCACTTCGAATCCCAATATATCTTGTGATGATAGTGATGATGACAAGAATGATGATGATGTTGATACTGATGAAGAGAGTGATAATATTGCCTCCTTAAAAATTAAGGGGGAAATGATTTTTAAAGCTCTTCATAACAATAAGATTGCTCATTCCAACTTCATGGAAATCATGTCTATTGCCATTGAGGGCAAGAAATATATTGATGAGTTGGAATATCGTCTACAGGAGCATGAGGTCACCATTGAGAAAATGGAAGGTCATGAGCATGATTACGCTAATGAGATCGCAGACCTCTCGCAAGCTCTTGAACTTGAAAAAACCACCAAGGAATCTCTTGAGGAGACTTTTGCTCTAGAACTATCTATAATAAAGGAATCCCGTGATAGAGCTCTCGATGTGGCTAATGATTTTGAAACTAAAAATGTGAAGCTTGAAGTTGCACATGCTAAACTCTTTGAGGATTTTGAGCACCTCGAAAATGGCTAAAGGGTCATTAAGAGTGAGATCATCAAACTCACCGAGTCTCATGCTCATCTTAAAGCTTCATATTCTAAAGAGCTTTCCAAGTTGCCTTCTCCTCTTGCTACTATTGATGATGCTTGTGCTACTAACTCTATTTCTAGTGAAGCATCCATTTTGAAGGAGAATGTTGAGCTAAGGGCTCAACTTGAGTTGCTATCTACCAATTATGGAAAATTGGAAGAAAGTCTTGTAAATCTCACAAGCTCTCATGATGATCTTCTAGTATGCCATAATTTGCTAAAGATAGCTCATGAGGCTATGAGTATCAAGGTAACATCTAATCACAATGTTGCTACTTCTTGTGCTGAATTCCTTTCCTTGCCTTGTTGCTATAATTATGAAGCGTATACTTCCTCTAGTACTTGTGTTGATACTAACCATGTAGAGGAAATCGAAGAGCTCAAGGCACAAGTCACTTCTTTGAAGAAAGACTTGGAGAAGTGTCATGAAGGGAAGTCCACACTCAACAATATCTTGATTGTGCAAAAATCCCCCAATGACAAAGGTGGACTAGGATTCAACTCCAACAAGAAGAAAAAGTCCAAGATTATTAACAAGAAGAAGGGCCAAGAACAACTCAAGAATTCGGCCAAGATTATTTGCTACAAGTGCAAAATTAAAGGGCATCATGTTAGATCTTACGCATTGCAAAAGAAGCCCATTAATGAAAGGAAACAAGGGAAGAGGCCACAAGTTCAATCCCATGCTCAACCACAAGTTTAATATAGTCCACTTCCCAAGAATACTCAAGTTCGTGCTTCTCTTGTTGAGAAATCAAGGGAGAATAAACTGAAGAGTAGACATTGCTACTTATGTCGCTTCTTCGCGCACTAGTGGTAACTTATCCAACCCAATTATTATTGACGATATCTATTCTCTTGGGAAGTATAAGGTTGGCAATGTGTTTGCCAAGTTTCTTGGGACTCAAAGTGGTGTCAAGAAAAGAACCATTTGGGTGGCCAAGCCTATTGTGACTAAACTCTTAGGACCCAACTTGGTAGGGGACCAACAAGCTAAAACATGATCAATAGGTGTTGTTGGAGGGCATTGGAGACTTGGTTACATTATGAAGAATTAAGGGGACTTCATCATTCATATTGTCTCAAGCCAAGTCATTCGGATTATCAAGTTTCTATCTTATATCCAATGTTCCTTCTTGCAATAACTTGTGCTTAAATTGTTTACATTGAAAGTTACTTGCCCCTTAGCACGTTGTGGTTTTGTACCTTGAATGTGCGTGTATATGTTGTGCTTCCAATTTGCTTATCTTGAAAAATCAAGTATGTGTATGTTGGTTCGAACATCATGTTCGTGTGTGTAGTGTGTTGAGCCTTTGTGCATCTTGTTTGTATCATAGTTGGCTCTTGTGAGAGATTAATGGAACATCCCATTTTTGGGGAGTGATGTGCTTTGTGCACCTCACAATCCTATAAATGTATGTACATGAGGAATACTATCTAGTATTGATAATACAAGATTATCTAGTCTCTATGTGGTATGTCTTCTCATGAGAAATTCAAATTCTATTTAGTCCATTAATTATCTCTTGTTGGTTCTCTTTTGCATCTTGTTAAGTTTTTCATTAGTATCACATTATGGGGGAGTAATATGCTATGTGTATATTACAAGCCTAGAAAATGTGTACATTTGAGATATTTTCACCTAGAGTTGATATTGTAAATTATCTCGTGCCTAGGTGACATGTTACCTCTACAAGTTTCAAATTTTTTTGTGTGGTTGCTGTGTAGATGATGTTGGATATCTTTGCAATCTACCATCGGGAATTATTCCCAAATACTTCTTGTCTCTTGACAATGGGTAATCATTTATGTGGTAGTAATTATTGATCATCTTTCCCTTGGTTTTTGCTTTCATTTGTCTTATTTCTTGCCAAGATTGTGTCAACTCCCATTGCCTTCCGTGCCACTTGTGGATATTGTTGTTTTCTTTATCTTATCTAGTGTTTTCTAGATATAGTGAAAGTGGTGATCCCATCTTGTGCATTTTGTATTCAAATGCAAATTCTCTATAATGCACAACTCTTGGGGGAGCTATCCTATTTTCTATGAAACACTCATCTTGTGATCCATTTCAAGTGTGTGTTGGTGGAAGGCAAGCCATTTCTTTTTGGTACTTTGTGCCATCATGAAACTTTATAGAGGACTTGGTTTGTTTGGAACCATCCTCTCTTTTGCGAGTTTGATATCTTTCTTTTTGAGTGTGTCAATGGATATCTCATTCCTTGATGTATCTTTTAATGATATCTTCCATGTGATGATTTCTCTATTTGGTATCCTATTTTCACTTGGTATTTATTTTTCATTTGGTATCGTTTCTTGAAAGTCTTGAGCATGCATACTTACTTCATGTAGTTTCTTTGGCCTGCTTTCTTTCTTTGACCCAATATATAGGGGAAACTCCATCTAGTCTCAATTTGGATGAGATGTGCATGAAATTCATTTTCATATATATATGCCCATATGTATGTGGAGTTTGTCCTATGTATTGGTGTTTCTAAGTCTTTGGTCCCAATGATTTTGGGTACCATTTTGTTTGTGTGGTTGTTCTAGGAACAATTGGAGATGCATTGGATGCTCGGCTCACTCACAAAGAAGGTGTTGTCACCATGTGCTTATTGGAATCTATCTAGGATGATCAATGAACTACTATCTACCTTCAATTGGTATCTTCTACATCATTCCAATGCTATCTCGGTAACAAGTATCATCATCCACTTCATGCACACATTTCTTGCATCAACCTTGTGTAGGTTGTATCATGGCATGTAATTCATTCTTTCTTGTGATACTTGTTTCCTTTCTCAAAGCATCCCAACAATGATCTCTTGTTGCTAGTTGTGATGTCTTTGATGCTCGTGTGGTTGGAACTCATTTATATACAATAAGACCATATCTAGCCATGTCTTATGCCTTCAAGCAAATATCTTATTGTTATATTTATGACTTCCTTGTGGATATCTTATTCTTTCCTTCTTGCAACAATTTCATGTGTACATCCTTCTTTATGGATTGATATCATCATGATCTTCATCTACCTAGAATCGTATACACTTGAGAGAAGTTGCATATCTAATTGATATCCCCTTCTTTCACGTCCACCTTTTCTTTCTTGTATTATTTCTTTGGTGGCTCCGTGAAGGTGTGTGTCTTGAGTGCAGATCTTATATCGTTGCATCTTGATACACTCCTTTGTGGTGAAGATCATTTTCCTCATGCTTGTCTTGACAAATCTTGCCATTTAATTGGCATCCCTCGTCTCGATGAGGCTTTCATTTTGTATCTTCACCATGGGTTGTCACAAGCTTGGTTAATATTTCTCTTTTTAGTGAGCTTGTGAATCCATTTGCTTGGTGTGTGTGGGAAGGACATGTCATGCACCTTATATCTCAACTATTAAAGACTATGTTGATGCTTAATGATCATCCTTATATTAGTCTTCTCAAGTGCTTTGCCATGACTCACACACGTCTTTTTGGTTGAACCTATTTCCAAGTTGCCTCTTTTATATGTTGCTCAACCATTTGTTTATGGCAAGTGCTAGACATTGTTTCCTACATGCTCACTTGCACTTGTTGTGGGTTTCTATTGATTTTGGGGGATTGATGATTCTATTTTCTGCACTTGGTATCCCAATGCAAATATTCTAAGGAGTGCAAAAATCATGGGGAGCTTCACTAGTGTCATTTAGAACGCTCCGTTGGTTTCTTGCACTTGTCGTGAGGTTCTATTGATCTTGGGGGAGTGGCGATCCTATTTTGTGCTCGTTGTATCCAATTGCAAAACTAAATTGTGCACAAAACAAGGGGAGCTTCTCTAGTTTATCTAGAACACTCCTTTGCTCATATCATAATATCTTTTATTCATGTGGCATGTAGAATCATTAGTCTAGTTGGTTCAATTGGTATCTTTTGATAGCTTGCTTCAATTGTTATCTTTTGATTGCTTGAGTGCTTGTTTCTCTCTCTGTTATGCCTTTGTGGCATATCATTAGTTTGGCAATCTTTAGGCCTCAATATAGCTTTTCTTCCTCGAAGTATTTACCGTTGGATATTTGTATTGCATTCCACTCTCTAGTTGAGAAATACACAATTTATGGAGGAACACAAGTTATATTAGCCTTCTAAGCCTCTCGCCCATTTTGGCAATCGATGCCAATTGGGGAGAAGTTTTAGAGAGTTTTGTGGAGAAGTTTAGAGAGTCATCTCTTCTTGCTTTGGTTTTGTTGCTAAGCTTTTGCATCTCATGTGCATAGATTATTGTTGCATGGTATGGTGATGCATAATTCCTTATATAAACTCTCTTGAAAGTGATTGTCATCAATTACCAAAATGGGGGAGATTGAAAGTACATGCGGTACCCCCATGTTTGGTTTTGGTAATTGATGACAATCTCTATGGACTAATTGTTGCCTTGAGTTATATTTGAAGTGTTTGTCCATAGGCTTTTCTTGGAGTCTTTTTGTTGGTTTCTAGGAGAGTTTGTGATGACCAAGGTGCTATTAAGGAATTATCCAAAGATTGGTCTTGTGGGTGTTGAGCTTATTTCAAGAATGTCTTGAATCAGAAAAGTGTGTGATCATTCATGTGTACCTTCAAGACATCATCCAAATAAATAGAGTTGGAAAGATTCAAGGTTGATCAATACTAAGTACAGAGAGTGTTTCAAGTTGATCAACACACAAAGCGTAGAAGATGTACCAAGAGGGATCAGGCGATCCCATGGTATTGTTAGCATTGCCAATTATGCTTTGTGTACTAACCCATGGTCTTTGTGAGAGTTCTATGTGGGGTTAGGTTATCTTCCATGGGCTTGCGTCAAGAGAAAGATCACATACAACCCATGGAGGATGACATCAAATCAAGGTTGTGATGTGCAAGTTCAAGTGATGCATCACGAAGAGATCAAGTGCTTGAAGCTTGCCATTCATTGTGGTGACAATGGACATGTGAAGATGTGCCGAAAAGTGGCTCACCCATAGTGGAGTATGGGGGAGCAATCTACTAGTCTTCACCGAGCCAACGAAATCAAGAAAGGTGGTCCAACTTGAGGAAGCCAAGATCGTCTACTTCTAGCTCAAGTGGACTTTGTGCAAGGAAAAGGTTTGCCCTTGATAGGTTCTCTATTTTACCGGTCTCATGGTGGTAGCTTGGACACCGGGTTATAGGTTTGATTGTCGTACTATCAACGGGGGCTCTCAAATAAGTATCTTGACCGTATCATTCGTAGAGAGCTCAAACCATTGCATGCTTGCATCATATTTCTTGGTTCTTGTTTGGTTTTCTTCTTGTGAGATTTGGACTTATGTTCATCTTCTTGACAAGCTTGAGTTCATCAAAAACGGAGTTCACAAGCTTCTTTTATTGCGTTTTCAGTGTTGGAGGTTTTACCAGTCTATTTCGAGGAAGGGTTCTCACCATTTTCTTATGGGCCTTTTCTCATTTACTTCTTATTGTTATTTCTATCAAGATTGTGTTAGGCCATGTAGTTAGCTTTCCAACAAACTTGGTTTCGTTGAATTCGGAGTCTGTTTGCAAAAGTTGTGTCAGTTTTGGTGTCCTCAAAAGGACTGCAGCGGTACTACCGCAAATGGGAGCGGTACTACCGCTTGGAGAGGATGTAAATTTTTACTTCCGTGCCTACTTCCGCTCCAGACCAAAAACTCGTCATAAGTCCAGCGGTGGTAGGCACGGATGTAATTTTTTAGTACCGCTCGCAAGCAGTAGTACTGCTACCCTTTGCACTAGTACCGCTACCCCTAGTGGTAGTACCGTGAGGACGAGAAGTAGTACCGTGAGGACGTGTGGTAGTACTGCTCCTTGGAGCGGTAGTACCGTTCGGTGCGAGCTGTGAGCATAACGGTTGGATTTTTCCCCACCTATAAAAGAGGGTCTTTTTCCCCAATGACCCTGTTCCTAAAGTTCGTGTTCTTCCCCCATTGTTGACCTTCTTCGAGCTTGCTATATCTCAATCCCTCCTTGGATTCTTGCTAGTTTTGGGGGGGGGGGG
>LR738709.1:221416289-221493215 GCA_902687465.1 Secale cereale
GACCCTGACACCCCGATCGACCCCGACACCCTGACACCACACCCCAACCCCAGCAAATTTCATGATGAGTATACACTTAAATTATATACATATTATTTATGTCAGGTATAGAATTTTTTTATGTTGTACTAATTTCATTTACCTTTTGTCATTGCAGGTGTTGACAGGATGGTGGGCAAGGGTCTAGAGCGCCCGGAGCCTCCTACGAGCGCTACTGGCCAGAGGGGTGGTTCCATTATTCCACCCTATCCCCTCCGGAGAGCGATGCTAGACAGTATGTAGACAGCAGCGGCGGGCGCTTCTTCTTCGGCTGGGAGAGGTCGAGGGAGGTCGAAGAAGGCTACTAGAGGTGGACATGGCAGCCGTAGAGGTAGGAACAGTGCTACGCCTTCCTCGGCGCCACCCCCAGTTGTTTCACCCGACCACAGGACTGCTCCGTTTAACATGGACCCGTCAGACTCGGGTCCATCGGCCCACCAGACTCGGGTCGCCGATCCTTCGCCTGACGTGGACCCGTCAGACTCGGGTCCTTCGGCCCACCAGAGTCGGGTCGCCGATCGTTCTGCCGACGTGAGTACGGTCCGAGAGTCTTCTTCCCACGAGACTACAAAGGCTAGTCACCCTACTGATGGTAGCGAGGACACCTTTTCTCATGAAAGCTACAGCGACGACGAGCTGGTTGAGAAGGGCAAGAAGGTCTACCGGTGTGGCGGTACAAATCTCCCGTGCGTGCCGACGATCCCCGAGCAGAGGTGCTTGATTGCTCCTAAAGGGTTGAAGTAAGTGCATTTACTATTTTTTTAACCTTTTGCCTTCACGTTTCTTCAAATTAATATCTAATGCTTTGGCCTTGTCATACTGAAGGGGATGGGTACACCGATAGTAGCCCCCGGGCCCAAGGCGTGCTCGGACTTGCTTTGAGGTGAATCCAAAGGGGCAAGGGCGAAGCACCGTGGGCCCCAAACACCTGCAGCCTTGGTCGACGCGTGGTGACTTGATTGGATGTGGGCGTCTCCGCTTCCCCATGCTACCTCGATAACTTCTAGACTTGACGAGACCCTGCTGCATGCACAGAGAAACCATCATTACATGAGATCATGGAGGCCGGCGGTTGGCCTCCTTCAGGCTACAAATGGGGAGAGGGTGAAGCCCCCATTGCTCATCTCCTTCTTCTTGCAGCACTCCTCTTCTTCTTCCTCCTTGTCGTGCCAGCTTACTATAACACCCATGGCGCCGATAAGGAGATTCTCTGCTGCTAAGAAAGGAAAACTCCCTGCGAGGAGCGGGAACCACTTCCGCCGAAGAAGAGGTTCAGCTGCACCTGTGGCGCGGACGATATGCGGGAGGTGACGAGGCCTTGGTGCGAGCGGCCTCCTCCTAGCTACCTGTTGCCCTTGTACGTCCAAGAGCAAGGGGTTGCGCCTCACTCCGCTTGCATCATGGTTGAGGTCGTCCAGCTGGGGCCGCTCGGGTTGCCTATCCACGAACCCACGCCGAGGGCTCCTCACGCGAGTTTGTGGTGTGGACAGCGATGCCAGCACCTTCTTGGATCCGGCACCCGAGGTTCTTTGCTGAGATGATGCCAGCGAGGGGTCCTGCCGAGCTATGGTTTCATCACGCCGGGTGCTGCAGCCAGGCTTTGGAGGCGGAGGTCGAGGTCGTCCCCCCTGTCGGTGTCTTCATGACTCGCGGATGGGGCGAAATCGCCCACGTGTGCCGTCCTGATGGAGCTTCCGTCGTCCACTTCGAGTTTAATGCCGCCTTCAAGGTCTTCGACGGGGAAGGACGCCGCCAGGAGTGCTGCCCTGGAGGGAGCCGCCAGGGCGGCACAACGACGGACTACATGCCTGCTCTCAGCCCTGCCGACAGCTCTCCTATCAGCAACGATGGCCCCTGAGAATCCAGCAACTCTCCCAAGCCTGACGAGTCTCCGGAGACAAGCGACAAAAGCTACACGCCGCCAAGCTCATGCCCCGCCCGGAGCGCGGCAGCTACACCAGCTCGTCATTGCCGGTGACCTGAGCGGGGTTGGAGATGGCCTCTCATGGCCCACTATTGACGATGGCGTCGGTTGAAGGTGGCCATCAACCTCGGGCGTCTCCGGCACGAGCGCATCAGTGTGAAGGCCGAGGTGTCCCTTGCGACCTCACGTGAAGCTAGCGCCCAGGCTTTGGAGGAGGCCAGGAAGGCGGATCACCACCGCGAGGTCACCGAGGAGCGCAAACGAGAGCTTCTAGCCTTGAATGATTCCCTCGAGCAGGAGGTCGAAGCGCGCAAGGCGGTCTTGGTATTGATGAGGGGGACGCCTTCCAAAGTGGAGGAGGTCCAGAAGTGCGAGGAGGCACTGATGCAGGAAGGCTTGGAGCGCAGCCTTGAGCATGAGCGACTAGAAACGAGGGAGCGCCACGTGACCCTGGCCAAGGACGCCGTCTCCATACGCGAGGCCAAGATTCATGAGGAGGTCGACCGGAGGGTGGCTATGGCTCGTGCAAATCTTGCTAACGAGTATGACCTAAAGTTGAGGCACCTGTAGGCAGAAACTAATGGGAGGACCGCCGCCCTCAGGACCAGTCTAAAAGCGGCAGAGTAGCGCGAGATGGCCGCCATGGCCACACAGACTTCCGCTCAGGTCGAGCTGGCATCTGCGCAGGCTAACCTGGATTTACTCCAGCGGCAGGTTGATAAAACTGCAGTCCTCACGTAGCAGAACAGGGAGGAGGCTTGTCGTCGGCAGACTCTGCAGCGCGAGCATGCCCCCATGCTCCAGGCTCTTAGGGTGAAGGATAACCGGGAGCTGGGAGTCATCTGTGAGGGGAGCGTCCCACACCCCCACATGGAAGATTACACTGGCCACCTCTCCTTCTTCAATGAAGTAGTGGTGCGCTTGGAGGGTCGGGCTGCGAGGGCTCGCGAGCTCGTCGAGGAGAAGAGTCTGGGTCTCCTTGGGCGTGCATTCTCGTGCCTCTTCATCCATCCTTAGAATCATGACCCTCATTTTGATTTTGACGCCGCCATAGCCCCCGTGCCTGTGGCTATCCAGGACAACTTGGCGCACTGGGTGGATGACCACGTGGATGCCTTGGTCAGGGCGTTCGACACCGAAGACGGCAAGGCGGTGATTGTGGCGGACAAAGATGGCGTGGTCGAAGCTGGTGAAGACGATGCCGGACATAGCGCTTGTAGTGCGTACGAGAGCGACTAGGGCGCCTCTATGGGAAGCTTGTCTAGTTGGACCCGTAGTCCTGCGCTTGAACCTACATGTAAAGACTTAGGCACAGCCCCACATGGCGTGAGAGCATTTTGGGGGGGAGGCCCCCATGGTGCATGTAAATCAAGGTTCTTCCTTTAAGTTAGACCTGGAACTTGCCTTTGTGACTTGTGAGCTCCTGAGTATGGTCGTGGCCAAGACTCACCTTCATCCCAGCAGGTCTTGAGCGTGCCCTGAGGTTGCCGGTGTGTCCTCCGCCCGAGGGGAGCCTCCTGGTGGCCCACCGTGTTTTAGGCCTCTTGAGAGGCCCGCTGATTCACCCGAGGAAGCCTCGCGAGGAGCGAATGCCGGGTTATGGAAGGGTGTGCACGTGGTGACGCCATGGCGATGGTACTCCTGACCCTAGGGTGCTCACCGCCACCTGGGCTTTCCCGAGCGGGGTTGACGTGCGTGTACTACACCCAGTTATGCATGCGAAGTGCTCGCTAGAGGAGGGGTAGCAGACACGAGCCTCGAAACAAAGCACGCAACCAAAATGCAAGAAATCAACATGAACACGAAAATATTCCTCCCAAGCTTGGCAGAAAAGAGACTCCAAGTTCAATTCAAAAAGTGCGGCGAATCGAGTTACAGAAAAGGGGATGAAAGCAAACGGTCGCGTCCGGCACCTAGCTAGTCTTCTTGTCTTCCACTTGCACGGAGCTAACTGCGTTCACTAGCTGTGAGCATAGTCATTGGGGACAGTGTCGGCGGCAGCGCGGAGCATGGTGCTTCCGCTAGGACGTGGGAGGGAGCCCCCGAGGCCCGAGGGCAGCTCTCCGAACACTCCGGGGCGTGTACAGCCCCACTCATTATTACATGAGAGTGTCACGGGCGGAGACCTTCACAGGTGTGAGCCTAGCTTCATATCGCCAGACCAGGGCCCCGCCCTACGCCACCCCCAACCACCGTTGGGGCGTCCGGAAACCAGGACGAGACCAAGGGGCAAGGGGGATGCTACCGGCGCCCTCGACGACCACGGGCCCTCTGTCCGGGGGCCCTCCGGCGCCTCCCCTAGTAGAGGACCTACCTCCGTGCGGCGCGGGGAAGGCCTGGCTCTGGGCTCCTCTCGTGCAGCTCCCAGAATGCCACTCCCGCATGGAGCGGAGCCGCCGCTCTGGGGTCTCCGACTGTCGCCGCGGGCTGGTTCTCCTGTTGCTCATGGTTAGTGTACGCCTGCTCCCGAGATACTAGTTGTACCCTGCCGTCGCTGTTTCTGAAAGGGTCAATGAAGCTATCGGGCAACACGCGGGAGGCCTCCGCTTTGGGCGTTCCATCGTTCCATCCTGTCCCAGGGAACGACCCAAGGCCTTCCACCGGCGCGTGCTCCTGTTTCACCATGCGAGGCACATAGGCCTCCATGATTTCCCTGCCAGAGCCATCACCTGGGTGCCCCACGCCTTGAGGCACCAACCATGGCGCCTAGCCCCGGTGGCCACCAGGCATCATCCCTGGCGTGTCCTCGCGGCAGACCACCTGCTACCGCCAGTCTTGGCGTTGGCGATGCAGAGGTAGGGCCGGCTGCGCCAGGGTCCATGTTGGCGCCATATGGCCCTCCTAGCCCTCCATAGTACGATAGTATTTGGACACTGGAAGTGTTCTGGGGGTACCGGGTATGTATCGGGTCACCAGAAAGGGGTTTCGGGCACCCCCGGCCAAGATATGGGCCTTATTGGGCCTAGGGAGGGACAGACCAGCCCCTAGTGGGTTGGTGCGCCCCATATATGGCCGAATAGGGTGGGGGAATGGAAAGGGAGAGGACAGAAAGGAAGTGGGAAATTCGGCCTCCCCTTTCCTTCTCTTCCCCCTCCTCTTTCCTTCTCCCTCCATTAAACATGGAAAGGGGGAGGCCGAATAGGTTCAGGCCCCAAGTAGGATTCCGCCTACTTGGGGCGCGCCTCCTGCTGCTCCCTCCGCCTCCCACCTATATATATGTGGGGAGGGCACCTCTAGAACACACAACAGACAATCTCTTAGCCGTGTGCGGTGCCCCCCTCCACAGTTACAAACCTCGGTCATATCGTTGTAGTGCTTAGGCGAAGCCCTGCGCCGGTAACTTCATCACCATCACCACGCCGTCGTGCTGACGAAACTCTCCCGCGACACTCAATTGGATCAAGAGTTCATGGGACGTCATCAATTTGAACGTGTGCTGAACACAGAGGTGCCGTACGTTCGGTACTTGGATCGGCTGGATCGTGAAGACGTTCGACTACATCAACTGTGTCACTAGACGCTTCCGCTTTCGGTCTACGAGGGTACGTAGACACACTCTGCCCACTCGTTGCTATGCTTCTCCTAGATAGATCTTGTGTGATCGTAGGAAATTTTTGAAATTCTATGTTCCCCAACAGTTAACCCCTTGGAACGTACCAGTGACCTTGAGCTCTGCATATGATATCTGGCGTTTGATGATGACCTTTGGAGATATCAGATTTAAATCGGCCTCGCCATCAACCAACATCGTTGTGACCTTGTGGTTGCGGATCATTGGAAAGACTAACAACAGCAAGCACCCTACCGCTGTAGTGCGATCAGGGTGCTCCTCTTCGTCAAGGACGATGGGCGTGCGGGGCCACTTGAGCGGCTTCCGAGAGTCTCCCGCTGGCTCCATAGCATTAACTTCACGCGCCCACTATTTAAGTTGGCGGTGATAGGAGTGCTCGCTGGTTTCCTCCTCATCTCCTCTATTACTCTCATCATCACAATCCTTATCCTCATGGCACCTAGCGATTTTGCCTTGATACTGAGATGTCTTACTGGGACGTTTTGCTCCACCGCCACGGCCCTTCCCGCCAGTGCCATTCTGGTCCTTTTCCTAGTCACACTTCTCATATTCAGCCCTCTTCTTCTTGACAAGCTGCTCAACTTGACGGCAATCTTGAAGATCATGGCCCTTAGTTCATCGGATCTTGTAGTAAGGGCCATCGCCTTCCCAGCTTACTCGGCAGCAGCGGCTTCCCGACAGTCAGTGCATGCGGCAACTTCTTTGACGGGGGCCCCGGTTCTGGCCTTCTTGCCGGTACTACGTGTGCCTGATCCTTTGCTAGTCATCACCACTTTATCCTTGCGCTTATGATTGCGCTTCTTGCTCTTCTTCTTCTGGCTAGTGACGTTGTCGTCATCCTCTGAGTTAACGACATCACTGTTTTCTTCTCCAGGTAGCAGCCTCCCTCCTCCATGCGGGCACACTTGTCCACCATAGTTTACGGCTCGTTCACAGTCTTGGGAAGCCGCAAGTTCATCGTGGAACGCAGCCTGTGGTTGCGCACATTGGACTGGAATGCAGCTATCACTGCTGCTAGGTGGATGTATGGAATGTTTCTATGCACCCGACTAAACATCTACATGTACTTCCACAGAGTCTCTCCTTCTTTCTGTGGAAGAAGTTGTAAGTCGCTGAGCCGCCCTGGTTCTTGATGGTTGCCGGTGAAGGCGCCAACAAACTCACGGCACAGACCAGCACATGTGGAGATGGAGTTCTCCGGAATGTGCATTAGCCATGATCTTACATTGGGCTTGAGTGCTAAAGGAAAGTAATTGGCAAATACCTTTTCATCCCTTCCTCTCACAGCTTGAACATCGATGGTGTAGATGCTCAAGAATTCTGCTGGGTTCAATATTCCATCATATTTCTCAGGTATCTCTGGATTGAACATGTGGGAAGATGGCCAACAGACTTGAGCAACTCACGGGTGAAAGCAGGGCACCCAACCTCGAAAGGCAGGTACCTGCTCTCACTAAGCGCAAGTTTTTCAATGTTGAGGCCATCGCGCCTATCGGACTGTCGGAGGGTTGCATGGTGTGGCTCGATGGTGACGCGCGCCTCCCCCATTCGCCCAGCCTTTGGGGCCCACCGATGATTCTGGCATGCTCGAGGGCAAGATGAGGCCATCGACACATGATTGGGTGCTTGGTCATGCGGTTCTGGCTACAGTCTTCGGTCTAGCTGCCGCGAAGGGGAGTGTACCATGGGCGTGACCCCCTCTGTGCAGCCAGTGGCTTGGGTCATCGTAGTCGCCACCGAAGGCCGTGACGGGCCTGCCCGCTGCGATCCTCCTGCTTTGGTGAAGGCAATCAAACTCTGGATGGTGGATCTCCACTCATCCATTCGATCAGCCACCGACGGAAATCTCAAAAGGAGATGGGTCAGCGACATGGCCTTCGAAGGTTGTGCTCGGCATGGAGGACGACGTAGACCGCAACGTCGCCTGGCTTCTGGTGGTGCTGGCATGTGAAGCACCGTGCTCTCACCGCCGTGAGCAGGTCGCCAAGGTGGCGTGGTGATTAGGTGAACATGCTTGGGGGTCGATGGCCCTGCCTGGTGAATCAGCCCGAACGACTCCCCCAAGGGGTGGCGTTTGTCCAGTGGTTGCACCTACAGTAGGGGCAGCCAGGGGAGCATGGTCCACCCCAGAGCGAGCGTTGCTGCTGTGGCTATGTCCTCCAGGAGGATGGAGAGGGGAAAATGAAATGATCTCTCCACCTTCGTTTGGCAGAACGTAGCCGCTAGGTCCATGCTGATGTTGTCCTCATCCGGTGCCTCCTGCTCAAGTTTCAGCCGCGGGGGAGGTGGTGGCGATGCCGCCTGCTTCGACCACGTCTTTTGCGGCACTCGCGGTCCCGTGTGCCTCTGCAGCCCCCGCGGTCTCAACAGCCACATGTGGGGAGGCCCTTGAGGTAGACGAGTGAGCTGTAGCACTGGATTTCTTCTTGGGCGCCATGGGTGATGGAGTCATTGAAGAAAAAGACGATGATGATGATGATGACACGCTGCGTACACTCTCGGATTCGCACAAGCGCTTCCCCCTACTTGGTGCGCCAAAGATGTCGTGGGAAGACACGGCCACCTATGGGACCATCGGCCCCTTTTGGTTCAGCAAGGGGAAGGGCACGTTGCACAAAGAGCAGAGGGAGCGGGGCAGCACGACAACAATGACACGAGCAGTTTTTACCCATGTTCGGGCCGCTGTGAGGCGTAAAACCCAACTCCTGCTTTGGTGGATTGATGCGGTGGACCGTAGCGGAGATACAGTGCTCTTTCCCGGCAAGGGGCCTGGGGGCGAGTGCAACTACATGTGTATGGGCGTACAATGGTCTAGAATTCGGATCCTTTCTACGGTCGCCATGGTCCTCCTTTTATAGCTCAAGGGGTTACCACAATGGAAAATAGTCATTCTGTGTTGATTAGATAGCAAAACAGTGCTATCATACTTAACACTGCAGACATGAAAGACGCGTTAAATGTGCCGCTTAGTGTCACATTGGAACATAGCCCGACAAGCCTTGCCGGGCCGATTCAGCAACCTCCTCTCATGCCTGCATGACACGCTGCTGGACGGGTGTCATCCGTCGGTTATTTCCTCTGAAAATGGCTACCACGCATCGAATTACTGCCACTTAGCCACTTGAAGGCTTGACACCACACTGATTGGCGACTTGGGTCGCTGTGAGGTGGTGCGGTGGAGCCTTGTTGGGGTAAATCCATCCTTCGCATCCCCGGCAGGCTGGCTGGGACGCCCTTGGGATTTGTCTGCGGGGTACCTCGTCCTCACTGGGCTCGCCTGGCTGCCAAGGGAGGTTTTTCCTTAGTGAGCTCTTGTTCCTTTTTCTGAACTTGATCCTCTTGATCCGCCCCTTGATTTCTCAAAGAGTTATCTCTTCGTCTTGATGTGGTTGTTGTGTTCTTGCTTCCGTGCCTATGTATAGTCAGGGCAACATACACCTGGGTATGTTGCACCGACACAAGACTTCTTCGATGTCCTCGGAAATGAACGTAAGTACTCACAAAGAGTATTATTATTCATAATCAGAGGTGTATTTAATAGCATAAAGGACCTGAACATATGATCTTCCACCAAATAAACCAACTAGCATCAACAACAAGGAGTTATCAACACTACTAGCAACCCACAGGTACCAATCTGAGGTTTTGAGGCAAAGATTGAACATGAGATGAACTAGGGTTTGAGAGGAGATGGTGCTGGTGAAGATGTTGATGAAGATTGACCCTCCCACGATAAGGGGTTCGTTGTTGATGATGATGGCTTCGATTTCCCCATCCCGGAGGGGAGTTTCCCTGGCAGAACAGCTCCGCCAGAGCTCTAGATTGGTTCTGCTCAACTTCTGCATCGATACGGCGGCGCTTCGTCTCGAAATTTCTCTCTAGATTTTTTTCAGGTCAAAATACATCATATAGTATAAGGGGCACCGGAGGCCTGCCAGGGGGCCCACAAGCCCTGGGGCACGCCCTAGGGGGTCGGGTGCGCCCCCAGGCTTGTGGGCACCTGGAGGGTCCCCCTCTGTATTTTCTTCACCCAATATTTTTTATATATTTCAAAATAATTCTCCGTTGAATTTCAAGACTTTTGGAGTTGTGCAGAATATGCCACTCAAATTTGCTCCTTTTCGGTCCAGAATTCCAACTGCCGGCATTCTCCCTCTTCATGTAAATCTTGCAAAATAAGATAGAAAAGGCACAAGTATTGTACCATAATGTGAAATAATAGTCCATAATGCAATAAATATCAATATAAAAGCATGATGCAAAATGGATGTATCAAGCAGTACCCTCGACGCCGTCTACAGATGCCTCGGGTCTTTTTTCACACCTCTGGCGGCCACTTCTACGGCAACTTCTTCAGTGACCCACCCAATGATGCTAAGGTCGACATGGCTATGCCAAAGAGGTTGTACACTTGTGTCATCACTTGTTACTCTACATTCATATCGATCCCTTAGGGCTATTTTGGTTCAAAGGAAAATTGAAGGAAAAAATATAGCAATAGGAAAATTTCCTATCATACTCTGCTATTCAATTATTCATGCATTTTATTGAAAGGAATGGACCAAAACATCCACCTGAAGCTATGTTTCAAAATCCTAAGAATGAAAACAAGACTAAGTGCATTAGCGACAGAATAACATTTTAACTATACTCATTTTTATGTGGTTTGACTTTAATTTGGCCATGTTTCTTTGCATTCCTCATATTTTCCAATTCTTGTGAATCAAACATCCAAGTTGATAGAAATCATGGGTTTACAAATGCTTTGTTTCCCACGTGCATTCCTATCACATTTCGGTGTTTTTCCTATACCTGCATTTTTAGAATCTTGTAAGCCAAAGGAGCCCTTACAGAATTAGTTTAGTTACAGATAGGTGTCAAAGAAAACTTTGTGTGGTTTGTCCTGCTCCTACTATGCAGTCATCCACCTCACCTAAGCTGCTCCATCGATAGAAGTGTCCACCATACCAGACATCACGACTCCTGACCATCTTTCGCCACCTCAGACCTCCTTCCCTACAGCCAGCAGCCACTGCAAAATCGACTTAGTAGATAAACCTGAAGAGTACACGGGTCCGCAAGAGAGATCACACTCTTTTGTTTCTGCTTACGATATGCATTGCTTAATATTACCTACTACTTTATCATCTTGTTCACCTCTTAGACTCCAAGTTAGGTCCAAATTAATGCTCAAACTTGAGTTTTAAAATGCTTGTGGGGCAAATATGGAGGTAGCAATGAATAGTGTCCCTATCTATTATCTGGTTCACCTAGGGTATGTCTATGTTGTTCATCTTGGGTGGGAAACAAATAGTTAAGGAATCATCATCTGTCTTTTTATCACATTAAAGCTATCATAAGCGTTCTATCATTATTTTTGGATCTATCCACTGGTTTTTACCATCACTCTAGATTTCTGCATGCTCTCCTTACATAATATCACTATTTTATTTTTGTATGCATAGGAGTTATTGTACATAGTCATGTTGAGCATGTAGAGAAAAAGAGAAGAGTTTTGCGTGGCAGTAAAATGTCATGCAGACATCGCTCCATGGTGGGTGCAATGGCAAATCCTACCCCCTCCTCCAGATTGTAATCCAGAGGAAGATAGTTGTTCAGAGGGAGCCGACCACTCCTGTTTACCCCCCGAGGTGTTTGCTCTAATTTTCCATGATGATGTATGTTGGTCATATCATGCATATTTTTCCTTGCAATTCTTACTTTCGGCATCATATATAATATCTTCTTAGTTTAGACATGTTCTGTAATGCCACATGTTTAGTTTTATATCATATATGTGAATTATGTGATCTCATATTTTCTAGCAAGCCATAATATATGTGAAATATGCAATGCCATCCTGTTTAGCCAGGCTTCATATGTTTGAATTATATCTTGCCATTCATTTTTTAATTACATTTCCATTTGTCGATAATGTTTGTACATTCAAGTACTCTTCTAGTGAATCATCCATTTGAGTGGGTGATGGAAATATCTAGAGTGAAAACAAGGTCTTCAAAGCAGACAATGCTACATGTCGAAGAAGATCTCTTGCTGGGTCCAAATAGCTCCTCAGAGATGGATTCAGAAACAGATGAATAGTCATATTCCCCCATGTGGTGTATGCTCTAACTTGGCAGGGTTATACAGCTCATATCATGCATGTGGTGTCTTGTGTTGCATACTTTAGACATCATATCACAATATTCAACACCATGTTCTTAGTTCAGACATCATATATGTGAATGTCATCCGCTTAGTATATAAATCACATATGTGAATTATATCATGCCACCTTGATTACTTAGATAGCATGTATGTGATTTATGTCATGTGAACCTCTTTATGAAACACACCATATAATTATCTCATCTTTGAATTATGTCGTGCTATCCAGTTGAGATACACATCATATATGTGAAGTTATGACATGCTATTATTTTTAGTTAAACAATATATATGTTAACTATTTCACGCCCTCTTTTTTTCACTATCTATTGCACATGTCTCTCATACAAGGTGTGTACATTCAACTACTTTTTTTATAAGCCATTTGAATTTGAGTGTGTCATGGCAGTATCTAGCGGAGTAAAATAACGGTCTTGAAATGAATCAATGCTACCAGTTGATGGAGATACCACCCCGGTTGTACATATAGAAGAACCAGCCCTACCACACACAATCCAGACTCTCGTAGATTGTATCCATACTCCAATGGACAGAGAACTAGCTTCACCCAATCTAACCCCTACCTGAGTTGATAGTAACCCAGTTCTAGTTGACACAGCACCATCTCCAGCATAGAGCTCCCAAACAAGATCATTTAGTAAGGCCACTCCAGTGCCCAATGTGTGAGGACCACCACGAAGAATCCAAACTCCACCAATTAGTACACCTATTCTTGTTGATGAAGCACAACCAGTCATTCATAGTTTAGCGTCTATCACATTTGATGTTGTTAAATCCTATGTGCGTATCTTCCCATCATGGAAATATTATACTAAAGATGAAGGGAAAAGCCATTTACAAGTGTTCGTCCAGGAGTTACGTGTAAAATGTTACTCATGGCAATTACTTTTATTTGTCCCATACTTTCTACCTTCCTTCTGGTTATAATACAGTAAATGATCCCATTTTTCTCTATAGAGAAGGAGCGATTTGGAAACTCAGGATGAGGTAACATGTGCTATGTTCAAGAATGCTTTGCGGCAGTATCATAATTACCTGAAGAAAATGTACTTCACTGTCAAGGAAACTCGTTAAATTCCCTTACATTCTCCTGAGACACGTTTACGGGACGATGACTGGAAACGCCTTGTTCTGTACTGGTCCAGAACCAAGAATCTGGTAAGGTCTATGAGATCATTTTTTAATTTGAAGTACTATATGCCTACATCTTACTATACTATTTTCTTGTAGAACAAGTGCTTAAACCTAAAGAACAATTGTTCTCAGGTAAGATTCCAATGGTATGGTGCACACTGCTTTCCTCTAGGATCACTGTATTTACTCATACAAACTTATTTTTAAATTGAATGATCGAAGGGAAACATCAATGGCTCAACAGGTATGTTTAAACATGTTTGTTTAACTGGTTTGCTCTTATAAATTGCTCTATGTTGATTTCAATTTCAATTGTGTAGACAGTTATATTCTCATATCATGCACATTACTAGCATCAAAATAGAGCCAATAGTGTTGTTGTACATGTATACCCGTGGTACCCATCTGAAATCTTGTTGTGACGTGTAGTTTCCCACACTTGTATTCTTGCAATGCTGCTTTGAACTAATATGATTTGAACTGTGTCTCTATTGTAATTTGGCAAGACAATGCAGTGACCACAGCACATAGATATATGTTTGTTTGATGCATTTATTATTCACTACTTCACAATAGAAGACTGTTTAATCATGTCCACCTTCCTATTGAACTGGCCCACCAAAATGAGTTTCATATACTACATGCTAAACCTATAATGTGTCTCCTTGTTTCTTCTTTTAGAATGCTGACAAAATATTGGTGAAGAGTACCTTATTAAGCAATGGTAAAGGAAGTAATGCGGATAAGGTTCAGGATAGTGGGACAACCTTGTTGGTCTCCAACAAAGCTGATAAAATAGATAAGGAAAACTATCTTGAAGACAGTGAGACAACCCCCAAAGTCCTATCTTGATGCAATGTTTGAGTTACTGGCCACTGCCACTTGCTTAAGCTCTTCGAACTTGCTGCCTGAATCAGTTTGGTGTCTTGAGTATCAACTACAAGCTGAAAGACATTGATCAGCTGTGCTGCGACAAGAAGCCGAAGGACTGAGGAAGTCCCTGCAGAATTCAGATGCATACTTTCTGGTGCAACAACAAGTGTTGGAGGATTTTAGCGCCAAACAAGAGGAAGTTAACAAGCTTGCTAAGCTTATTGCCAGCATGGCGGATACCCAGGATAACGTTTCTTGAGCTCTTCTGATGTTGTTTGAGTCATCGACTTGTTTTGCTACCGCATATATATGCATTTCTGGCCAATTTAGGCGTCGAGTGTATGTAATATGCTGCTTTGTTCCCTATATTGGCACTGGTGGCGAACTTTGATGCACAGTTGATGTAATATTTGCAATAGCCGTAAAATCCTAGCATAAGTTGCTTGCTTATTTATTTCCTATTGTGTTATTTATTTGTTTGCTTGTAGTCACTGTAGTTCTTTTTCCACGGACCATGGTCCTACTACTTGTTGTAGTAACCATTGACCTCCTACAGGTCATTGAAATCACGGGCCTTCTATGGGCTATCGAATTCATAGGCCTTCTACGGCCTGTGGAGTTCATGGGCCCTCTACAGGACGTCTAATTCATGGGTCTTACGGGCCGTCAAATTCACGGGCCTTCTAGGGTCGTATCAGTGATAGACCAAACATGGGACGTACTATCCATGGACCAATAACGGACCACAATATGGGCCATAAACGGGCTAAAATGGGAATTGTCTGTTTATGATCCCAACCATAATGGGCCATTAATAGGCCTGTATGTATCACGGGCTTAATTCTATCGACACGCACGAAGGGTCGTTAATGGGCTGGAATAGAGACACTACAAAAATGGCCCAATGGTTTAACGGGCTGCAAATGGGTCAACTTTAACCACGGGCTGAATTTGGCCCATTATTGGAACATGCTAGTAACGGGTCGTAAGTAACAAGGGCTGGAAATGAGCCCAAGAATAAATGGGCCAATAGAAGGCTGAAAGATAACACGGGCTGCAAATGGCCCAACTAATAAATGGGCGTTTAATGGGTATAAAGTGTTATACTGTTCATTATGGGTCAGTTTCACCATGGGCCATTAAAGGGCCCAAAGATACAAAAGGCCTCATATGGGACGGAAGACACCATGGGTCATGCATGGGCCAAAAGTGACAACGGGCTAGAATTATACTGGACGGCCCACATGACGCTACTGGGCCGAATTCGGAAAGGCCATAACAGGCCATGAGTTAACGGGTCGTGAATGGGCTATACGGGAGCAGGTCGTTAATAAGCTTTCGATGGGCAAGCCTGTTAACTTTTGACCAAGTCAAAGGGGACGACCTTTTTAACTTAAATGGGCCGTTATTGGGCCAAGCCACGTGTCGACGTATCATTGGCGTGTCCCATCCATTCGTCCTATGACATCTGTCCCAACGCGGAGCTGACACATGGTTTGTTTTGCCAATGAGAATTTTACACATGGAAAACTACGAGTGGTTGTTGATGTTAACGGTTTATCGGATCCAAAACCGTACCCAGTAGCTTAATAGCAATCCGTTATGGTGGATGCCACGTGTCGGTTTCCCTTGACAAAAACACTTCCATGACGCCACATTTATCGTCATGACAATTTCAGTATTGTCATGAACACTTCTAAGACAACACAGGTATGACTATCTTGATTCTGTCATAAAATCGTCATCGATGTACAAGCATGACAGAAATCGTGACCTATTGTAACAAACATGTATCATCACGAATGTGTTTTTTTTGTAGTGATGGGAATGACCATAGGATGCTCCACATCATCTACCCCCCCCCCTAGGGAAAGATCCGACCTCGGATCGAAAACCTCATTGCCATGGTAGGGAGAGAGATCCTCGATATTTATGATGATGCTCATGGTGTACTTGTCGCGTGGTATGTGAAAGCAAAAGTGCTCCGTGGGTGGTTTTGGTAATTAATGTCAACATATCTTTTGTTGGACTAATAGTTTTATCTAGAATATTTGAGATAAGTTCAATAGTGGTGTGGCAAGGACAAGAGGATGTCGAACCCCTTGAAAATGCTGAGGAAAAGGATTGGAAAAAGCTCAAGACTCTACATTTTCATTTAAGTGATCCAAGATCACATTGAGTCCATAGGAGAGCAAATACTATTAAAAGGGAATGAGGTGTTGCTTAATGATCTGGTTGCTCAAGTGCTTAGTGATATTGCTCCAAAACCCAGAGCCACTTTCTCCATCCAAATTTATCCAAACTCTAATTCCAAACTCGATCCCACAAAAATTTCCAATCCGGAGCCACCGAGTTCATCTTGACATTGCCACTGCCAAAACCCTAACAAATCAGTCCCAATGATACCGATCTTGGTCCCACCGAGATCGGCTTGCCAGTTCTCTATGAATTGTTGCAATTGTTTCGGTTCCACCGAGATGTTGCAATCGGTCCAACCGAGTTGGTTTGGCTGATTCTCTGTTACTAATTGCATTCACTTCGGTCCCATCGAGATGATGCAATCAGTGAAGAAGGCATGTACCTAGGGTAGGGTCTTAGGCCTGACCTGCATGACCTACCCAAGGGCACCATACGAAGACCAATAGAGGCTCCATCGAGTATACAGACTGAAATACCCCGCAGTGAAATACACTCGACAGGAAAAGTCACTGGGATAACTCATCTCCATTCGACGCCGCAAGAGTTCACTCGACGGCTAAGATCCCAAAGGCCATGCCTGAAGAGCAACAGACAGGCGTTCGCTCCATAGCCATAAAGACCATTTAGAAAAGACATTATCAGTAACGTTAAATATTTAATTCTAATTGAACCATTCTGTAACTGAAGCCTGGAGAGGTCCGGCGCACTCTATGTAAGCCACCCCTCCCCTCAAGCACAAGGGTTCGCACCCTCTGTAACTTCAACACAATCCAGTCGACAAGCCTCCGCGGCACCGAGACGTAGTGTTGTTACCTCCTGAGCGAGGGGCCTGAACTCGTAAATCCCTTGTCACAACCTTGCCGTAGCTAGGACTCTGCATCCTTCCAACCCCCTACTCTTACTGTCAGACTCGTTCCCACAACAGTTGGTGCCACCATGGGGCAGGCATCTAGGCGACTTTCAGGCAAGGTTGCATTTTTTTCCGATTCATTTCAGCATGTTGTTCGGTAGAGCGTTCTCTCCAGGCTGCGAGATCTATCTCGGTGCGCTTGTCTTCATCGCCGACGATTCAGCATGGCTGCAGGAGGCACCGCTTGACGTTGACTCCCTCCCCGTCGGCGCGGCGGCGCACTTCCGTGCGAGTGCGTGCGGCGTCCTCCTGCGATAGCCGTCGACTTAGTACTAGTCTAGTCTGGCATCATCTTCGCCACTAGATGCTGGCTGTCGCAAGCGATCCGGTCGTTCGTGGCTGCAGTGGTGTCTTCATCACGCGGTCAGTCGTCAATCGACGCATCCGCAGGTGGTGGTGAGCGAGCCCGATAAATCCTTGTATGACCTGATCGGTCTGTCGACTGGTCATATGGACTTGCTTTCCGAGTGCGAAACCAATGGCCTCACTGTCGAAGTCCTCGTGGTCGACTCTCGGCATGCTCCCCCAGGATTTTCCCACGGCGGTGGAGACGGCGATAGCCCCTCACACGACAATGGTGCATATCATTCGCAGCCACTCACTACCGAGCAAAGGGAAGCTTTGCGGCTCAGAGATGAGCAGGCCCTCCGGACCCCCATCGCTGGTAATACGGTCGAGGTGCAGGACCTGGAGTCAGCGTGTTTGGCCACCCTGGCTGGACACACTCGGCTGGAGAATCTCCAGCGAGCACTCGATGACCACGCCCGCACGCGGATTCCGAGCTCCAGTCGATGGCAGCGACAATTGTTTCCGAGTGGATCTCGCAATGGATGTCAGGTATACCGCATACCGATCCAAAATGTCATGGAAGCTGCCCGTATAGCAGATTCAATCCAGCCATCCCGTTCAAAGGCTGGCAGAGGGTTGGAGCAGATTCGCATGTTGCTCAAAGCGGCTGGTGAGCAGAATCCCGTTGTATCCCAGTTGTGCAACCGGATTCACAGCAGATTTGTCCGTACCGATACAGTCCAATCGGCGTACAGTCTAACGTCACCTCCCCGGAGGGAAAGATACAATTATGATCAAGAACATCATGTAGGTCGAGGCCACGAGTAGTACGATCCCCGTCATCATCGCAACGGCCATCACCAAGTGCCGATGCCCCATCCGAGGAGTGCATCGTTCGCGCCCTGGCGGCCTGAAGATAGACACCCTCACGGCGATGGGCGGAGGTTTCTAATCGATCCCAGGGAGCCTGGTTTCGATGGGAGGTCACTCCTCGTGCAAGGTTTGGTCGACAGAAATAGAGCTCATAGAGAGGGCATGGTCAGAGATCGCCCAAGTGGAAGTGGGACTTTCCTCTCTTGGCCCGAGTGTTTCAGTCGCCCTATACGAGTGGCTGTGATTCCCACCAACTTTAGGTTGGCCACAGGAGTAAGCAAGTTCACTGGCGAGTCGAAGACAGACACCTGTTGGAGGATTACCGAGTGGCAGTCCAGATCGACGGAGGCAGTGATGAGGTGGCCATGAAGCATATGCATTTGATGCTTGAGGGCTCAGCCAGGGCGTGGCTCAACCAGTTGGCACCTTCCAGTATTCACTGTTGGGACGACCTGGCCCGAGTGTTTGTCAGAACTTTCAAAGGTACTTGCAAGCGGCCAGCTAGACTAACTGAATTACAGCACTGCGTCCAAAAGCCGAATGAAACTCTAAGGAATTACATCCAGCATTGGACCACCCTGCACCATGTGATGGAAAATGTCTCCGAACACCAAGTTGTGTGCGCATTCAAGGAAGGCGTTTGATACAGGGAACTCATCTTGAGGTTTGGTCGCTCCGGCAACATGTCTCTGAATCGTATGATGGAAATCGCCCTTCGCTATGTCAACAGAGAAGAGGAAGATCAACTACAAAGTGGAAAGGGTAAGGCAGTCGACCAAGACGCTGGTGCAGAAATACCAGTCGAAAACAAAAGCGCAAGGCTGATGCCAATGTTCAGACGGAAGCCGCGGCGGTCACTCCTAAAAAAAAGCAAGGGGAAGCCCAAAGGGTTATGGATTCCCAAGAAAATGATAGATCAGTCGAGGCAAGATGTTATGGATCTCCCATGCCCCATACACACCAAGAAGGATGAGGAAGGTAACCTGGTTTACCCAAGCATACCACTCGGCAGTGCAGGTTTCTAGTTCAAGAGTTCAAAGGACAGTCGAGCGGGAAAGGCTCGGACAAGGAGGAAGATGAGGAGAAAACAGATTTCCCAAAAGTCAATGCCACTCTCATGATTTTTGCTGATGTTGGAAGCAAGAGTCAACTGAAAGTAATTAACCGTGAGGTCAACATGGTTTCTCCGGCAACCCCCGCGTATCTCAAATGGTCTCAGACAGCGAACACTTTCGATCAGTCGGATCATCCTGTTCATGTAGCGACTTCGAGACAACAGGCTCTGGTGGTTGACCCAGTTCTCGAAGGCACTCCACTGCGCAAAGTTCTCATGGATGGGGGCAGTGGCCTCAACATCTTATATGCTGAAACCATTCAGGGGATGGGCATCCCAATGTCCAGACTCACTGAAACCAACATGACCTTTCACGGGGTCATCCCAGGGAAGAAAGCGAGATCACTCGATCAGATCGCCTTGGATGTAACCTTTGGTGACTCGAAGAATTTCCGAAAGGAAAATCTGACTTTTGAAGTGGTGGATTTCCGCAGTGCATACCACGCAATCCTGGGCAGGCCAGCATACGCCCGTTTCATGGCCCACCCATGTTATTTTTACCTCAAGCTCAAGATGCCCGGGCCTAGGGGCGTGATCACGGTCACTAGCAACAGACAGAGGACAGAGGAATGTCTTCAGAAAGGCTGCAAGATTGCCAATGAGCAGCTAGAAGTGGCGAAACTCGAAGAATATAAGCAAAATGTTGATCTGAGTGAATTACTTCGCGCTAAGAAGCCTGCTTCTGAATCCGCATTTCAGTCGGCAGGACAAACGAAGCCGATTCACATTCATCCAGAGGATCCCAATGTTGCGCCGACTCATATTTCGACTACGCTCGACGGTAAATAGGAAGCCGCGCTCATCCAGTTCCTGATACGTCCAAAACGTATCTATAATTTCTGCTTGCTCCATGCCTCTTTTGGGTGATATTGCTATGATATTTATACACTTCCATGCACTTTTGATCATATTTGGACTAACCTATTAACTAAGTGCACCCCAGTGCCAGTTTCTGTTTTCGGCTGTTTTTGTATTTCAGGTTTTCACATTACGAGAACTGCCAGGAAAAATCCAGAAAAATTATATAAAAAATCAGCGTTCCAGAAACTACCGTGCGCCCGAAGGACAGCCGGGGGGGGGGCACCAGGGCTCCAGGCGCCCTGGCGGCGCCCCCCCCCCCCTGGGCCGTGCCGGGGGGGGCGCCTGGGCCCCCCGAGGCTCCTCCGATGCCCCCCTTTGGCATATATTTAAAGCGTCTCCCGAAACCCTCGAGGGAGGAACTTTTTTCGTAATCTCATCTCTGTTCCGCCGCCGCCGCCGCTTCCAAGATCGGGAGCACCAGGAGAACTCTTCCCGGCACCCTGCCGGAGGGGAGGATCACCACCGGGAGCCTCTCCACCACCATGGACGCCTCCCGGATGAGTTGTGAGTAGTCTCCCTTGGACCATGAGTCCATGACCAGTAGCTATGTGATGTTCTCCTCCCATTCTTGTGCTTCACTAATTAGTCCTCGTGAGCTGCCCTACATGATCGAGGCACATATGTAATCCTTATGCTGTTGCTATGATGAGTTTGCTGGGATCCGATGGATTATGAGATTATGTTCAGATTGTGCTTGAGTAATATATTTGATCTACCTCTTTTATATTTATGTTCGTAGGTAATTCTTGCATGTTCTCCATTGTTATTTATTGCTTTGGCCAAGTAATAGGTAGTGACTCCAAGAGGGAACGTTATGCTTGATTGTGGGTTCATGCCCCTCGATGACTAGTTTGAGTGACAGAAACATGAGTCTAGGGGATGTGCTGTTGCCACAAGGGGGAAAACAACGGTGCTTGTGCCCGCGGGTGCAAGGATTGTTTACTTTACGCAAAGTTCTTTTAATGCAGTTGTCTGTTGCATTGAGTTTACACTATGGGTGGGACTCACAACTTAATACCAGCGAGATGTTATGGATAGATATCTCAAGGTGGATGATTAGTAGTAGATATTGATGGATTTCGGTCTACTTACTTTGGCGTACCGCCCATGCTTTGAACCTCAACCTTTCTTGCAATGTAGTCAGCATTGGTTTGCGCACATGGTCCTGTCAATTGCCCAGCTGTAATTCGTTTACCTCACATAGTTGTTTTATCGTCTTTTGGGAGAGAGACATCACTAGTGAACATCATGAGACTCCGGTCCATATTACCCTCATTGATCACATCCGCTATTTACTTTTCGTTTTTATTTACTATTGCAATTATACCTATCACTACTATCACTTGCGTTTAATCCTTTGTGAACTACAAGGCCGGAGGGATTGACAACCTCTCTGTACTCGTTGGGAGCAAAGTTATTTGTATCTGTGTGCAGGTCCACGTTGATCGCTAATATCTGGCGCCGTAGCAGTTGACACCTTCTTGTTGAACCTAGGAGTCTCTGGGGATTCGATCCTTGGTATCTTTGCCAAGGGAAAAACTTCCGCAACACTACATCTCACACCTTCCACTTGGGGTAACCAACGAGGGGCGAGAAGCCTAGCAAGAGTTTTTCTGGCGCCGTTGCCGGGGACTCCACTCTTCAAGATAGGGGAGTTGCACGCTATCTTTTAACTTTGCTTTTAGTCTTGTTAGTTTACCTTTCAGTTTCTGCTTTAGTATCTTTTATCGAAAATCAGAAAAATAGTTATCTTGCTTGCTTGCTACTATGGGTTCCACCGAGAACACCAAGTTGTGTGACTTCACTAGTCACAACAACGATGACTTTATCAGCACACCTATCACTACACCTGCCACTTCAGCACCTTCATATGAAATTAAACCTGCTTTACTGAATCTAGTTATGAAAGATCAATTCTCCGGTGCTGGAGATGATGTTGCTTTACACTTGAACAACTTTGTTGAACTTTGTGATATGCAAAAGTACCAAGAAATAGATGGTAATATTGTTAAGCTTAAGCTTTTTCCTTTCTCCTTGAGAGGAGCAGCTGAAATTTGGTTTCAGTCTTTGCCTAGAAATAACATAGATTCATGGGACAAGTGCAAAGATGCTTTTATTGGAAAATACTATCCACCTGCTAAAATTATCCAACCGAGAAGTAACATAATGAATTTTAAACAATTGGATAATGAACACGTTGCCCAAGCTTGGGAACGTATGAAATCTCTTATCAAGAACTGCCCTACTCATGGTTTGACGACTTGGATGGTTATACAAACTTTTTATGCAGGCTTGAACTTTACCTCGCGGAACTTGTTAGATTCGGCCGCGGGAGGAACCTTTATGTCAACTACACTTGGTGCTGCCATGAAGCTTCTCGATGAGATGATGACCAACTATTCCCAATGGCACACTGCACGCGCTCCAACAGGTAGGAAGGTAAACTCTATCGAGGAAATTTCCTCCCTTAATGAAAAAGTTGACTTGATCATGTCTCTACTTTCAAAGCAATCCTCTGTTGATCCTCGTGATGTTCCTTTAAATTCTTTGATTGCTCAAGAACAAGTAGATGTGAACTTTATCTCTAGAAACAATTTTAATAACAATGCTTATAGGAGTAATTTTGGTAGCAATCCTAGACCGTTCCCCTCTAACTCTTATGGGAACAACAGTGCTTATCCTAGTACCAAGAACTCCACTACCGAACTAGAGATTATGCTTAAAGATTTCATCACTACCCAAAAAGCCTTTAATAAGAGTGTAGAAGAAAAACTACATAAACTAGATGATCTCTCTTTGAAGGTAGACCATTTAGCCAATGAGATAGAATTGCTTAAAATTAAAACTTCTCCTCTTGAGGAGAGGAAGGTCACTCCTATTAATGCTACTCAAGTGCAAATTAATGAAAATATTAGGATGATGGCTAAACTTAAATAAAGATGGGCTAGAGAAAGGGAGGAAGAGGATAGAATTAAGATCCTTCCTACCCACCACACTATTGCTACTATCCAAGTTGTTGAGGATATCCAAACTCTT
This sequence comes from Secale cereale, assembly GCA_902687465.1. Classification (NCBI taxonomy): domain Eukaryota; kingdom Viridiplantae; phylum Streptophyta; class Magnoliopsida; order Poales; family Poaceae; genus Secale; species Secale cereale. Next base: position 221,439,301 of record LR738709.1, read on the forward strand.
AGCACCCAATGTACTCCTGGTCCCATTGGACCTATTGATGGTGATGCTATGACTATAGAAACTACCAAACATGTGAACCTAAAGGATACCACTACCACTTTACTTGATGCTAGTGACCTTGATTTTGATAATTGCACTCTTACCGAAGTTATTGATTTCCTTCACAAGATGTCTAGAGATCCCCGCACTAGCACGCTTAACCTTGCCTTCACAGAGCATATCACTAATGCTCTCATCAAAGCTAGGGAGGAGAAACTTAGAGTAGAAGCCTCCATACCTAGAAAGCTAGAAGATGGTTGGGATCCTATGATAAAAATTAAATTGAATGACTTCTCTTGCTATGCATTATGTGATGTTGGAGCTAGTACCTCTGTTATGCCCAAAAGAATATATGATATGCTTAAATTGAAACCTTATGATTCTTGTTCTTTTGGTGTTCGTCTCGTTGATTCTTCCATAAAGAAACTTTGGGGAGGATCGACGATGTTCTTATCGTTGTCAATGATAATTATGTTCCCGTTGATTTTACTATTATGGATATTGAATGTGATCCTTCTTGTCCAATTATTTTGGGACGTCCCTTTTTACGCACCGTTGGTGCTATCATTGACATGAAAGAGGGGAATATAAAATTTCAGTTTCCTCTCAAGAAAGGGATGGAACACTTCCCTCGAAAGAAGATCAAGTTACCTTTTGAGTCCGTTGTACGGGCTAGCTATTCTTTTACTCTTGATAAAACTTGATCTATATGCATTATGCATAGCTTAAAGGCATAAAAGAAAGCGCTTTTGGGAGGCAGCCCACATGAATAAATTTATTTTGCTTTTGTTGTGTCTTGATGTTGTTACTACTGTAGCATCATCATTGTATCTTTGCTTTTCAATTTTGTGCCAAGTGTAGCCTCTGATTTCTAGAAAGTTCAAAAGTTGTGAGGTGCTGTCCAGGAAACAGATTTTGTCCTTGGATTGAAAAATTCGTATAAAATCACCAGATCATCTTTTTGGTCTGAATTTTTTCGACAGCGTGCTCTATATAATTGTCTTTCGTGCGTCTGTTCTGAGTTTTTTGATTAGAGTTGCAGAAGTGCCCCGAACGAATCAATTACTACCTGCTGTTCTGTTTTTCACAGATTCTGTCCTGTTTTGCTTTTCTTTCATTTTGCAAACCAAGAGCTTGCTTTTTCTTTGCAAAAATCTTTTGGCAATCTTGAGAAACAGTAGACCTTCAAGAATATCTTTATTTCCAGCAAGGTATAATTATTTTATTATGGGTACTAACCTCGCTAATCAGATTTTGATGAGTTATGTATGAAGGGAGTTTTCAAGTGTGCGAGGGAAGATGATAAAAAGATTCAGGAGTGTCAAGCGCTCAAGCTTGGGGATGCCCCCATGAACCCCCAAGAAATATTCAAGGAGACTCAAGTGTCTAAGCTTGCGGATGCCCCCGTGCATTCCCTTCTCCATCAACATTATCAGTTCGTCTTTCGTTCCACTATATTTTAATCACTTCATGTGTTATGTGCTATGCTTGGAGCGTCTTGCTTTTTAGTTTTCTTTAGTTTTTCATAACGAGTCAGAACTCATCTTTCTTTATGTGGGAGAGAAACACGCTCCACTTCTACCTAGAACATAACATAGAATTTTCATGTCTATCCTTGCTGTGTGTGTTCTTTGTCTTTTAATAGCTACTATCATGTTCAGCTCTTAGCTTTCATGCTTATCTTTTCAAGAGCTTTTGTTTAGTTGGTTGCTTGAACTCTCTTTAATTACCATGCTCACCTTATTAAGAGAGTTTGCTTCCATTGCATTGGTTAATATGTCTATGATAAAGATGCTACGTGCATGATGGCGCTTACTAGTTCATGTTTTCTTATGGTTAGTCTCAAATAGCTGGAGGGTTCCCAATGTGTTATTGGAGTACCAACATGATTTGTTTGCCTATGATGTGGTATGGTTTAGTAATATCTTCCTTCGAGAATTTATTTTGATTGACTTGGCATATGCTCATGCATATTTAAGACTGTAAAGAAAGTCTGTCAAGCCTTGATGATCTTTTGTTTCTGAGTAGCGATATAACTACCATGCCTGATTCAATGTTGCTTTGTCGCTCTGCATGATTATGACCGTCATTGCTCTCTTAGTTGGTCGCTCACAGTCTTTTGCTAACCTTCGCCTGTACTAAGCGGACTGACTACTTGTGCATCCACATCCTTTAATCCAGTTATGCCATATGAGTCCACCATACCTTCCTACATGGTATTTACCTGCCATTCCTAACGGAGACTTGCATGCGCCATCTCGAAATTATTCAAAGAAAAAGCATTCTTATTTTGTGCCTCTCTTGTAAGTTCATGAGGAAGTAGTGGTTAATTCATGACCTTTTTAAGTTGGACAAGCTTCACCCCGGGATTGCATGTATAATGTGCAAACCCATAATACGAGAAGGAACTGGCATTGAGTGCGCCCGGCTCAAAAAGATAATATAACAAAAAAAACCTCCTTCACGCTTTGTTCATGAGAAATCAGAAAACTTTGGCAGTGATAAACAAAGGAGATTAAGAGGATGTGATCGTCCTCATTCGGGAGCCGTTCCTCGAAACTTGTCCATCTCGAAAAGTGATTGAGTTGTCTGCTAGCATTCGTTGACGAAACATGCATGATCTAAAATAAATTATTACCTCTGTTTTAAAGCCAAGAGCTCTGGTACATGTTTTGTCTTTGTTTCCGACTACGGGTTTTCAACCTTGCCAACAAAAGCCACGGTTCGAGAGTCTCCACTTTCTTTTAAAAGCACCAACTACTGAGAGCATGATTGTCATTCTGAGTGTAATGTGCATTGTCCCAAAGTAGCATTGTCTTCTGCATGATTGTGATATCGTTTATTCTGAAATCATTGTATCTAGTCATCACTTAAACCTTGGAGGTGCCCCTGCATTCATGTTTTGCTTCACTAAAGGGGGCAAGCTAGATATCACTTTAACATATTTGCACATCATGTTCATTGCAAATATATTTGATGTTTCAGTATCATATTGTAAAACTTTCAGTCCTTTGTGATTTTCTCATGAGGCAACTTAATTACTATAGATTCCATGTCTCGGTAAGCTTTTGTCATATGACTATGAAAAAGTCCTATATGGTTAATAGCATGTCACCACAGAAATTATTCTTGTTATCATTTACCTACTCGAGGACTAGCATGAATTAAGCTTGGGGATGTTGATACGTCCAAAACGTATCTATAATTTCTGCTTGCTCCATGCCTCTTTTGGGTGATATTGCTATGATATTTATACACTTCCATACACTTTTGATCATATTTGGACTAACCTATTAACTCAGTGCACCCCAGTGCCAGTTTCTGTTTTCGGCTGTTTTTGTATTTCAGGTTTTCACATTACGAGAACTGCCAGGAAAAATCCAGAAAAATTATATAAAAAATCAGTGTTCCAGAAACTACCGTGCGCCCGAAGGACAACCGGGGGGGGGGCACCAGGGCTCCAGGCGCCCTGGCGGCGCCCCCCCTGGGCCGCGCCGGGGGGGGGGGCGCCTGGGCCCCCCGAGGCTCCTCCGATGCCCCCTTTGGCATATATTTAAAGCATCTCCCGAAACCCTCGAGGGAGGAACTTTTTTTGTAATCTCATCTCTGTTCCGCCGCCGCTGCCGCTTCCAAGATCGGGAGCACCAGGAGAACTCTTCCCGGCACCCTGCCGGAGGGGAGGATCACCACCGGGAGCCTCTCCACCACCATGGACGCCTCCCGGATGAGTTGTGAGTAGTCTCCCTTGGACCATGAGTCCATGACCAGTAGCTATGTGATGTTCTCCTCCCGTTCTTGTGCTTCACTAATTAGTCCTCGTGAGCTGCCCTACATGATCGAGGCACATATGTAATCCTTATGCTGTTGCTATGATGAGTTTGCTGGGATCCGATGGATTATGAGATTATGTTCAGATTGTGCTTGAGTAATATATTTGATCTACCTCTTATATATTTATGTTCGTAAGTAATTCTTGCATGTTCTCTGTTGTTATTTATTGCTTTTGCCAAGTAATAGGTAGTGACTCCAAGAGGGAACGTTATGCTTGATTGTGGGTTCATGCCCCTCGATGACTAGTTTGAGTGACAGAAACATGAGTCTAGAGGATGTGTTGTTGCCACAAGGGGGAAAACAACGGTGCTTGTGCCCGCGGGTGCAAGGATTGTTTACTTTACGCAAAGTTCTTTTAATGCAGTTGTCTGTTGCATTGAGTTTACACTATGGGTGGGACTCGCAACTTAATACCAGCGAGATGTTCTGGATAGATATCTCAAGGTGGATGATTAGTAGTAGATATTGATGGATTTCGGTCTACTTACTTTGGCGTACCGCCCATGCCTTGAACCTCAACCTTTCTTGCAATGTAGTCAGCATTGGTTTGCGCACATGGTCCTGTCAATTGCCCAGCTGTAATTCGTTTACCTCACATAGCTGTTTTATCGTCTTTTGGGAGAGAGACATCACTAGTGAACATGTAGGGACCCCGACTTAGAAGTCGAGATCACCGAATGCACGTGTACAGTGATCCCAGAGATCAATGCTCACTGAACACACAGAAGCTGAAATAACAAGAGTCTTACATCCATACAAATAGTCTTACACGAATTAAGGCCGTTATGGCCAAGTCTTACATAGATAGAGCCTCACGGGCTGAATAGCAAATAACTCAAGTAGCGGAAGTCTTCGATAAACGGGTAGAACCCATGCCATCTGCCTTAACCCTACAGGCATTCTGACTGGGATAGCGTCCTAGTTCGCATGGTCGTCTCCAAAGAACTCTTCCTCATAATCTTGTTCTTCCATGCCTGGCCAATTAAATAACCAGTGGCAAGCCAATGAGTACTTTGAATGTACTCGCAAGCAACCCATGATGTGGTTCAAGTAACAATGCTATTGAATAATAATGAACAATCTAGCAGGAGGCTAGAACAATATGCTATCATCAAGTTATGCATCAATAACTTCGCGTAACCTCGAGAACAGGTTACCGACATCAACATGAATATGATTCATCTCATTGAGTCAAGTCACCACCTTGACTCATCACACACATACCAACACCGATGAAGTAAAATTCTGGACATAGTTTAAGTAGCACCACCCAACTGTCCATGACCGTGGACACGGCTATTCGAATAGTTTTACACTCTGCAGACGTTGCGCACTTTACCCACAAGATCCGGGAAACTTCCGTGTCATCCACGACCCGCGGTACCTCAAGTACCCGGGGTAAGCACCCGGTCATTACCTTTCCTTAGACGACACTAACATAGAGTCCACTCGTTGGTACACGGCCCTCGGGTACAAACAATAGATCACGGGACTTGCCCAAATTTCAATGTTCACGCGTACCCGAAGGGACCAACGGTGTGTCCGGTGCCCTGTGAAAATAGTCATGGCCGCCTATCCAAGCACGACCCCATCCCGGGAAAGACCTCAAGTCTTCCCGTCACTAGTAATGCGGGCACCATGCTAGTATCGACCTAAGTAATCAATAAAGCCCCGTCCCATAAGGGGTAGTGTGGTTGCACATGTTTGGTTGGGACGGTAGTCACACATAAATCTAATCCATCATTCCACCATGCACATGATATTACCGGCACATCACCTCTTCCTCAAGTGATGACCTAACACTTCATCACCCTCGGGCATTAGGGGCACCCGATGGGTTCATGCAAAGATTTCAACTACGAGGGTTCATCTCACACATGCATCATATAGCATCATGACCAACTATTTGCACGTCATCTAGCACATAGCAAGATCAACAATAAGGCATGCATCATGTGGTGGTTCATCTAGGTTATCATCGTAACCCTAATCATCATGCATCGGAAACAAACGGGTTCCGAAGAACAAGTGTATCATGGTCAAAGGGCTGCTTGCCTGGATTGGCTTGGTCTTCGAAGTCTTCAAGTCCTTCTCCTTCTTCTTCCACAGCAACTTCGTCAAATACGGGATCTAAACGTCGCATAATAACCACGGGAAAATAAGAATACAAATAAAACAGAAAAACCAAAGTGCTCAGAAAAATGTCAACTCATTTTTGTAAAATACTAGAGGGTTTTCTAAGATGGGGAAAAATCTTAGTTGGAGTTTTGGAGTTACAGAATAGGATATATTGATTTTTGAACAGGAGTTATACTGCTCAAATTTGAATTTAAATTTGAACAGTACAGAAAAGTTTCATGGATTTGAATGAAAGTGGTACCATTAAATAGGTTGGAATATTACAAGATTTTAGGAGTTGGAAATATTTAATTTGGATCAATATTCTTTTCTGCATAAATGTTTAAAACATTAACAGAAAAGAAAAAGAGAAAAAGGGTCATGTGCACTGGGCCAGAAGAGGCCACAGTGCACGGCCCAGACGGGCTGGCCCAGCCGCACGGTGCCAGCGCGCGCACGTCAGGTTTCAAACCTGACGGGCGGGGCCCGTGTGTCAGCGGCACAGAGGAGGGGAGAGAGGTGGGGGGATGACAGGCGGGGCCCGCCTGTCATCTCTAACCCCTCGGTCACGGCGGCGGCGAGCTCACCGGCGACGACTCCGGCCACGGCGACGGCAACGGAGGCCAGGGACGGACTCAGTGGCGTGTTGCGGTTGCAGTGGTGGTAGCGTGGCACGGCGGGGAGCCCTGGTTCACCGGCGGCGAGGTGCGACGGCGGAGGCTCGTCGGAGGATGGTGGTCGAGGTTGTTTCTGACTGCAAATGGAGGGGGAAAGAGAGGGGAAAGGGTCAGTGGTGTGCTGCGGTTCCGAAACGAGCGGAAGGAGAGGCAGGGGAGGCCTGTACCTCGAGATCGCCGGCGGCCCGACGCGGCGGAGCTCCGGTCGATCCCGAGCACTGGGGCGCTCCGGGGTCGAACTGAGGGTGCAGGAGGGATCAGTGGAGAGGTGCGAGGCTTGTGGTGGTGTTGGAGGGGCTCGGGGAGGCCTATATATAGGGGCTTGACGAGGACCCGAGGTCCAGTGCGCCGGCGAGCTTCGTCTCGAGGCTACAGCGCACGGGAGGCTAGGGGAGTGAGTCTGGGGAGTTCCTGGACGTGCTCTACGTCCAGTGGAGGTGAGAGGAGGAGCGGGGGAGCGACAGAGAGGCGCGCGCGTGCGAGGCAGAGGAGTGGCTGCCGCGGGCGGCCAGCGCGCGTGCGACGGCGGCTACTGGAGGGCGCATGAGGAGGGGTGACAGCGCCGGGGAGGTCGCGGACGTCGAGACGCCTCGACTGGCGCGAGGGGGAGGCCCGAGGCTGTCGGGGATCGACGATTGGTTGGAGCCAGCGTGTGAGATGCACTGTTCACGCGCTCTGGAGCGTGCGTATGACCGGCATCAGCGTGCTCTCGCCGGTTTGGCTCGTCCCAGCGTGTCCAACAGTGTCTGGGGCGTAGAGGAAGGAGTAAAGAATTGCCCTGAGGCCTTGGATGCTCTGGGGTTGCAGAGAGAGAGGGGGAGGGCTGGTAACAAGATGAAAGTTGGTTGTACAGCAAGGTAAAGCTGAGGTTTCACCCCCCAATCATGGAGCTGAGGTGCTGGGGGAGTTACTGGAGGTGGCTGGTAACTCAATGAGCCTGTGGTAAGAAGTTGAGGCTATGGAGAAAAGTGAAAGTGGTCAAGTTGGAGGTTTTAGAATTTCTGCAGAAGGTGTTTGATCAGTGTTTGATCAAGTAAATGAGGTCCACTTGACATGGCACTTAACAGGGTTGAAAGACATGAGAAAATAGGGTGCCTCACCAAATTTGGCCTCATTTGAAGAAACTAGCCAATGTAACTTTGGTGAACCCTAGAAATCAACAGAAACAGTTTCATCTTGATTGAGTCAAGCTAATCATCTCCCCTTGATGCACCACTTGGTGTAGCATCCTTATTTGGGGTATTGATCATGCTCACAAAGTTTGAGGCTCCAGATAAAAAGTTGGTAATGTAAAGTTTTTCAAATTTGCATTTGAACAGAAAGGGTTTTGAGGTGATCTGATCAAGTTGCTCTATTCCAAATCTTGTGCCATTTGGTCTAGGTGCGTTATTAGGCCATTCTAGCATGTGCACCAAGTTTGAGAGCATTTGGATAAGTTTGGCAATGTAAAGTTTCTCAAACTTCAAATATGGACAGAATGGTTATGAAGAGGTTTGAGGAGGTTTTCTTGCTTCCCAAGGCATGGGACTTGGCAAGATCATCAAATATGTCATATATGACATGATAGAATTTCCCTGGAATTTTTGGAGAAAAATTCCTTTGTAAATATTTCAAAAGCTTGAAATATCCAGAAAGGGTTTTAGAGGGTTTAGCCCATTATTTTGAACATGACCAAGTGTTGAAACTCTTATATATGGACAATATATGTCCTCTGAATCTCTCTGAATTTTGGCAAATATTTTTGAAACAGTTAAATAATTTTCCCCTATTAAAGACCATTTCTGTCCTTAAGAAAAAGCTTTTAAATAAAATAGAAAAATAACCTTTAAAATTATACCTTTGTGGTTTCTGGGAGTCCTATGACTACTAGGTCTCAAATAAACCTTTTGAAATAATTTTCACACCCTTAACCAAGTACTTGCAGTGCAATTCTCAATTCAGGGGTTTTTGGAAAACTAAATTTATAAAAATACTTTTTGGCCAAATTAATTTTGTAAGAAAATACTATACTGTTATATAACACTTGGCATGATCATTGGGCAGAAGTTTTGGGTATGGAGATGAAATCTACAAGAGGTCATAGTTGACTTTAATGAGCACATGAAAAGCAAATGAAGAAAACTCAATTCCAAATAAAAGCCAAATGATGCTAAAAAAATTTGCTGGTCCAAATTTTCATGCTTCAATATACAAATAACATGTTACAAAATGCAGGGTGTGACAGACCTACCCCCCTTACAAGAATCTCGTCCCCGAGATTCCTAAACTAGGGCTTAAAAGAGATCGGGAAACTCGGATCTAAGATAGTCTTCTCGCTCCCAGGTTGCTTCTGCTTTGGTGTGGTTGCTCCACTGGACCTTGAAGTACTTGATGGTACGGCTCCGCGTACGTCGTTCTGCTTCGTCTAGAAGACGAATGGGCTTCTCGCGGTAGGTCAAATCAGGCTGCAGATCAATGGCTTGGTGATCCACATCCTTGTAGAGATTGGGCTTGTCTGGAACCTGGAGACATTTCCGGAGTTGTGACACATGGAACACATTGTGCACATCGGATAGTTCAGGTGGTAGTTCCAACTGATAAGCCACTTCTCCTCGTCGTGCAGTGATCTCAAAGGGTCCAATGAACCTTGGTGCGAGCTTCCCCTTGACATGGAAACGCTTGGTTCCCTTCAGAGGGGTTACCCGCAGGTACACATGGTCCCCAACATGGAAACTCATGTCTCGGCGTCGAGTGTCAGCATAGCTCTTCTGCCTTGACTTGGCTGCCTTTAATCGCTCTCTGACTAGTTGGACTTGCTCTTCTGCTGCGCGGAGATTATCCGGTCCAAAGACTAGTCCTTCTCCAGTCTCCGACCAGTTGAGGGGTGTGCGACACTTGCGTCCGTACAACACCTCAAATGGTGCCATCTGAAGGCTTGACTGGTAACTGTTGTTGTAAGAGAACTCGGCGAAAGGGAGACAGTCTTCCCACTTGGCTCCATATGCCAGGACACAGGCTCGGAGCATGTCTTCGAGAATCTGATTGACTCGCTCAGTTTGACCTCCGGTTTGTGGGTGGAAAGCTGTGCTGAAAGACAACTTGGTTCCCAAGGCTTCTTGGAACTTCTTCCAGAACCTCGAGGTGAACTGGGTTCCTCGATCTGACACAATCTCCTTGGGAACACCGTGAAGACTTACGATTCGGTCGATGTAGAGAGCTGCCAGCCGGTTGCCATCATAAGTGGTCTTGACAGGAATGAAATGAGCCACCTTGGTCAAATGATCGACTATGACCCAGATAGAGTCATGTCCTCTATTTGACCTTGGTAGTCCAGTGATGAAGTCCATTCCGACTTTATCCCACTTCCACTCGGGAACCTTGAGTGGTTGAAGCAATCCAGCAGGTCGCTGATACTCAGCCTTGACCCTTTGGCACACATCACACTTTGCAACATAGGTTGCAATCTCTCTCTTCATACCGTGCCACCAGAATCGTGCCTTCAAGTCTTGGTACATCTTGGTTCCTCCGGGGTGGATGGAATACGGGGTGTTGTGGGCTTCTTGCAGAATCAGCGTCTTCAACTCAGTGTTGTTTGGTACGCAGAGACGACCTTTGTACCAAACAATCCCGTGCTCGTCTTCAGAGAATCCTGGGGCCTTGCACATCTTCATCTTCCTCTTGATACCTTCAATGCTTGCATGCCCATCTTGAGCCTTCTTGACGTCGTCCATCAGGGTCGGTCTGACTTCCAAATGATCCAGAAATCCGGGGGTGACCAATTCCAAACTGAATTGTTCGATCTCCTTAAACAAGGCTGGCTGTCTTTCTTGAATAATGACATTCAAAGAGCAAGCCTTCCTGCTTAAGGCATCGGCCACCACGTTGGCCTTCCCAGGGTGATACTGAACACTGAGGTCATAATCTTTGATGAGTTCCAACCATCTCCGCTGCCTCATGTTCAATTCCTTTTGGGTGAAAATATACTTCAGACTTTTGTGGTCTGTGTAAATCTCACACCATTTTCCCTAGGAGGTAATGCCGCCATGTCTTCAAGGCATGAACTACTGCCGCTAGCTCAAGATCATGAGTAGCGTAGTTCTCCTCATGGGGTCGTAGCTGCCTGGAGAGGTATGCTATGACGCGGCCTTCTTGCATCAGAACGCTTCCCAATCCGGTTCGAGAGGCATCACAATATATCACGAACTCCTTGTGGATATCAGGTGTTGCCAGAACTGGGGCGGTGGTCAATCTCTTCTTGAGCTCTTGGAAGCTCTCTTCGCATTTTGGCGTCCACTCGAACTTCTTGTCCTTCTTGAGGAGCTGAGTCATTGGTCGTGCAATGCTAGAGAATCCTTCCACGAACTTGCGGTAATAGCCCGCCAATCCGAGGAAGCTTCTGACTTCCTTGACGGTCGTTGGAGATTGCCATTGGGTCACATCTTCGATTTTTGCAGGATCAACAGATAATCCTTCCTCGGTCAAGACATGACCTAAGAATCCAACTTTGTGCAGCCAAAACTCACACTTGCTGAATTTGGCATACAGTTGGTGTTCACGAAGCTTGTCTAGGACCATTCTCAGATGCTGCTCATGTTCTTCCTCCGACTTCGAGAACACAAGGATGTCATCAATGAAGACAACAACGAACTTGTCCAAATATTCCATGAAGACTTTATTCATGAGGTACATGAAATAAGCTGGGGCATTGGTTAACCCAAAAGACATGACCATGCACTCGTACATGCCATATCTGGTTACGAATGCCGTCTTCGGAATATCTTGGGGTCTGATCTTCAGCTGGTAATACCCAGATCTGAGGTCGATCTTGGAGAATACCTTGGCTCCGCTGAGCTGATCAAACAGATCTTCGATCTTGGGAAGTGGGTACTTGTTCTTGATTGTAACTTCATTGAGGGAACGATAGTCAATGCATAAGTGGATGGTACCGTCCCTCTTTGCCACAAACAGAACAGGAGATCCCCAAGGGGAGGCACTTGGGCGGATAAATCCCTTCCTTAGCTGCTCTTCTAGCTGCTTCTTCAACTCGGCTAGTTCTTTCGTCCCCATTCTATAAGGCTTCTTATAGACGGGTCCTGCTCCGGGCACGAGCTCGATGATGAACTCAATGTCACGGTCAGGGGGCATTCCCGGTAGTTCATCCGGAAAGACATCAGGATACTCACATACCACCGGTACTTGATCTAGCCCAACTTCAGACAGACAGTTGACTTTAGCGGCTTGAGCGGAATAGGAGTTGGGGGCAAACTTGACTTCTACTCCTTGGTCATTGGTCACAGTGACTGTCCGATTGGCACAGTCTAACAAGCCTTGGTGCTTGCTGAGCCAATCCATCCCTAAGATCACATCCAAGCCTTGCGATCTCAGGATGATAAGGTCTGCTAGGAAGTCTACACCGTTAATGGTAATACCGACTCCTTTACAGCCTATCTTGGCTCTCATCTCGGCTCCGGGGGTTTGTACCACCATAGGGTTATTCAGGGGTGTAGGGGTCATGCCACTTTTTAATGCAAATCTTTGAGTGACAAATGAATGCGTTGCTCCAGAATCAAACAAGATAGTTGCAGGTGCTGAGTTGACAAGGAACATACCCAGCACGACGTCCGGGTCTTCCTGGGCTTCTTCAACAGTGACGTGATTCACACGCCCCTTCCCATAGTTCGATGGATTGCGAGGAGCTGGGTTCCTTGGTGGCATACCATGGCCTTGTCCCTGGTTCTGCGCATTGGGGCGCGGGGCATCAGGCTTCTTGTTGGGGCACACCCTGGAGATGTGTCCAGGCTGACCACACCCAAAACAAGTGACTTGATTTGGAGTGTTGATCTTGTTGCCACCATTGGTATTGGGATTGAAGGCTGGCCTGGGGTTGGCATACTGCTGAGGCTGAGGATTGGCACGAGGTGCAGGAGCTCTTGGCTGCTGATAGGTTGGCTTGGCCGGGGCTGACTGCCACGGACGAGGCTTCTGGTTGCTCGAACTTCCCTTACTGACCAACTTGCACTTGCGAGTGTCTTCCAAAGCTCGCCGCTTGTCTTCAAGCATAAGTGCCTTGTTCACCAGGTCAGGGAAAGACGGGCAGTCGCACACGACAAGCGAATATTGCAGAGTCTGATTAAGGCCTTCCATGAAGCGCTCCCTTTTGGCAGCATCGGTGCTGACATCCTCAGGGGCATACCTTGACAGAATACTGAACTTCTGCATGTACTCCTTGACAGTGCCACTTCCTTGCTTCAGGGCTCGGAACTCGCGCTTTTTGATAGCCATGACTCCAGAGGGAATGTGGGCCTTGCGGAATTCTGCCTTGAAGTTAACCCAAGTGATGTCTTGTTCAGCATGCATGACCTTGAATCCATCCCACCAAGCTCTTGCGGTTCCCCCGAGGCAGTGGGCTGCATAAGCCACTTTCTCGCGGTCTTCGGTGCGTCCGACTAGTTCCAGGATTTCCTCAATGGAACGGACCCAGTCGTCAGCATCCAGGGGTTCTGCAGTCTCGATGAAGGTTGGCGGTGCATGCTTCTTGAACTCTGCCAACGTGGAACGTCCATTGCCATTCCCCGCCGGCTGGCGGTTGTTGGCGACAGCTTGAGCAATCAGCTGAAGAGCTTCAGTGTTGGCTTGGTGTTCCTCTCGGAAAGCTTGGAGAAGCTGAGCCATGTCCATGTTTGGAGGAGGTGGTGGTGGAGCTTGGTCGTTGGTTTGGTCGTGGTCTGCCTCTGGCTGAGAGGATGCTCCGGCTTCGGGCTGCTGGGTAGAGGTACGAGTACGAGTTACAACAGGCATCCTGTTGGAGCGGTAAAAGGTCACATGACTCGGAAGAGAAAAAGCAAGATAGATGGGTGCCTAGTAAGGGGGTGGGTGTGACACTAAATCAAATCATGCAAGGGCCGTAAGGCCAAAACACTTTCATTAAAATCCAAATGGGTGATGTAGTCGTTTACACATTCCCGAAGGAAGATTACGACTTACATCCAGACACAACAAAAGCAAACACTAGATGGTTTCATATGAACCATACAAGGACTCGACTGCGCATAGGGGTTACACGACCTATCCTACTGTAGGGGTCACATCTGGCATATCCGAGTAGCGAATAATGCCTAAGCGGCGGAATGCTCGGTCGCGTATTCCGGCTCTTCCGGGTCTTCCTCCTTGTCTTCATCTGTCTGGGCTCCTTTGTCACTTGAGGGAATGGGGGACTGGAGGAGTTGGATACGACGGTGCTTTGATGGTGGTGCAGGGAAAAGCTTGCGATATTCCCTTGCTGTCATCCGGCGTCGCCGAGGTGGTTCTTCACCCTTGGAAGACACATCCTCGGAGGGCCTTCCGCCTCGATATGCGATAGCGGATTGTCCAGAAGGTGCTCCTTCCTTCTTGATCCTGTTTGCCTTCTCTTGAGCTCGACGAAGAAGTGCCTTGGTCTTGTAAAGTTCTTCTCGAAGCTTCATTGATTCCGAGGCCAAGTCTTGTGCCAAGCTGTCGGCACATAGACTGAAGTAGGTCTGGAACCGAAGCGAGAGTCCTTCCTTCAGTGGAGGAGCTAGTGCGCTGCTTTCTTCGTCACCTTCCTTCCGGTAAGGTAAGAAGCGAGTTGCCATCTTGGCTGCCATCTCCGGAAGAAGCTCGCGGAGACGGGTTAGTGCCTTGAGTGCAGCAGCCTCGGCAGCGAGTGGTAGTGTCGTCATCTGGGGTCCCTCGAAGAACCAACTTGTGGGAGGATCGTTTGCCTTCACGATCACTTCCACATGGTACTCCACCTCAGTATCGCTCACCCAATGCTCGTGGTAGGTGAGGATGGGTGCTCGGTGGAACTGACACTCCTGGAGGCTATCCTCGAGAAGTAGGGGAAACCCAGTGGTCAGGTGCTCTTAGGGAACAGCGGCCATCTACAAAGGTGGAATAGGAGGGGTTAATAAGCTGAGGAAATCTCAGGTTTAGAAAAGAAGAGAGGTTCAGAAGGTTTTGAAAAAGGGGGTCTCAACTAACTAACGCCCATGCTAACTAAGGCTTCCTACAGTCAGGATGGCTCTGATACCAGCTCTGTGGGGACCCCGACTTAGAAGTCGAGATCACCGAATGCACGTGTACAGTGATCCCAGAGATCAATGCTCACTGAACACACAGAAGCTGAAATAACAAGAGTCTTACATCCATACAAATAGTCTTACACGAATTAAGGCCGTTATGGCCAAGTCTTACATAGATAGAGCCTCACGGGCTGAATAGCAAATAACTCAAGTAGCGGAAGTCTTCGATAAACGGGTAGAACCCATGCCATCTGCCTTAACCCTACAGGCATTCTGACTGGGATAGCGTCCTAGTTCGCATGGTCGTCTCCAAAGAACTCTTCCTCATAATCTTGTTCTTCCATGCCTGGCCAATTAAATAACCAGTGGCAAGCCAATGAGTACTTTGAATGTACTCGCAAGCAACCCATGATGTGGTTCAAGTAACAATGCAATTGAATAATAATGAACAATCTAGCAGGAGGCTTGAACAATATGCTATCATCAAGTTATGCATCAATAACTTCGCGTAACCTCGAGAACAGGTTACCGACATCAACATGAATATGATTCATCTCATTGAGTCAAGTCACCACCTTGACTCATCACACACATACCAACACCGATGAAGTAAAATTCTGGACATAGTTTAAGTAGCACCACCCAACTGTCCATGACCGTGGACACGGCTATTCGAATAGTTTTACACTCTGCAGAGGTTGCGCACTTTACCCACAAGATCCGGGGAACTTCCGTGTCATCCACGACCCGCGGTACCTCAAGTACCCGGGGTAAGCACCCGGTCATTACCTTTCCTTAGACGACACTAACATAGAGTCCACTCGTTGGTACACGGCCCTCGGGTACAAACAATAGATCACGGGACTTGCCCAAATTTCAATGTTCACGCGTACCCGAAGGGACCAACGGTGTGTCCGGTGCCCTGTGAAAACAGGCATGGCCGCCTATCCAAGCACGACCCCGTCCCGGGAAAGACCTCAAGTCTTCCCGTCACTAGTAATGCGGGCACCATGCTAGTATCGACCTAAGTAATCAATAAAGCCCCGTCCCATCAGGGGTAGTGTGGTTGCACATGTTTGGTTGGGACGGTAGTCACACATAAATCTAATCCATCATTCCACCATGCACATGATATTACCGGCACATCACCTCTTCCTCAAGTGATGACCAAACACTTCATCACCCTCGGGCATTAGGGGCACCCGATGGGTTCATGCAAAGATATCAACTACGAGGGTTCATCTCACACATGCATCATATAGCATCATGACCAACTATTTGCACGTCATCTAGCACATAGCAAGATCAACAATAAGGCATGCATCATGTGGTGGTTCATCTAGGTTATCATCGTAACCCTAATCATCATGCATCAGAAACAAACGGGTTCCGAAGAACAAGTGTATCATGGTCAAAGGGCTGCTTGCCTGGATTGGCTTGGTCTTCGAAGTCTTCAAGTCCTTCTCCTTCTTCTTCCACAGCAACTTCGTCAAATACGGGATCTATACGTCGCATAATAACCACGGGAAAATAAGAATACAAATAAAACAGAAAAACCAAAGTGCTCAGAAAAATGTCAACTCATTTTTGTAAAATACTAGAGGGTTTTCTAAGATGGGGAAAAATCTTAGTTGGAGTTTTGGAGTTACAGAATAGGATATATTGATTTTTGAACAGGAGTTATACTGCTCAAATTTGAATTTAAATTTGAACAGTACATAAAAGTTTCATGGATTTGAATGAAAGTGGTACCATTAAATAGGTTGGAATATTACAAGATTTTAGGAGTTGGAAATATTTAATTTGGATCAATATTCTTTTCTGCATAAATGTTTAAAACATTAACAGAAAAAAAAAGAGAAAAAGGGTCCTGTGCACTGGGCCAGAAGAGGCCACAGTGCACGGCCCAGACGGGCTGGCCCAGCCGCACGGTGCCAGCGCGCGCGCACGTCAGGTTTCAAACCTGACGGGCGGGGCCCGTGGGTCAGCGGCACAGAGGAGGGGAGAGAGGTGGGGGGATGACAGGCGGGGCCCGCCTGTCATCTCTAACCCCTCGGTCACGGCGGCGGCGAGCTCACCGGCGACGACTCCGGCCACGGCGACGGCAACGGAGGCCAGGGACGGACTCAGTGGCGTGTTGCGGTTGCAGTGGTGGTAGCGTGGCACGGCGGGGAGCCCTGGTTCACCGGCGGCGAGGTGCGACGGCGGAGGCTCGTCGGAGGACGGTGGTCGAGGTCGTTTCTGACTGCAAATGGAGGGGAAAGAGAGGGGAAAGGGTCAGCGGTGTGCTGCGGTTCCGAAACAAGCGGAAGGAGAGGCAGGGGAGGCCTGTACCTCGAGATCGCCGGCGGCCCGACGCGGCGGAGCTCCGGTCGATCCCGAGCACTGGGGCTCTCCGGGGTCGAACTGAGGGTGCAGGAGGGATCAGTGGAGAGGTGCGAGGCTTGTGGTGGTGTTGGAGGGGCTCGGGGAGGCCTATACATAGGGGCTCGACGAGGACCCGAGGTCCAGTGCGCCGGCGAGCTTCGTCTCGAGGCTACAGCGCACGGGAGGCTAGGGGAGTGAGTCTGGGGAGTTCCTGGACGTGCTCTACGTCCAGTGGAGGTGAGAGGAGGAGCGGGGGAGCGACAGAGAGGCGCGCGCGTGCGAGGCAGAGGAGTGGCTGCCGCGGGCGGCCAGCGCGCGTGCGACGGCTGCTATTGGAGGGCGCAGGAGGAGGAGGGACAGCGCCGGGGAGGTCGCGGACGTCGAGACGCCTCGACTGGCGCGAGGGGGAGGCCCGAGGCTGTCGGGGATCGACGATTGGTTGGAGCCAGCGTGTGAGATGCACTGTTCACGCGCTCTGGAGCGTGCGTATGACTGGCATCAGCGTGCTCTCGCCGGTTTGGCTCGTCCCAGCGTGTCCAACAGTGTCTGGGGCGTAGAGGAAGGAGTAAAGAATTGCCCTAAGGCCTTGGATGCTCTGGGGTTGCAGAGAGAGAGGGGGAGGGCTGGTAACAAGATGAAAGTTGGCTGTACAGCAAGGTAAAGCTGAGGTTTCACCCCCCAATCATCGAGCTGAGGTGCTGGGGGAGTTACTGGAGGTGGCTGGTAACTCAATGAGCGTGTGGTAAGAAGTTGAGGCTATGGAGAAAAGTGAAAGTGGTCAAGTTGGAGGTTTTAGAATTTCTGCAGAAGGTGTTTGATCAGTGTTTGATCAAGTAAATGAGGTCCACTTGACATGGCACTTAACAGGGTTGAAAGACATGAGAAAATAGGGTGCCTCACCAAATTTGGCCTCATTTGAAGAAACTAGCCAATGTAACTTTGGTGAACCCTAGAAATCAACAGAAACAGTTTCATCTTGATTGAGTCAAGCTAATCATCTCCCCTTGATGCACCACTTGGTGTAGCATCCTTATTTGGGAAAGGGTTTTGAGGTGATCTGATCAAGTTGCTCTATTCCAAATCTTGTGCCATTTGGTCTAGGTGCCTTATTAGGCCATTCTAGCATGTGCACCAAGTTTGAGAGCATTTGGATAAGTTTGGCAATGTAAAGTTGCTCAAACTTCAAATATGGACAGAATGGTTATGAAGGGGTTTGAGGAGGTTTTCTTGCTTCCCAAGGCATGGGACTTGGCAAGATCATCAAATATGTCATATATGACATGATAGAATTTCCCTGGAATTTTTGGAGAAAAATTCCTTTGTAAATATTTCAAAAGCTTGAAATATCCAGAAAGGGTTTTAGAGGGTTTAGCCCATTATTTTGAACATGACCAAGTGTTGAAACTCTTATATATGGACAATATATGTCCTCTGAATCTCTCTGAATTTTGGCAAATATTTTTGAAATAGTTAAATAATTTTCCCCTATTAAAGACCATTTCTGGCCTTAAGAAAAAGCTTTTAAATAAAATAGAAAAATAACCTTTAAAATTATAC
Source organism: Secale cereale (assembly GCA_902687465.1). Taxonomy (NCBI): domain Eukaryota; kingdom Viridiplantae; phylum Streptophyta; class Magnoliopsida; order Poales; family Poaceae; genus Secale; species Secale cereale. The sequence continues at coordinate 221,457,911 of LR738709.1, forward strand.
CTTTGTGGTTTCTGGGAGTCCTATGACTACTAGGTCTCAAATAAACCTTTTGAAATAATTTTCACACCCTTAATCAAGTACTTGCAGTGCAATTCTCAATTCAGGGGTTTTTGGAAAACTAAATTTATAAAAATACTTTTTGGCCAAATTAATTTTGTAAGAAAATACTATACTGTTATATAACACTTGGCATGATCATTGGGCAGAAGTTTTGGGTATGGAGATGAAATCTACAAGAGGTCATAGTTGACTTTAATGAGCACATGAAAAGCAAATGAAGAAAACTCAATTCCAAATAAAAGCCAAATGATGCTAAAAAAAATTGCTGGTCCAAATTTTCATGCTTCAAGATACAAATAACATGTTACAAAATGCAGGGTGTGACAGAAGATCATGAGACTCCGGTCCATATTACCATCATTGATCACATCCGCTATTTACTTTTCGCTTTTATTTACTATTGCAATTATACCTATCACTACTATCACTTGCGTTTAATACTTTGTGAACTACAAGGCTGGAGGGATTGACAACCTCTCTGTACTCGTTGGGAGCAAAGTTATTTGTATCTATGTGGAGGTCCACGTTGATTGCTAATATCTGGCGCCGTAGCAGTTGACACCTTCTTGTTGAACCTAGGAGTCTCTTGGGATTCGATCCTTGGTATATTTGCCAAGGGAAAAACTTTTGCAACACTACATCTCACACCTTCCACTTGGGGTAACCAACGAGGGGCGTGAAGCCTAGCAGTTCCTCTATGAGAACTAGGACATATTTGCATGGAAACCTTCAAACATGCTAGGTGTGCCCAGGGGGCTGGCTGAGCATCGTTTGCGTGTCATTTCAAAAGTTAAACCCGTCAAAGAGCATCTCAGTCGGTCCGCCGCGTAGAAAAGGAAGGCAATTGGTGAAGAGGTGGCTCGACTCCTAGCAGCTGAGTTCGTCCGCGAGATTTACCACTCTGAGTGGCTCGCAAACGTAGTCATGCTGCCTAAGAAGGATAATTCTCTTCGTATGTGTATCGATTTCAAGCATCTCAATCGGGCATGTCCAAAGGATCACTTCCCACTCCCCCGCATCGATCAGATAGTTGACTTGACTACGGGGTGTGAGCGACTATCTTTTCTCGATGCGTACTCCGGATACCATCAGATTCGCCTATTAGGGCCAGACGAAATAAAGACGGCCTTCATCACCCCATTTGGGTGCTTTTGTTACATCACCATGCCATTCAGTCTCAAGAATGCCGGAGCTACGTTCATGCACATTATCCAGATGTGCTTGCTCACTCAGATCAGTCGGAACGTAGAGGCTTATATGGATGATATTGTTGTTAAGTAACACAAAGGTTCCGACCTGCTGACTGACCTTGCAGGAACCTTCGCCAACCTGAGGAGGTATGGCATCAAATTGAACCCCTCCAAGTGTACATTCGGAGTGCCAGGAGGCGAGTTACTCGGTTTTCTCGTTTCCGAACAAGGAATCGACGTTAATCCTAAAAAGATTAGTGCGATAGTCAGAATGAAACGCCCGGAGCGAGTGCATGACGTCCAAAGGCTCACTGGTTGCCTAGCTGCTTTAAGTCGGTTCATTTCCCGCCTCAGTGAGAAGGCTTTGCCTCTTTACCGACTGATGAAGAAGTCAGACAAGTTCGAATGGACTCCAGAAGGAGAAGCAGCGTTTGTGGAGCTCAAAGCCCTACTATCCAACCAGCCGGTGCTTGCTGCCCCGAACAGCAAATTACCTCTGCTCTTATACATAGCATCCACTGACCAAGTGGTCAGCTCAGTGCTTAAAGTCGAGCGAGAAGAAGAAGGCAAAGCATATAAAGTACTACGCCCTGTGTACTATATTTATGAGGTCCTTACCCCGTCTAAACAGAGGTACCCACATTACCAGAAACTCGTATATGGGATTTACAAGACTGCAAAGAAAGTTGCCCATTACTTCCAAGACCACTCGGTTTCGGTTGTTAGCGATGCTCCACTGTTTGAAATCATGAACAATCGGGACGCTACCGGTCAAGTGGCAAAGTGGTAAATTGAACTTCTCCCTTTGGACATCAAGTTTGAAGCAAAGAAAGTGATTAAATCCCAGGCGTTGGCCAATTTTTTGGCCGAATGGGTTGAGCAACAGTAGCCGACTCAAGTTCACTCGAAACACTGGACCATGTTCTTTGATGGATCCAAAATGCTCAATGGATGCGGTGTTGGTGTGGTCATTGTGTCACCAGGAGGTGACCGACTCAGTTATGCCCTCCAGATCCACTTTGACTCTTCCAACAATGAAGTCGAATACGAAGCACTCCTCTATGGATTATGCATGGCCATCTCACTCGTCGTCCGCCGCTTGATTGTTTTTGGCGACTCGGATTTAGTAGTCAACCAAGTGATGAAGGAATGGGATATCAGAAGCCCCGCCATGATGGGATATTGCAATGCAGTCAAAAAGTTAGAGAAAAAGTTTGAAGGTCTGGAACTTCATCACGTCCCTCGTGCCAACAACCAAGAAGCTGACGAGTTGGCAAAGATAGGTTCCACTCGGAAGCCTGTTCCTAGCAATGTTTTCCTCGAACACCTCTACTCACAATTAGTACAGGAGGATCCGATCACTGAAGTGCCCCCTCAAGCAAAAAGCTCTTCTGACCCGACTGAAATCGAGATCCCAGCTGTTACTGATCTAGTCATGGAAGTCCTGGTAATCTCCCTCGACTAGACCGTACCTTACATTGCGTACCTGCTCAGGCAAGAGCTCCTAGAAGATGAAGTCGAGGCTCGCCAGGTTGTCCGTAGGTCCAAGGCCTTCACTGTCACATCCCTAGTTCTGGTAAGACCTAGACTAGCTAGTCATGTGTGCATCATGTTTAAATTTCAATGAATTTGAAATGGGGACATGTGAAAGCCTCAGAAATCATTTCTGGAAATGACCCAGATAAAAATTGCTCCAAAATGGTCCAAGAAAATGCTCATGTTTCTCTCTGAAAATATTGGTCAGAGGTAAAATTCAAACCAATATTTTTAGGAGCTCATAAATATATATTTTGGGCATTTGGAATTAATGCAATCATTATTTGCATTGGATATATATATATATATATATATATATATATATATATATATATATATATATGTTATATATGTCCAAAAATTCTGAATCTTGGTGAGGGGCTTTGGAATAATTCCTTAGGTCCCTGCAAAAATTCTCAGAAGAAAACAAATAGATTTAGTATTTTTTATTAAATCAGAAACAAATGTCAGAAATTGGAAAATAGAAACAAATAAGAGAGAGAGAGAGAGCAACAGACTTACCTGGCGCTCACCTGGCAGCCCACCTGGCCCAACTACTGCTGGCCCAGCCCACCACAGTTTCCATCGTCTTCAATCTCCTGCCAGTAGGCAGGACGGCGTGTGGCCGCCGTGCGCGCACACGCGCGTGCCACCTCCTGCTTTCCGCCGCTGCCTTGATGCGCCTGGAGACGCCACGACACCCTCGGACCTCTCTCACTCTCTCATGTGCTCTTCCGCTCCTCGGCCGCCCTCTCTCTCCCGCGACCGAATGCCACCATCGCCACCGCTCGTTGTTGTCGCGGCCACAGCCACTGCCTTGCCTCCCCAAGTTGTCCCTGATCTCCTCTACGACGTTGTCGTCCTCTCCAGCGAGTCCAGCGGCGCCAGGAAATCTGCTTCATCCCCAATGACGTCGTCTTCAACCTTCGGCCGCCGAGATTGTCTTAGCGGCCCTGTTCACTCTGGTCCTCCTTCGAGCTTGCCGTATGCACCGCTGCAACCGTCGTGAGCCTCTCCCTCGAACCACTCTATCTATTGTCTCATTTGCATGCCGTAGTTGCCACTTCGTTGACGACCGAGAACCACCGCCGCCTGAGCTCATCGCCGACGCAGCTTTGGTGACCCAATTGTCACTCCAGCGTACCAAACGTGATCCCCGACTTGCGTAGCATATCCCTAGCGCAAAACCCCGTCCATTTGCACGATGTGGCCTCGATCACGAGCTCACCCGAGCTTCGGCCGCTGCTGAGGTCGATGCCGTGCCCAACTCCGGCCACCTCGCGCCCTCCTCCTGCCACCGTGGAATGCGTGCGAGCTCTAGCTCCTCGTAGATGGGCTCGGCCGCCGATTTGGTCGCCGTAAGGAAAATTTCGAGCCCCTCTGCCGTCTCTGGCCTCGCCGGTGACGAGCCGTGGGTCAACTACGGCAAGTTTGACCCCGGTTGGCTGGGTTTGACTCCCCTCCGAGTCACTGACTTCTGGGCCCAGCCTCTGGTTTAATTAAGCTAATTTGATAATTAGCACCAATTGTCTTTGTTAATTAGTTAAGACACTGACATGTGGGACCCCACGTCAGGTTTGACTCTAGTCAGCGCTGTTGATTTGCTGACGCAAGCATGACACGGTAATTGTTTTTCTGGATTTATTATAATACAAAAATTCCAGAAAATTGCTTAAACTTCAAAAAATCACAAAAATTCAACCGTAGCTCAGATTGAAATAATCTATATATGAAAAATTATCAGAAAAATTCAATTTATCCATCTATAGTAGTTTCATGTATGACAAACCAACTTATACATATTGTATAAGTGAAAACACATAAAGGGCATTTAAAATGCTTAAGTTTGGAGATGCATTTGAATCTTTGATTCAAATGAGCTCCATTGAACTTGTTGCTGGTTGCATTAACACAAACAACATCACATCTACATGCCATGTTCATGCATCATATTGTTGCATATGCTTGTGTATTAATTGCCGGCACCGTCCTTCTCAATAGGTCCAGCTTTGGAGACCGTTCTAGAGTACCTGTCAGAGGAGCAGGGCTCTACTGTTGATCTACCAGGAGAGCAAACCCCCTTGTTCATTCTGATACAATCCCACTCTCTTTCTCCTGCTCACTGTTATTGCATTTGGACAACAACAATTCAAAGGCTACTTTATGCTGCGGTAGTTGAACCCATTCCTCTGCATGACCTGTCATTCAGACAGTAAATAGTTGAAACCCACTAGCATGTGTACGAGTTGATTGAAGCCATGTTGTGTTCCAACCATGCCATGCCTGCTATTTCTTAGAGTGTGTCAGGTCAGATTCATTGCGAATGAATTGGAGTGTTATGCTACGTCCTTATGCTGAGAGTTAAGTGTGTGAACACGATTTGGTAAAGATAGCGATGAAAGGCCATGTAGGAGTACATGGTGGGTTGTCTCACTGGAATCGTCCTCAAGCACTGAGTTCTGTGTATGTTGTACAATGACTAGCTGCTACCACTGTAGGATCGAAAGTAGGTCTAGAGGGGGGGTGATTAGACTACTTGACAATATAAAAAATCTGCCTTTAGATCATGCAATGTTTTTGGCAGTTTCACAAGTAAGAACAATTCAAGTAACACCCTACACATGCAATTCTAGAGTATATGCAGCGGAAAGTAAATTGCACATGTAAAAGAGAGGTGGAGAAGATCAAACGCAGTTTGGTGACACGGAGATTTTTGTCGTGGTTCCGATAGGTGGTGCTATCGTACATCCACGTTGATGGAGACTTCAACCCACGGAGGGTAACGGCTGCGCGAGTCCACGGAGGGCTCCACCCACGAAGGGTCCACGAAGAAGCAACCTTGTCTATTCCATCACGGCCTACGCCCACGGAGGACTAGCCTTACTCGGGGTAGATCTTCACGAAGTAGGCGATCTCCTTGCCCTTACAAACTTCTTGGTTCAACTCCACATCATCAAGACGGAGGCTCCCAAGCGACACCTAACCAATCTAGGAGGCACCACCCCCCAAAAGGTAATAGACGGTGTTGATAGTGATGAACTCCTTGCTCTTGTGCTTCAGATGATAAACTCCCCAACACTCAACTCTCCTCACTGATATGGCTGTGGTGGAAGAAAGGTTTGAGTGGAAAGCAACTTGGGAAGGCTAGAGATCAAGTTTCATATGGTAGGAATGGAATGGCTTGATCTCAACACAAGGGTAGGTGGTTCACTTCTCAGAAAGTGTATGGTAGGAATGGTAGTACTTTCTGATGGCTCTCCTCACGAATGAGGAGGGGGTGGAGGGGTATATATAGCCTCCACACAAAATCCAACCGTTACACACACATTTGACCAATCTCGGTCAGACCGAAGTGAAAACTCGGTCAGACCGAAAGTTCAAATATAGTGAACGTTGGGATTTTCGGTGGGACCGAAAATACCATCTCGGTGAGACCGAAGTGAGTCAAAGGTTAGGGTTTGCCATTTCGGTGAGACCGAAAATATAAACTCGGATATTCCGAATTGATGTCAACGGATCACAGAAGGTTGGCAGCCCTTTTTCGGTGAGACCGAAACTCAGAATCGGTTTGACCGAGAAGCTAGGGTTTGGAGAAACAACTGAAGTGGTTCATCTCGGTGGGACTGAGTTGGATAAATCGGTGTGACCGAGATGTTAGGGTTTGTAGAGATAATTTCATCTCGGTGAGACAGAGTTGGTTTGACCGAGATTACTTATGGGTGTGTGTTAAGTAGTGAATAGTGCTGATAGTTGAGGGAGTTAGATCACCAAGCACTTGAGCAACAAGAACATTAACACAACCTCATCCCCTTTTAATAGTATTGGCTTTTCCTATGGACTCAATGTGATCTTTGATCACTAAACCAAAAATGGAGTCTTGAGCTTTTGCCAATGCTTGTCTTAGCATTTTGAGGGGTCCACTTCTTCAGACATTTCCATACCCATATCATCGAACTTCTCTGAAATGATTCTCAAGATAATATTAGTTCAATGATATATATGTTGTTATTAATTACCAAAACCACCCGGGGATTAGTTGCACTTTCAATCTCCCCCTTTTTGGTAATTGATGACAACATATAGATCAAAGCTTCGACAAAAGATATAATCAAAGAATAATATCGTCGCTTTGAGAAGTATGTGATAAACAAGAGCTCCCCCTAAATTTGTGCATTATTTAAAATTTGCGTTTGAATGCAAATGCACAATCGATTAGGATTATGGGTCACTCTTCCATGTCACATACATCTTGGTGGAGCGCACAAAATGATAAGAATGAATAACATGCACTTAATCACCAAGACAATAGTAAATAGCCATACAATAAGGAATAGCATAGGATAAGCAATAAGCACACCTTAAAGCATAGTATGACTAAGCACTCATTAAGGTAGCATCAAACGTAGTAGCAAGCACACATAAAGTATCTGGAACCAAAAGAAACCAATGTATCTCAAGGAAAACCGGCAAAAGAACGAAAAGACGAAAGAGCACTCTCTCTCTCGAAGCCCTATGATCTATAACAATTTCTCCCCCTTTGGCAACAAGTTACCAAAAAGTTCGAAAGGGTATAGAGCTAAATGTCACTGCGGGCTCGGCTGGCTGCTCCCGTCTGGGTCGATGTCGGTGTAGAGATAGCTGCATCTGCGAAGACCTCTGCTGATGTCTGCGGTGGAGGAGTGGATGCTGGAGCTGTAGGAACTGCTGGAGCTGTAGCTGGTGCTGAAGTGGTAGCCCTGGAGTCTGTCACTGGGATAGCTGCAGATCTGGATCCTCTGGGAATCGGAGCAGTCTGGCGATGAGAGTCCTGGACTAGATCATCCTGCATAAGCTCTGCTCTCTCCTGCCTAATCTCCTCCATGTCTGCCTCAAGCTTGTTGACAGACACCTGAATCTCAGTCAGCTTCACGTCCAGAGCATGGATCTTGTCCTCGACAATCCTCTCAAGGCTCTCCTGAGATTGCTCAATGCTGGCCAGGCGTTGTTCAATCCTTTGGGTAGCTTCAAGAATTTGTTCTCCAAAGCTCTTTGGCTTAGCTGCTGCTGCTGCTGCCTCTTTGTCAGCTTTAGCTTTCTTCGCAGCTTCAATTTTGGCTTGCCCTTCAACTGAGGTGGGATCCTCTTCATCCATCACAACTACGTTGTCCTCATGCTCTGGCTGCAGTGGCAAGTGCTTCCTATCCAACATGAATTTGCCCGTGCCAAACTTGGCGTTGATGAGCATCTGTATCTGCGGAGCAAACCCACACGACCTCTTCTGGTCAGCTGCAGTCCTCTTAATGGTTTCTACCATCAAGTCCATCACCTTAAAAGGTGCCTTCTCATCGAGAATGTGCAGCATGTTGATAGAATAGCCTCGTATCATCCGGTGTTCACCTGACTTAGGCATCAAAGTATGCCTCAGAATAGTGTTAGTGGTGGTCAGACCTGCCTGGAGATAATACACTGAGCCGAGCTTCCATCCCTCTAAATCAGCAGCTGGGATCTCCTTGTACATATTCTTCATAGAATCATGACTCTTCTTAGGAATCCCATAGACATCAATGTCGTCCTCTCTCTGCACAGGAGCGTTCAGAAGTTCTGCCCATTCTTCAACAGTTGAAGAAAACCTTTGACCTTCAGTCATCCAGGTGATCTTGCCATCAGGATAGAAGTGGGCTGTGGCATAGAACTGCATGATCATCTCGTCATTCCATGCTGTCAGTTCTTGACCCACAAAATCAGCAACTCCACATGCAGTAAAGCTCTCATGCACATGGGGAAAGAAGTCCCGATGCTCTCTACTGTCAATGTACTTCCAGTCAACATACCTGGTGTCAGCAACAATGGGCTTCTTATCCATTAGCACGGTCTCATAGAAATCCTGCTGCTCTCTGGTGTGGAATCTGGGGTCCACAGCAGTCCTTCTTCTAACGGCATATGGATCAGATTGTCTCCATAGCCTGAGACCTTTGTCCTTCCTTGCCTTCATGTCCTCAGCTTGAGGATGAGCATCATTGTGGAGTGGCAACTTGGGACGGAGCTTGAGCAACACATGCTCTTCATCTGACTCAGAAGGTGGCATCTCACCTTTGTTCTTCTCAGAAGCTGGAATGCTTCTGGTAGTCCTCTTGGGCTTCGCTGGAGCTGCCTTAGCTTGAGCAGGCTCTTCCAAGTTGAGCTTCTTAGCAACTGCAGACTGCTTCACTTTGCTTGTACCTTTCTTTGGCTGCTGCCCTTGGTGCTCTTTGGCAACCACATTCCTCTTGGGCTTGGAGGTAACTTCCTCAGCAACAAGGTCGGAATCCTCATCATCCGAAGTTCTCTTCTTCTTGGTTCTCGTAGCTGCGGGAGGCAGACCACTAGGGGTGCTCCTCTCACCATCATCACTAGAGCTGCTTGCAGGACTTGTATCTGCCTCTGGAATATCAGCAAATGGTGATTCAGACCTGTTCTGGCTGTCACTGACATCTGACATGGCTGAAAGACCTGTGAAAAGATAAGGTGTAGGCAGAGTAGAAGAGTTATCACAACTGCAGAAGTTTTTGCAAAGAAAATGAGTTTAAAAACTTAGTTTTGAATTTTCACAGAATGTATTTCGGTCAAACCGATTTCAAGTTTCGGTGTAACCGAAGTGTTCAACAGAACCTACACACCACTTTCGGTCAGACCGAAATGGGTTTCGGTCCTACCGAAAACTTAGGGTTTCACAGAAACTTCAATTCGGACATTCCGATTTCCACAACTCGGTCAGACCGAACTATGTAGTGCAATGGTCAGAGACCAAATCGGTCAGTCCGAGTTTCAGGAATCGGCTTCACCGAGATGCATTCCGTGGAAACCTAAACCTAAGAATTTTCCTCGAAACTAGAAGATCTGAACAATGTATTGGGATCATATCAAACGTGGATTGAATCAGGGCAGTCCTATCATGCAAGAATCAGAAGTGGAGCATGAAAGGGATCGGGACACACCCTAACTTGGTGGTGTCCCTCTACGGCGGCAACGGCGGAGAAGATTACCGTTGACGGCGGCGGAGACCTGCGGCGAGGGCACACAGGCGACGACGGCGACGATCCTTAGATCAGGGCGCGGCAGCAGGGGTCTTGGAGGGCGAACGTTTGAAAGGAATAGATCGCGCGCAGCCCTCAGTATATATAACCCCGTGCTGTCGGTGGGACCGAGTTGAAAAACTCGGTGTCACCGAGATGCATAATTGCAGTGCAGTTACTCATATCGGTCAGACCGAGATTTTGAACTCGGTTTCACCGAGATGAAACCTAGATCAATCTAAGTGTTTCGGTTGGACCGAGATTGGGAAGCCGGTCAGACCGAAATGGACTTAGAAGGTTTTGGAAGTCAGCCTTAGACGAATCGGTGGTTCCGAGTGCTCCTCACTCGGACTGTCCGAAAAAGACTTGTTCAAAGTTGTGATATAAGCATGAATAGAATTTGAGACAAGATAGCATAGATAGCTAGGGAAGGTGCTTAGGCATTCTTGTCCATCCATTTGGCCAGAAAAAGAAACCAAAACAATCAAAACCACAAATGGATGTCCTTGAATGAATAGAATCATGCATTCAACATGCTCACACAATAAGATAGCAACTGAAATATGTGTCAAACATGCACAACCAATCACTCTAGCTACTAGCACACAATTTGTCGATGACTAGGTCATCTATATATGAGTATATTGACTTAGGAGCCAAATGAGAACATTTGATCATAGGTCATACTCATCGTTTAAGCACAAGTGGGGTTACCACTTTTACATAAAGCATTTATGTGTTCACATCATTTGGAGATGCTTTAGCTCAATTTTTAGAGCAAAGCTCCCCCTAGATGTGAGAACCCCTTTTAAAGGGTCAAACTAACCTTGGGTTGTCGTAGAAGACTTCATGTAGATGTTGAAGATGTGGATGCTCAATGTTGCTGTAGATCATCAAGAGTTGAGAGCTATCCTTGGATTAGGGCACTTTCAATACCTACATGGGTTAGTCCCACAAGGAACAAACAAGAATATCCATGGACATAGAGTGAAGTACACAAGAGATGATGTCCATGAAAGCAATGATTACCTTGTCCCTTGACTTACCAACAAGAGGGTTTGTGACTCCATGAACTAGTGCATGATGTGGAAGTTGATTGCACAAGTTCTTGCCAAAACGAATATGAGTGAAGTTTGTTGGCAGAGTCACCCTCAAGAACCTACTAGTTCTTCTTCTTTGGGATCCACATCATCTTGATGGGAATCCTTGGTGTTGTAGTTGAGCTTGACGAAGTAGAACTTGATGTGTCCTTGGGAACCCACTTGACCATGGCTTGAGGTGCTTCAATGAATGCATCAATCTCCTCTTGAAGCTTGTCCTTGGCCTTTAGCTTGTGGTCTTGTGGTGGAAGGTCATCTTGAGCTTGTTCCACATTGGAAGAAGTAGGATCATACTTCTCCTTTTGTGAGACAAACTGTGGAGTAGGGTATTGACCTTCTTCCCACTCAACACCTTCGGCGTTGAACTTTCGCTCAAAACCAATCCCTTGATTCTTCCGGTGTCTTCCTTGTTTGCGAACAATCTCCTCAAAGTTCTTGCTTCCGGCAAGACTCTTGTAGACACCTTTCTCTATGATTTCCTTCAATAAGCTATTTTCTTGCTCAAGTGTTACTTGGCTTGAAACATTGTTAGTTGAATCAAGAGAACTACTAGAAGCAACAATATTGGATTTAACATTGTTATTGTTACTACTAGAGGAAGAATTCTTCTTATGCTTGTCATGCTTAGTCTTAATAGGTGGCAAGAAATTAGACAAGAGAAGTCGTTTGGCAAGATATGAAGAACTCTTCTTTCGAAGATCGTCATTGATCGCTTTTAGAAACTCATGTTCTTGCTCTAGAGTGAGCTTCTCGAAGCGTAGCTTCTCATGAGATCTTAGGAGCTCTCTATGATCTTCTTGAGTTGTTTCATGAGCTAACTTAAGAGTGTTTAGTTCTTTAGTTAGACGCTCAATCTCCTTCATAGCATTGTCATTCGACTCTTCTCGACTATAAAGACTACTAGCATTTTCATCGTTACTAAGCTCACTAGATTTATCATGCAATAGCTCATCTTCACCAAGCAAGTCATCCTCATCACTATTGAAGTCAATGAATTCAGGGTGTGTTACCTTGGGGCCTTTAGCCAGAGCAAGACCGGCAACACCTTCATCTTGACTGTAGTCGGAGTCGGAGTGATAGCTTCCATCGGATTGATTGTCGGAGTCGGAGCCGGAGACCCATTCACCTACATGAGCTTGATGTCTTCTTCTTGTGTAGCTCCTTGATGACTTGTCTTTCCTCTCTGAATCCTTGCTTCTCCGAGAGGGTCTTCGTTCATAACGATCATCTCTACTCCTTCTCTCTTTCCGAGGTGACTCATCTCTTGATCTTCTTCTTGGAGATTCTTCTCTTCTCTTGTGGGGAGCCGTACACTCATTTGAGAAGTGTCCGGGTCTTCCACAATTGTAGCAGTTTCGATCACGACTAGAAGATCTCTTTTCATCATATGATCTAGACTTTGAGCTTCTTTCTTTGCCTCTATTCTTGTAGAATTTGTTGAAGTTCTTAACCATTAGGCTTATCTCTTCATTGGAAATTAACTTGTCACTTGAGGTTGTGGGAGCATCACTTGTAGCTTTGTAAGCACCACTTGACTTGTTGTGAAGCTCTTCCTTATCCTTAAGTGTCATCTCATGAGCAACAATTCTTCCAATGACTTCAGTTGGCTTGAGAGTCTTGTAGTTTGGCATCATTTGGATCAAAGTGCACACGGTGTCGTACTTTCCATCCAAAGCTCTTAGAATCTTCTTAATGATGAATCGGTCGGTCATTTCTTCGCTTCCTAAGCCGGCAATCTCATTTGTGATGAGAGCAAGCCTAGAGTACATTTCAGCGACTCCTTCACCATCCTTCATCTTGAACTTGTCAAGTTGACCTTGAAGAATATCTAGCTTTGATTCCTTCACAGATTCAGTACCTTCGTGCATTTCAACCAAAGTATCCCAAATCTCTTTAGCATTCTCAAGACGGCTGATTTTGTTGAACTCCTTGGGACACAAGGCATTGAAGAGAATGTCACAAGCTTGAGCATTGTTTTGCAACATCCGCAACTCTTCCGGTGTAGCTTCGCGATCCGGAACTTTTCCTTCCTCGAAGAATTCACCTTGCATACCAACACAAATAATGCCCCATGCGGCTGGGTTATGACCAAGAATATGCATTTTCATTTTATGCTTCCAACTAGCAAAATTTGTACCATCAAAGTAAGGACCTCTACGATAATTACCCTCACTAGACGCCATACTCTCCTAGGTTGTGAAACCAAGCTTATGGAGTCCAATGCAATGGAGACCAAAGCTCTGATACCACTTGTAGGATCGAAAGTAGGTCTAGAGGGGGGGTGATTAGACTACTTGACAATATAAAAAATCTGCCTTTAGATCATGCAATGTTTTTGGCAGTTTCACAAACAAGATCAGTTCAAGTAACACCCTACACATGCAATTCTAGAGTTTATGCAGCGGAAAGTAAATTGCACATGTAAAAGAGAGGTGGAGAAGATCAAACGCAGTTTGGTGACACGGAGATTTTTGTCGTGGTTCCGATAGGTGGTGCTATCGTACATCCACGTTGATGGAGACTTCAACCCACGGAGGGTAACGGCTGCGCGAGTCCACGCAGGGCTCCACCCACGAAGGGTCCACGAAGAAGCAACCTTGTCTATTCCATCACGGCCTACGCCCACGGAGGACTAGCCTTACTCGGGGTAGATCTTCACGAAGTAGGCGATCTCCTTGCCCTTACAAACTTCTTGGTTCAACTCCACATCACGACGGAGGCTCCCAAGCGACACCTAACCAATCTAGGAGGCACCACCCCCCAAAAGGTAATAGACGGTGTTGATGGTGATGAACTCCTTGCTCTTGTGCTTCAAGTGATAAACTCCCCAACACTCAACTCTCCTCACTGATATGGCTGTGGTGGAAGAAATATTTGAGTGGAAAGCAACTTGGGAAGGCTAGAGATCAAGTTTCATATGGTAGGAATGGAATGGCTTGATCTCAACACAAGGGTAGGTGGTTCACTTCTCAGAAAGTGTGTGGTAGAAGTGGTGGTACTTTCTGATGGCTCTCCTCACGAATGAGGAGGGGGTGGAGGGGTATATATAGCCTCCACACAAAATCCAACCGTTACACACACATTTGACCAATCTCGGTCAGACCGAAGTGAAAACTCGGTCAGACCGAAAGTTCAAATATAGTGAACGTTGGGATTTTCGGTGGGACCGAAAATACCATCTCGGTGAGACCGAAGTGAGTCAAAGGTTAGGGTTTGCCATTTCGGTGAGACCGAAAATATAAACTCGGATATTCCGAATTGATGTCAACTGATCACAGAAGGTTGGCAGCCCTTTTTCGGTGAGACCGAAACTCAGAATCGGTTTGACCGAGAAGCTAGGGTTTGGAGAAACAACTGAAGTGGTTCATCTCGGTGGGACTGAGTTGGATAAATCGGTGTGACCGAGATGTTAGGGTTTGTAGAGATAATTTCATCTCGGTGAGACGGAGTTGGTTTGACCGAGATTACTTATGGGTGTGTGTTAAGTAGTGAATAGTGCTGATAGTTGAGGGAGTTAGATCACCAAGCACTTGAGCAACAAGAACATTAACACAACCTCATCCCCTTTTAATAGTATTGGCTTTTCCTATGGACTCAATGTGATCTTTGATCACTAAACCAAAAATGGAGTCTTGAGCTTTTGCCAATGCTTGTCTTAGCATTTTGAGGGGTCCACTTCTTCAGACATTTCCATACCCATATCATCGAACTTCTCTGAAATGATTCTCAAGATAATATTAGTTCAATGATATATATGTTGTTATTAATTACCAAAACCACCCGGGGATTAGTTGCACTTTCAACCACACATTGGGTTCGATTAACTCGACCCCTCTCAACTTATTAACCAATTTGATCTCTGTCCAGGAGTTGCAACTAGTTTCTGATGCTTGTAGGTAGTATTATTTTTCTACCAAGTGGCACCCGGTAGGGTGGGCTTGGCATAGACTAGGCACAGGTGGCACGGTGTACCAAGTGGCACCCCGATGGTGGGCTTGGGAACCCTGCTCACATCATTTGGGGACGTGAGCGAAACCCCGGCCGGATCTCCTTGCGGATGGAACCCGAATAGGTGATAAACCTAGACTAGAGTCTTGTGTGGTTAGTCAGGTCGTGGCCGACACCCTCGCCAGGCTTCTGCTTGAAGGTTGCCGAGATACATGACGTGTACATGGCGGTAAGCGGCGAGAGCGTGTGTGAAGAAGTACACCCCTACAGGGTTAACATTATCTATTCGAATAGCCGGGTCCGCGGATATGGACTTCTTGGATGCTTACGTGGTGCATAGACAACTTGAAGTGGATAATCTAAAATGCTCAAGACAAGTGTGAGTGCTATGGATGGCCTTCTCGTAGGGAGACGGGAGAGAATCTATAGTAGTGTATTGTGTGGTGATTAGTGGACTCGTGTGCGCTATATCACCTCAAAGAAGTTACTTGTAGTCATAGAACAGGATAGGCACTGAGGCAAAGATGGCTTGCTGCACCTAAACCCCACATTGCCTTCTTGATACTAATGCATGTATGATAGGATCTGATGTAAGTCTTGCTGAGTACCTTTGTACTTATGTTGCTTAATTTATGTTTTTGCAGAGGAGACTTCAGTCTCACTAGTAGTTCCGCATGGACTTCGACGCTTAGCTTGTTACCTCAGCTACGATCTTGTACCCTTGGGAGGGTCTTGTAGATAGTCAGGCTTCACAGCCTTTTTCATTTGTAGTTGTTTGTACCCAGACATGTTATGCTTCCGTTGCTTGTATGCTCTGTATGTTGGGTCATGAGACCCATGTTTGTAATATCTGGCTCCTCGGAGCCTAATGAATAAATACCTTGATTCATAGAGTTTTGTTGTGATGCCATGTTATATTTGCACGTATCGAGCATAATGTGTGTATGTTATTGAAATGCTTGGTATGTGTGGGATCCGACAACCTAGTTGTTTATTCTTGGTAGCCTCTCTTATGGGGAAATGTCTCCTAGTGCTTCCACTGAGCCATGGTAGCTTGCTACTGCTCCGAACACTTAGGCTGGCCGGCATGTGTCCTTCTTCGTTCATGTGTCTGTCCCTTTCGGGAAATGTCACATGTTGTTCCTTTAAATACTTATAGCTCGCTATGACTTGGGTTCCTACGTTGATGACCGACACGTTCATTGCTGGGTCATGTATGCATGTCCTTATAAGTTAGTGCCACCTTGAGTTTACAACTAGTCATGTCGGCCCGGGTTCTCTGTCATATGGGTGCTAGCGAAACTATCATATAAGTGAGCCAAAATGCGCAAACGGTCCCGGGCCAGGTAAGGTGGCACCCGTGGGGATACCGTGCGTGAGGCGGCAAAGCGATATAATGTGTTACATGCTAGACCAGTGTGACTTAGGATCGGGGTCCCGACAGTTTTGGTATCAGAGCTTGACTGCCTGTAGGATTACCAAGCCAAACTAGTCGAAGTCGTGTCTAGAAATTCTTTAGTTATATAAGGGAATTGATTGTGGAAGGGAACGTAAGGCTCTTTTTACTCCTTTACCCTATGCCCTTCTGATATGAGTCGTCCTCCTCTTCTCTACGGGATTAAGAACTAGGATTCTCATTATGTTTATCAGGATCACGTTAATGGTGGATTCAACCCTTAGTTCAGTTTCTACTACCTCCATGTCTTGATAGTTGGTCTTGGAACCTTGTTATGGTGATGTTGAGAGGTTTTGCCACCATTCTTGAAGGATTCTCAAAATCTTGAGCTTTTTTCGGCCGTTATACTGTCCGAGTTATCCTAGGTTTTTAAATGGTCTGATGCATTTGCAAATCCCTTCTTCCCGTTCCCGATGCTCCTTTAGGCCAGATTAACCACACTAGTCGGTGTGTTGAGGTACTTCATTGCCTCGACATATATGTTGGAGCTATTATTATGACCCTACGCATCTTAGAGAACCACCTAGTAATCTAGACATGTTTTGTGTTCCAGTGTGAATATTCTGGCCATCATTCTCGAAAGCATCCCATGATGCCATTTAGTTAGTAGGCATTATATTTCTAAGTTATTGAACCAAAGATTCATTCTACTTACTTAATGTTGATAGTGTTTGCTCGTTCCTTTAGGATATTAGTAACCTTGTGATAGTTCTCGGGATCCTTGGTATATCATTCTTCCAAATACCATGAACCGTCCTTGGCAGAAGTTCGTTTGGAGAAAAAGATTGCAACAAGAGTGCTCTTGATGAGTTCTCCATTATAATTGTGACTCTGTCAGCCTTCCATTCTGTGTGGGTTATCTGGAAGAAGTATGTTGAACTTGTTCAACATGCTAATCCATGCATTCACAACTCAAAAAAATCTTATGTTCCATTGAGTTGTCCCACTTTAGTTGCATTATGACCTTCGTCTATTAATTGATAGTCAGGAGTAGTTATGCATTCGTTCATCGATGCCTTTTACTCTTGTGGTCTGTCAAGGCATTTTATTTCAGAATGACTAGGAGCAACAAACTCTAGAACCTCATCCATATCCAGGACTGGGTCAAAGTAGTTGTACTAAGCAGATTAGAATGCCAATCTAGCTTCTAATCTGTTCTACCTTGGAGTGTTACCCTCTTGCATGTCAAGTGTGTCATGGGAATTGCACAACCTCCTATGAACTCTTGATACAGTGATACTTCTTGCGATCATTATTCATTCATCGGTCCCCGTGTGTTGTAACCAGAATACCGACAAGTGAATTGTGATGTGTGAAATCAATACTCCTAGCAACCCCGTTGCTTGGTAGCTAATGTACGATAATCTCATTCTTAGCATGCTGGTTACTGAATCCCCATTCTAAGATTGATCGTGCTACCTAGTCCATTTTTTTGATGCACTTTTCAATCAATGAGTTTGGATTGTGTCAATCCCTCACTCTTTTGATCACATCGTCTTGCTCTGAAAAGCAAGATTGTTCCCGAGCTTAGTAACATGTCGGTGGTTCGTGATTTTTCGAATATCTTCTCGGAAGTATTACCAGGTTATTTCCTGACTGCTATGTTGAGCTCATAATCATGTTGGTTTTTCTCTAAACCACCCTTTCTCCAAGAATCCGTGTTGGATACCCCTGAGCTAGTTGGTTAACCTAAACGACAACTTGGAGAGTTGGAAGATGAAAGTTTGTCCCACTTAGCTTCTTTTCAAAGGGATATCCTTGCATTTGTGTGTTTGATGAAGAAAGATGATATCTTCATTGATTGATCCTCATGATCAGTTGGTGGATCTATTGTCTTGTCAAAACTTTGATTTGAGTGTGGGCTATCATCGAGTCAAATCAGAACCAATGATATTCGTAATGTTGTCTTACTCGTGGTTGATCCCTCGATCATACATCGTTACATCTATTGGTTTGACCAATGCTATCACTTTGTTCACATCGTTATGGAACTCCATCTATATGGAAACCTTGATGGATTGTTGTTGAGTCCATTGACAACATTTTTATCTTGTGCATGATTCATGTTGAACATTTAAGTTAGTGATGGAAACTTTTGTAAGCATCATCTTTGTGTTAGCTCATGAAGTAGATGTTTGATGTAAGAAGTGACTTCCTCTAGTTCATGTGCATCTGATGTAAGTTGCCGCCGTGAATTTGAGAAAGCTTGTTTTGCTTCCTCTGGAATCATCCCAAGTCAGATATGCATATGTGCGAAGTATTATGTGGTCTAGGGACTTGTAACCTTCATTCTATATGAATCCCTAGCACACCAAGCCACTGATTGATTTGTTCTAGGAAAAGAAGTTAACTGCTAATCCATGGTAATGCACAAGACTTTGATATCCTCGATGATGGTTTCTACCCGAACTCGGTAGTGCTTGTTGTAAGACTACTATGGTCATGCTTGTCTTGGACAGCTTGTTCACATGTATGTAGCAGAACCAGCTCATGTTTTGGAGCTTGCTGTCGTAGTTCATTTCTCGAGAATCTCGCAACGTCATCTCGTCGGTTTGTGTTGCAAACTTTCTTTTCAGACATGCCGAGTCTGAAGTATCCTATCACCAATAGGATCTGACTAAGGCAGATATGATGGTTGGAACATTCCCAACATTTGCATTTTGTTCCCAGCTCGCACCGCCTTTGTACCATTTCCTATGGTCTGCCTTCTCAGTAATTGTTCTGAATCATCTTCAAAACTGGTCCTACCATGGGTCCCTGTAACACCCCAAAAATTTAACCTTGTTTTATTAATTAGAATTTTGTCAGAAAGATTTATTTTCTATTTTCTGGCTTTTCTATTAATTTCAGAGCTACTTCTTTTCTCTGGATTTTTAATTTTTTTTTCCTCTTATCTGAAATTTTTGGATAGTATTGAGGGGCTTGAATGCTTTCTTAAAACATTTGATTTTTGTTGGGTATGCAAGTGGAAGCATTTTTATAATACTTTTGCCAAGCATCAATTCTTTTAAAATGGCCTTTCCATTCTTTCAAGGGCTCCCATTGCACTACAACCTATTTAAATATTTCTTTAAAAATTCCACCAAATTTTGGAGATGACAGTAGATGCATATAACTCATTTTTATGCAAAAATCCAGCTTTGTGTTTTATAAATTTTGAGCAAAACATCCTCTTTTTCATTCTGGTCCAGTTTGGTATTTTGCACTGCAACCCTATTTTAAATTCCTCTAGTGATCTTGGGATCTTTCCTTCTATTAGTACTTGCTACCAAACCCTTAAGTCCAGGATATTGGACCCATTTGAATAATTTTGGTCCATGCAATAATAGCCTACATTTTCTGTCCAGATTTGGTTTTCTCAAAAACTTGCACTAACAAGTTTCTGGTTTTGCCAAACTAACCTTGCCACCATCACCTACACCTAAAGAGACCCCAACCTGGAGTTTTTGGCCACCAGAAGAGATGCCTAGATGCCCTTGGCATTTTATCAAGCAGTTTAGGAGCATGGCCAGATTTGGCAAGCTTTTAGACTTGCATTACGAAGTTGCTCTAATGACCTTGCCAGCTTGTCATATAGATTAGTCTTGCCCTAAATTCCACCCCTGCTAAACCTCGTGTGCATTATAATCCCTGGGAGTGCCCTGGCATTTCACCGAGCACCTACCGTGCATGCCCGGAGCGCGAGCAGAGCGCGCGTTTTGCACGTGCTCGCGTCCGAGCCGACACGCCCTTGGATAAGCCTCCCCGAGCTCGTCCTAATCCTCTCCCTCTCGCCGCGTCACGCCAGAAGCCTCGTCCACCTCTGGCACCCCACAGCGCCGCCGCAGCGAGCTCTCTTGGCGGCATGCCTTCGGCCGCCGCACGCCCCTGCCGCGGCAGCACCGCCCAAACCATCTCCTCTCGCCAGCTGCCTCCTTGTGCAGTGCCTCGTCCGTCCGCTAGCTCCTGACGCCGTCCCCGACCTCGACGCGTCGCCCTGCTAGCTACAGAACGGCGATACACCGGCGTTCTTATCCGCAGCCGCGGGAACCGACCTCCCCCGCCTATAAAAGGAGCCCCCGGACTCGTCCAGACCCTCAGGCGACCTCAGGCCATCTCTCTTGAGCCCCCGTAGCCAGCAATCGTCGGAGAGAGGCCGTCTTCCTCGTCTCCGGTAGCTTCGGCCGCCGCCGCATTCCAGGGCCGTGCGTCGCAGGCAGAGCTTCCCCCGCCCATCCAGTGCCACCATACTCCTCCCCTAGACCACGCGGAGCTTCCCAACCCCTCAAACACGACCAAGAACCGCCGTAGCTCGAGACCCCAAATCCTCCCAAGGCGCCGTCCGCCGCAGAGCTCGCCGCCGTCGACTCCCTCCACCCCCGCGGACCTAGCAACCACTGGGAGGATCGCCCTGGAGCGGCGGATCCTTTCCCACCCTCGGATGGCTCCTAGGAGCCGTCGTCCGCCGGCGAGGATCGTCGGGCCTCCGCCCCGGCTCGGCCGCGGGAGGAAGGAGAAGGGCGACTGGTCAAATATGACCAGTGGACCCAAGGGCCCCACCCGTCTGTGACTCCAGGCTCGGCTGAACGTTTTAAGTGAAAGCGTAAAGCCCGAAGTACGTCTCCCCTTCTCTGGAAGCGTATTCTTAGACGATGCGTTTTCCTTTTTCTGGTTTTTAATAAAACAGATTTTGACTAAACTTTGACTGGGCATATCTTTTTAAATAAAACTCCAAATGAGTTGATTCTTTTTCCTACCTCTCTCAAATTTCACCTAGTTTATTTTAAGATTTATTTCAAAAATAATTAGGACAACTTTCTGTACTGTTTTTAAAGTTTGTGTTAATTTGAGTATTTTCAAAAATAGGATTTGGAGGGAAGATCAAAACTTTCAAAAGTTTTGGAGTGCACCTCACCTCTCTGCACCTTGAAGGCAAGCATCTTGAACTCCATTATGACATAAGCTGTGTGTTGTTTGCTAGAACATATGAACTCCATCAATATGCTAAAATGGAGTAGCGTTATTTCATGTGGAAGTCATACTCTTGCATATCAACATATGGTGAAAATCTTTTCTGTTATATGTGTGATATTGGTGACAGTAGCCACTTCTCATGCCACATATGCCTGGTGATAGTTCGGATGGAGTCCGAAGGAAGATTGTGTTCCGGTGAACACAACCACGTGACGGACATCTCGTTGTGGCGAGGATGTGCAGTGAGGCATGATGGGGCATGAGGGGTGGTGACCCTGTCAGGAAAACTGTGGAAAGTATCTGTTGTGCTAACCATGCAGGGAACACATAAGCCTCCTGAGTCGACCATAGATCGAGTCTTGTTCCAGTAACTCCCATGCTTGTTTTCGTACTACCACTTGTCCCTGCCGCGGGCAGGGTACGGTTCAGTAAGTTGTCAACCCCTTTCTTGGCACACACCGTACAGAGAGGCCATGGTGGAAGATACCAGGTGCATCCAGTAGGCATGCCACATGGTCCGGGGGCATGGGTGTTTCCGGTTGGGGCCGAGAGGGGGGCACCCCTTAGTAGCGCGCGATATAAATTTGATCCCATGCTAATCGAGGTTGTAGCCTCCCCGCTTAGAGTTTTGCTTAACAAGTGTCATGGGTGATTCCAGGCACCGGTAAGTTAAGCTGGTGTGTGCTGGTTGGGTGTGTTTTCAATTCAAAGACCGTAAGCGGAATTAGTCCCGGTGGACTAAAGGAATCCGTTACTCGTGGGTAAAGAGTACACCCTCTGCAGAGTTTATATCTATTCGAATAGCCGTATCCGCGGTTAAGAACTACAGTCTGGGATGGGTCAAGTGTCGGTCTTAGCGTCGGTCTTCGGAGGAAAACTTCTAAACCAGAATATTGATCATGACGTGTGACGAATGATGACTGTGATTATTATTATTGTGGACTAACCATTTATATTGTTGGTTGAATTGTTGAGTATCCATAGGATGGTTCTACCTCCAGAATACTCATTGTGATTATTATTATATTAGCCCTTTATGTGGTGTCGCTGAGACGCCCGACTGTGGCATACTTGTTATTTATTTTCTTTATAAGCCCTTTATGTGGTGTCGCTCAGACGCCCGACTGTGGCATGCTTGTTATTTAATTTCCTTATAAGCCCTTTATGTAGCGTCGCTCAGACACCCGACTGTGGCATGTTGATTATTTATTTTCCTTATAAGCCCTTTAGGTGGCGTCGCTCCGACGCCCGACTGTGGCACGCATGTGATTTATTTTTCTTATAAGCCCTTTATGTGGCGTCGCTCAGACGCCCGACTGAGGCATGCCTTATATTATTATCCTTTCGAGGCGTCGCTTCAGACACCCGATCGGTTTATTTTATCTTCATTCTCTGATTGCTTATCCCTGTTTAATACTAATGACCTGCTCATGTGCATCATGAATTTTATTCTGGGACTGACTAAGTGATCGCGGATTATTTCAGTGCATGATTATCACCTGCTATGTTATACCTGTTTTCATGATGTTTGCGAGTACATTCAAAGTACTCACTGGCTTGTCCCTGGCTATTGTCTTGGCCAGACCTCTTGCTTGGAAAGGAGCACACGACGACAGCCCCGGAACCTAGGCAATGGAGATAGCAGACGCGCGAAGATAGGAGTTATCCAGGTCAGCTGTTCCTGTGGGAAGTGGAGTCCCATAGACGCTGATGATCCGCAAACCGCTTCCGCCGTCAACCATTAGAAACCTTTTGTTGTACTCGTGGACCAGAATGGTCTTGTACTACATATTTTATATTTTGCTTGGAATATCTGTATCAAGATTGTGTCTCATCAGCTAACAGTAATCCTGGGGCTGGTGAGCACAAGGACCATTGACTGGGAAATTTATATCCTGGAAAACCGGTCCTGACAACCTTGGTATCAGAGCCAGGCTGACCATTGGCTAATCCTATCTTGGCCGGGTCAAAGAACCTAGGTTAACCCACCCACCAGACCTTAACCTCACCACAACCAAGCCTATCCTACCCGATAGCCCACACTGTGACCCCGACAGCTTTTGGCAGTCGATGCCCAACCAATCAGACTAGCCCAGTAAGCTACACACCCGTGATCGACACCTGAGTTGCCCCATTCGCAAGTGTGCGAAGGAAGACTCCATTTTCTTTATATAAAGGGAGCGTTTGCCCCAACCGACAACCACAGTAATACATCGCATTTTGCGATATATATATCTGTGACAATGACCCCGACCACCAGAGAACAGAACCGACAATTAATATTGCCACCACAACACAATCTGTCATCCAGCCAGATGCTATACATGAGGCCACTCCATGACCTTACCAAGCATCCCTCACCTTGTGCACTGCCTTCACAGCCAATTGTTTCTCAGGTCGCACCTTGGGATTCATATAAAGACCCCAGATGCAACCCCGGGGGATTTTATTAAAAAAATTGTGGGATTTTGACCACAGTACCATGGGTTTTCCCCAGCCATCCTGGTACAACCTGTTCAAATCGAGGGTCACTCTCATATTGTACAGCCAGGCACACCCCGCAGGTAGACCCAAACCAAGACCCTACGGAAGTTCCCTTCATCGGGAAAATCCATGCCTACTCCAGTAATGACCATAAAGATCGCTGCTCATGGAGCGGTTACCTATCTTCAATTCATGGTACCTTATGCCAGTGAACATGGCTATTATTATTGCCCCGAATAGTGCAGTAGCCAGAGAAGCCGCATCCTTTCCCTACACCTGAGAAGAGAAAGGTCCGATGCTGAATAAGCTGGTGCACTATCTCATCGCTCAAGAGCGCTTGACCCAGCAAGTGATGGATTTTCTCCAGACCCTTGCTGTGTAAAACCCTAGTCGCCATTAGTAGACCCCTGAGGCCAGACTAAGAGAGACGCATTTTGTGAGTCCCCCATCCACTCCCAGTAGACGAAGGATATATCCCACTGCAGGGAATAATTCCTCGTGAAATATAGCTTATTACCTGAACCGTTAGCACCGTGGCTATATCAGTTTGTGTAGAGTTTGACTGCTTGTTGTCATAGCTGTGTTATGCTTTAAATTTTTTTTTGTATTAGAATATTGCATTGGTTGAAGTTGTTTCTTGTGATTACAAAAATTGATTGTTTTTAATTATAGCAAATTCCCTAGTAAGGTTTTTCTTAAAAGACCACTACCATGAAAAATGTTTTACTTAATAAAAAAAAATTGTTTTTGCATGCCCTCTCGTTATATAACTCACAGACCACGTGCACTTAATGCAAGACCCCGCGCGCTTTTATCACCTAACCAATTATCTCCCTAGTATACCACAGCTGCACATTAATCAGCGATTTTTCTATAACCCAGTCCTATCATGCGTGTGGTGTATTTGTTTTCATGTGACGGTTGCCGCGTGGTACGAGTAATCTTTTTACAAAACACGTTCTTAGCAAATCTCGAGGACGAGATTTTTCTTAAGGGGGGTAGTGTTGTAACACCCCAAAAATTTAACCTTGTTTTATTAATTAGAATTTTGTCAGAAAGATTTATTTTCTATTTTCTGGCTTTTCTATTAATTTCAGAGCTACTTCTTTTCTCTGGATTTTTAAAATTTTTTTCCTCTTATCTGAAATTTTTGGATAGTATTGAGGGGCTTGAATGCTTTCTTAAAACATTTGATTTTTGTTGGGTATGCAAGTGGAAGCATTTTTATAATACTTTTGCCAAGCATCAATTCTTTTAAAATGGCCTTTCCATTCTTTCAAGGGATCACATTGCACTACAACCTATTTAAATATTTCTTTAAAAATTCCACCAAATTTTGGAGATGACAGTAGATGCATATAACTCATTTTTATGCAAAAATCCAGCTTTGTGTTTTATAAATTTTGAGCAAAACATCCTCTTTTTCATTCTGGTCCAGTTTGGTATTTTGCACTGCAACCCTATTTTAAATTCCTCTAGTGATCTTGGGATCTTTCCTGCTATTAGTACTTGCTACCAAACCCTTAAGTCCAGGATATTGGACCCATTTGAATAATTTTGGTCCATGCAATAATAGCCTACATTTTCTGTCCAGATTTGGTTTTCTCAAAAACTTGCACTAACAAGTTTCTGGTTTTGCCAAACTAACCTTGCCACCATCACCTACACCTAAAGAGACCCCAACCTGGAGTTTTTGGCCACCAGAAGAGATGCCTAGATGCCCTTGGCATTTTATCAAGCAGTTTAGGAGCATGGCCAGATTTGGCATGCTTTTAGACTTGCATTACGAAGTTGCTCTAATGACCTTGCCAGCTTGTCATATAGATTAGTCTTGCCCTAAATTCCACCCCTGCTAAACCTCGTGTGCATTATAATCCCTGGGAGTGCCCTGGCATTTCACCGAGCACCTACCGTGCATGCCCGGAGCGCGAGCAGAGCGCGCGTTTTGCACGTGCTCGCGTCCGAGCCGACACACCCTGGATAAGCCTCCCCGAGCTCGTCCTAATCCTCTCCCTCTCGCCGCGTCACGCCAGAAGCCTCGTCCACCTCTGGCACCCCACAGCGCCGCCGCAGCGAGCTCTCTTGGCGGCATGCCTTCGGCCGCAGCACGCCCCTGCCGCGGCAGCACCGCCCAAACCATCTCCGCTCGCCAGCTGCCTCCTTGTGCAGTGCCTCGTCCGTCCGCTAGCTCCTGACGCCGTCCCCGACCTCGACGCGTCGCCCTGCTAGCTACAGAACGGCGGTACACCGGCGTTCTTATCCGCAGCCGCGGGAACCGACCTCCCCCGCCTATAAAAGGAGCCCCCGGACTCGTCCAGACCCTCAGGCGACATCAGGCCATCTCTCTTGAGCCCCCGTAGCCAGCAATCGTCGGAGAGAGGCCGTCTTCCTCGTCTCCGGTAGCTTCGGCCGCCGCCGCATTCCAGGGCCGTGCGTCGCAGGCAGAGCTTCCCCCGCCCATCCAGTGCCACCATACTCCTCCCCTAGACCACGCGGAGCTTCCCAACCCCTCAAACACGACCAAGAACCGCCGTAGCTCGAGACCCCAAATCCTCCCGAGGCGCCGTCCGCCACAGAGCTCGCCGCCGGCGACTCCCTCCACCCCCGCGGACCTAGCAACCACTGGGAGGATCGCCCTGGAGCGGCGGATCCTTTCCCACCCTCGGATGGCTCCTAGGAGCCGTCGTCCGCCGGCGAGGATCGTCGGGCCTCCGCCCCGGCTCGGCCGCGGGAGGAAGGAGAAGGGCGACTGGTCAAATATGACCAGTGGACCCAAGGGCCCCACCCGTCTGTGACTCCAGGCTCGGCTGAACGTTTTAAGTGAAAGCGTAAAGCCCGAAGTACGTCTCCCCTTCTCTGGAAGCGTATTCTTAGACGATGCGTTTTCCTTTTTCTGGTTTTTAATAAAACAGATTTTGACTAAACTTTGACTGGGCATATCTTTTTAAATAAAACTCCAAATGAGTTGATTCTTTTTCCTACCTCTCTCAAATTTCACCTAGTTTATTTTAAGATTTATTTCAAAAATAATTAGGACAACTTTCTGTACTGTTTTTAAAGTTTGTGTTAATTTGAGTATTTTCAAAAATAGGATTTGGAGGGAAGATCAAAACTTTCAAAAGTTTTGGAGTGCACCTCACCTCTCTGCACCTTGAAGGCAAGCATCTTGAACTCCATTATGACATAAGCTGTGTGTTGTTTGCTAGAACATATGAACTCCATCAATATGCTAAAATGGAGTAGCGTTATTTCATGTGGAAGTCATACTCTTGCATATCAACATATGGTGAAAATCTTTTCTGTTATATGTGTGATATTGGTGATAGTAGCCACTTCTCATGCCACATATGCCTAGTGATAGTTCGGATGGAGTCCGAAGGAAGATTGTGTTCCGGTGAACACAACCACGTGACGGACATCTCGTTGTGGCGAGGATGTGCAGTGAGGCATGATGGGGCATGAGGGGTGGTGACCCTGTCAGGAAAACTATGGAAAGTATCTGTTGTGCTAACCATGCAGGGAACACATAAGCCTCCTGAGTCGACCATAGATCGAGTCTTGTTCCAGTAACTCCCATGCTTGTTTTCGTACTACCACTTGTCCCTGCCGCGGGCAGGGTACGGTTCAGTAAGTTGTCAACCCCTTTCTTGGCACACACCGTACAGAGAGGCCATGGTGGAAGATACCGGGTGCATCCGGTAGGCATGCCACATGGTCCGGGGGCATGGGTGTTTCCGGTTGGGGCCGAGAGGGGGGCACCCCTTAGTAGCGCGCGATATAAATTTGATCCCATGCTAATCGAGGTTGTAGCCTCCCCGCTTAGAGTTTTGCTTAACAAGTGTCATGGGTGATTCCAGGCACCGGTAAGTTAAGCTGGTGTGTGCTGGTTGGGTGTGTTTTCAATTCAAAGACCTTAAGCAGAATTAGTCCCGGTGGACTAAAGGAATCCGTTACTCGTGGGTAAAGAGTACACCCTCTGCAGAGTTTATATCTATTCGAATAGCCGTATCCGCGGTTAAGAACTACAGTCTGGGATGGGTCAAGTGTCGGTCTTAGCGTCGGTCTTCGGAGGAAAACTTCTAAACCAGAATATTGATCATGACGTGTGACGAATGATGACTGTGATTATTATTATTGTGGACTAACCATTTATATTGTTGGTTGAATTGTTGAGTATCCATAGGATGGTTCTACCTCCAGAATACTCATTGTGATTATTATTATATTAGCCCTTTATGTGGTGTCGCTGAGACGCCCGACTGTGGCATACTTGTTATTTATTTTCTTTATAAGCCCTTTATGTGGTGTCGCTCAGACGCCCGACTGTGGCATGCTTGTTATTTAATTTCCTTATAAGCCCTTTATGTAGCGTCGCTCAAACACCCGACTGTGGCATGTTGATTATTTATTTTCCTTATAAGCCCTTTAGGTGGCGTCGCTCCGACGCCCGACTGTGGCACGCATGTGATTTATTTTTCTTATAAGCCCTTTATGTGGCGTCGCTCAGACGCCCGACTGAGGCATGCCTTATATTATTATCCTTTCGAGGCGTCGCTTCAGACACCCGATCGGTTTATTTTATCTTCATTCTCTGATTGCTTATCCCTGTTTAATACTAATGACCTGCTCATGTGCATCATGAATTTTATTCTGGGACTGACTAAGTGATCGCGGATTATTTCAGTGCATGATTATCACCTGCTATGTTATACCTGTTTTCATGATGTTTGCGAGTACGTTCAAAGTACTCACTGGCTTGTCCCTGGCTATTGTCTTGGCCAGACCTCTTGCTTGGAAAGGAGCACACGACGACAGCCCCGGAACCTAGGCAATGGAGATAGCAGACGCGCGAAGATAGGAGTTATCCAGGTCAGCTGTTCCTGTGGGAAGTGGAGTCCCATAGACGCTGATGATCCGCAAACCGCTTCCGCCGTCAACCATTAGAAACCTTTTGTTGTACTCGTGGACCAGAATGGTCTTGTACTACATATTTTATATTTTGCTTGGAATATCTGTATCAAGATTGTGTCTCATCAGCTAACAGTAATCCTGGGGCTGGTGAGCACAAGGACCATTGACTGGGAAATTTATATCCTGGAAAACCGGTCCTGACAGTCCCATTCATTTCCGATGATAATAAAAAATCATCCATTGTGTTGTCTTCAACAAGCTAGTCCACATCATCCATTGTAGTCCGAGTATGTCATTCCTTCGAACTCCTTCAAATGGTCGATTGATTCGCCTTAGGATGGTATAGAGAGTTTCATTGAACTCTCTATCAAAATTAATTACTCTTTCCACTTAAGGGAACAATTCTATGGATCACCTTCCCTAAGGTGCCGTTATGGAATCGTGGCAATTTATCTCCTTGCCACTTTGACACTTATGCACCATCCTCTTAGCCGTGGAATTGTTGCCTACCAAATTGAACTTCGTCATCTATTTCTTTCCATCCCTCTTGGTGTGTGTTGTGTACCTCAGCCTGTGAGATGCTACATGTCTCATTCCATGAGTTGATCGTGGGATGCACAATCTTCGAGAAGATCAATTCTTGTAGGGTTTTCCATTTCTTTTGTCATAGTATTTTGGTGAACTTCCCGAAAGCAAAGATGTCAAGATCAGAATGATGCAATAAATCAAGATCCTCAAGAAGGGCAATTGGATTGTGAAATTTGTGAGCTTTAGTGTCCCCTCTGTCTTCTTACCTCACGTCTTGAATCTCGGGACGAGATTCTTGTTTAGTGGGGGTGAGTTGTCACATCCCTAGTTCTGGTATGACCTAGACTAGCTAGTCATGTGTGCATCATGTTTAAATTTCAATGAATTTTAAATGGGGATATGTGAAAGCCTCAGAAATCATTTCTGGAAATGACCCAGATAAAAATTGCTCCAAAAAGGTCCAAGAAAATGCTCGTGTTTCTCTCTGAAAATGTTGGTTAGAGGTAAAATTAAAACCAATATTTTTAGCTGCTCATAAATATTTAATTTGGGCATTTGGAATTAAAGTAATAATTATTTGCATTCGATATATATATGTTATAAATTTTATATATGTCAAAAAATTCTGAATCTTGGTGAGGGGTTTTGGAATAATTCCTTAGGTCCCTGCAAAAATTCTCAGAAGAAAATAATTGATTTAGTATTTTTTTATTAAATCAAAAACAAATGTCAGAAATTGGAAAATAGAAACAAATAAAAGAGAGAGAGAGAGAGGGAGAGAGAGGAAGAGACTTACCTGGCACTCACCTGGCAGCGCACCTGGCCCAACTACTGTTGGCCAACCCACCGCAGCCGCCACCGTCTTCAACCTCCTGCCAGTAGGCAGGAGGGCGTGTGGCCGCCGTGCGCGCACACGCGTGCGCCACCTCCTACTTTCTGTCGCCGCCCTGATGTGCCTGGAGACGCCATGACACCCCTGGACCTCTCTCACTCTCTCCTGTGCTCTTCACCTCCTCTGCCGCCCTCTCTCTCCCGCGACCGAACGCCACCATCGCCGCCGCTCACCGTTGCCGCAGCCACAGCCACTGCCTCGCCTCCCTAAGCTGTCCCCGAGCTCCGCTATGACGTCGTTGTCCTCTCCACCGAGTCAAGCGGTGCCAGGAACTCTGCTTCATCCCCAACGCCGTTGTCTTCAACCTTTGGCTGACGAGATCGCCTCCGCCGCCCTGTTCTCTCCGGTCCTCCTCCGAGCTCGTCGTCTGCACCGCTGCAACCAACGTGAGTCCCTCCCTCGAACCACTCTCTCTGTTGTCTTATTTGCATGCCGTAGCTGTCGCTTCATTGATGGCCGAGAACCACCGCCGCCTGAGCTCGTCGCTGACGCAGCTCCACTGACCCAATGGTCACTCCGGCGTGCCTAACGTGATCCCTGACTCGCGTAGTGTATCACTAGTGCAAAACCCCGTCCATTTGCACGCTGTGGCCTCGATCTCGAGCTCACCCGAGCTTCGGCAGCCGTCGAGGTCGAAGCTGTGTCCAACTCTGGCCACCTCGCGCCCTCCTCCTGCCACCGTCGGATGCGCGCGAGCTCCAGCTCCTCGTAGATGTGCTCGGCCTCCGATTTGGTCGCCGTAAGGGAAATTCCGAGCCCCTCCGCCGTCTCTGTTCTCGCCGGCGACGAGCCGTGGGTCAACTCCGGCAAGTTTGACCCCGGTTGGCTGGGTTTGACTCCCCTCTGAGTCACTGACTTCTGGGCCCAGCCTCTGTTTTAATTAAGCTAATTTTATAATTAGCACTAACAATCTTTGTTAATTAGTTAAGACACTGACCCATGGGACCCACACGTCACGTTTGATTCCAGTCAGCGCTGTTGACTTGCTGAAGCAAGCATAACGCGGTGCTGACGTAGTAATTGTTTTTCTGGATTTATTATAATACAAAAATTCCTGAAAATTGCTTAAACTTCAAATATCACAGAAATTCAACCGTAGCTCAGATTGAAATAATTTATATATGAAAAATTATAAGAAAAATTCAATCATATCCATCTATACTAGTTTCATGCATGACAAACCAACTTATACATATTGTATAAGTGAAAACACATAAAGGGCATTTAAAATGCTTAAGTTTGGAGTTGCATTTGAAACTTTGATTCAAGAGCTCCATTGAACTTGTTGCTGGTTGCATTAACACAAAGAACATCACATCTACATGCCATGTTCATGCATCATATTGTTGCATATGCTTGTGTATTGATTCCCGGCACCATCCTTCTCGATAGGTCCAACTCTGGAGACCGTTCTAGAGTACCTGTCAGAGGAGCAGTGCTCTACTGTTGATCTACCAGGCAAGCAAACCCCCTTGTTCATTCCGATACAATCCCACTCTCTCACTCCTGCTATCTGTTATTGCATTAGGACAACAACGATTCAACTGCTACTTTATGATGCGGTAGTTGAACCCATTCCTCTGCATGACCTACCATTGCCATAGTAAATAGTTGAAACCCCACTAGCATGTGTAGGAGTTGATTCAAGCCATGTTGTGTTCCTACCATGACATGCCTGCTATTGCTTAGAGTGTGTCAGGTTTGATTCATTGGGAATGAATTGGAGTGTTATGCTATGCTCTGATGCTGAGAGTTAAGTGTGTGAACACGATTTGGTAAAGGTAGCGGTGAGAGGCCATGTAGGAATACATGGTGGGTTGTCTCACTGGAACCGTCCTTAAGCACTGAGTTCTGTGTATGTTGTCCAATGACTTGCTACTACCACACATTGGGTTCCAGTAACTCGACCCCTCTCGACTTATTAACCGACTTGATCTCTGTCCAGGAGTTGCAACGAGTTTCATATGCTTGTAGGTAGTGTTATTTTTCTACCAAGTGGCACCCGGATGGTGGGCTTGGGAACCCTCATGACATCATTTGGGGTCGTGAGCGAAACCTCGGTCGGATCTCCTTGCGGATGGAACCCTAATAGGTGATAAACCTGCACTAGAGTCTTTTGTCGTTAGTCAGGTCATGGCCTACACCCTCGCCAGGCTTCCGCTTGAAGGTTGCCGAGATACACGACGTGTATATGGGGGTAAGTGGCGAGAGCATTTGCGAAGAAGTACACCCCTGCAGGGTTAACATAATCGATTTGAATAGCTGGGTCTGCGGATATGGACTTCTTGGATGCTTACGTGGTACATAGACAACTTGAAGTGGATACTCTAAAATGCTCAAGACAAGTGTGAGTGCTATGGATGGCCTTCTCGTAGGGAGACGGGAAAGAATCCATAGTAGTGTATTGTGTGGTGATTAGTGGACTCATGTGCGCTATCTCACCTCAAAGAAGTTACTTGTAGTAATAGAACAGGATAGCCACTGAGTCAAAGCTTACTTGTTGCAACTAAACCCCACATTGCCTTCTTGATACTAATACATGTATGATAGGATCTGATGTAAGTCTTGATGTGTACCTTTGTACTCACGTTACTTAATTTATGTTTTTGCAGAGAAGACTTCAGTCTCACGAGTAGATCCGCGTGGACTTCGACGTTTAGCTTGTTACCTTAGCTACGATCTTGTACCCTTGGGAGGGTCTTGCAGATAGTCAGGCTTCACAGCCTTTTTCATTTGTAGTTGTCTTTACCCAGACATGTTATGCTTCCGTTGCTTGTATGCTTTGTATGATGGGTCATGAGACCCATGTTTGTAATATCTGGCTCCTCGGAGCCTAATGAATAAATACTTTGATTCATAGAGTTTTGTTGTGATGCCATGTTGTATTTGCACATATCGAGCATAATGTGTGTATGTTATTGAAATGCTTGGTATGTGTGGGATCCGACAACCTAGTTGTTTATTCTTGGTAGCCTCTCTTATGGGGAAATGTCTCCTGGTGCTTCCACTGAGCCATGGTAGCTTGCTATATCTCTCGAACACTTAGGTTGGCCGGCATGTGTCCTTCTTCGTTCCTGTGTCTGTCCCTTCAGGGAAACGTCACGCGTAAGTCCTTGTAGCTTGCTACGACTTGGGTTCATACGTTGATGACCGACACATTCGTTGCTGGGTCATGTATTCCTGTCCCTATAAGTTAGTGCCACCTTGGTTTTACAACTAGTCATGTCGGCCCAGGTTCTTTGTCAAATGGGTGCTAGTGACACTATCTTATACGTGAGCCAAAAGGCGCAAACGGTCCCGGGCCAGGTAAGGTGGCACCCGTGGGGATACCGTGCGTGAGGCCGCAAAGCGATATGATGTGTTACATCCTAGACCGGTGTGACTTAGGATCGGGGTCCCGCCATCCACAGTCATGAATGGGAAGCTCTACAGGGAAAGTATTACTGGAGTGGCCCAGCGATGCAGTTCTCTAAAAGAAGGTCGACTGATTTTGGAAGAGATCCACTTGGGAACATGCGTCCATCATGCATCCTCTCGAACAATAGTGGCTAAGGCATTCCGAGCCAGTTTCTATTGGCCACGCGCCAATGAAGCGGCCACACAAATCATAAAGCATTGTGAAGGGTGCCAATTCTACGCCAACATGTCCCACAAGCCTGCATCTGCCTTGAAGACAATTCCGCTCGTGTCCTTTGCCGTGTGGGGTCTGGATATGGTTGGGCCTTTGCGCACTGGCAGAACCAGGTTCACTCACTTGCTGGTGGCAGTCGACAAATTTACCAAGTGGATCGAAGCCAAGCCCATCAAAAATTTGGACTCGTGCAAAACCATTAGTTTCGTGAGACAGCTGATCTTCAGGTTCAGAGTTCCACATAGCATCATCATGGACAATGGCTCTAATTTCGATTCGGAGGAGTTCAGAGATTTTTGCGCTTCCCAAGGCACTCCGGTGGACTATGCATCCGTCGCTCACCCGCAGTCGAATGGGCAAGCAAAAAGAGCGAACGGTCTTATTCTCCAAGAAATAAATACTCGACTCATGCGCGACCTTGAGAATGCAGCTGGCGCCTGCGTCACCGAACTGGCGTCTCTTTGGTGGGGTCTAAGGACGACTCCGAATCGATCCATTGAGCATTCACCGTTCTTTATGATGTATGGAGCCGAAGCGGTCTTACCGACTAACATCCTTCACAATGCTCCCAGAGTGGAACTTTACTCATAAGCTGAGGTGGAACAAGCGCACCAAGATGTCATCGATCTCCTTGAAGAAGAGCGTGAGATGGCTTTGATTCGGTCGATGATATACCAGCAAGATCTCTGTTGGTTCCATGCTAGAAATTTCAGAAATCCAACCTTTCATGAAGGGGATCTAGTCCCGCAAGTGGATCAGCAGCGCCCCCACAAGCTAGCCCCCGCATGGGAAGGCCCCTTCGTCATCACCAACGTACTGCATAACAAGGCCTAACACCTATACAACCTGAAGAAGCGAATCTGCAAACCACGCGCCTGAAACACCGATCTCCTTCATCGCTTTTTCACCAGATTCTCAGACAGTCAAGATGTAATAAAAGTACTCCTTTCGTTTGCTATCAAGACTCGACTCATGCAGTCCTATAAACTTTGTTGTTCATACCTGCATATGTGTCCCCCCCGGTGGGTGACTTAGCCGCGAAATCCGTTTTCGCCTTAAGTTTCAAAAACAATCCGAGTGAGAGCGCCCCTCTCAGTCGAGGGCTTAGCCGCGAACCAGATTCGCCTAAGTTTCAAAAACACTCCGAGTGTGAGTGTCCCTCTCACTCGGAGGCTTAGTCGCGAACCAGATTCACCTAAGTTTCAAAAACAGTCCGAGTGAGAGCGTCCCTCTCACTCGGGGGCTTAGCTGCGAACCAGATTCGCCTAAGTTTCAAAAACAGTCCGAGTGAGAGCGTCCCTCTCACTAGGGGGCTTAGCCGCGAACCAGATTCACCTAAGTTTCAAAACGCACTCCGAGTGAGAGTGTCCCTCTTACTCGGGGGCTTAGCCGCGAACCAGATTCACCTAAGTTTCAAAAACACTACGAGTGAGAGCGCCCCTCTCACTCAGGGGCTTAGTCACGAACCAGATTCGCGTAAGTTTCAAATACATTCCGAGTGAGCGCGTCCCTCTCACTCGGGGGCTTGGCCGTGAACCAGATTTGCCTAAGTTTCAAAAACAGTCTGAGTGAGAGTGCCCCTCTC
>LR738709.1:221493296-221591682 GCA_902687465.1 Secale cereale
AACCAGATTCGCGTAAGTTTCAAAAATACTCCGAGTGAAAGCGTCCCTCTCACTCGGGGGCTTGGCCACGAACCAGATTCGCCTAAGTTTAAAAAACACTCCGAGTGGGAGCGCCCCTCTCACTCGGGGGCTTCGCAGCGAATCAGATTCGCCTAAGTTTCGAAAACACTCCTAGTGAGAGTGTCCCTCTCACCCGGGGGCTTAGCCGCAAACAAGATTCGCCTAAGTTTCAGAAACACTCCGAGTGAGAGCGCCCCTCTCACTCGGGGGGCTTAGCCGCGAACCAGATTCGACTAAGTTTCGAAAATACTCCGAGTGAGAGCGTCCCTCTCACTCGGGGGCTTAACCGCGAACCAGATTCGCCTAAGTTTCAAAATCTCTCCGAGTGAGAGCGTCCCTCTCACTTGGGGGCTTAGCCGTGAACCAGATTCACCTAAGTTTCAAAAACACTCCGAGTGAAAGCGTCCCTCCCACTCGGCGGCTTAGCTGCGAACCAGATTCGCCTAAGTAATTAGATTCGTCTAAACACCTAATGGTTGTACTCTAAATTGCGCCACAAGTACAATGTCGGGTTGTACTCAGAGTTGCGCCACAAGTACAATGTCAAGTTGCATTCGGAGCTGCACCACAAGTACAACGTCGAGTTGCACTTGGAGTTGCGCCACAAGTACAATGTCGAGTTGTACTTGGTGCTGCGCCACAAGTACAACGTCCGGTTACACTTGGAGCTGCACCACAAGTACAATGTCGAGTTGCACTTGGAGCTGCACCACAAGTACAATGTCGGGTTGTACTCAGAGCTGCGCCATAAGTACAACATCAAGTTGCACTCGGAGCTACGCCACAAGTACAACGTCAGGTAGTACTCAGAGCTACGCCACAAGTACAACTTCCGCTCCGACTGAAGTGCAACCCACTCACTCGGAGACTCAGTTATGGCCCTGCAAGTTCAAAGTCAATGAATTAGAAGAAAAAAGCAGTTGCATCCTGATAAGAGCAATAGAGTTCAGATAAATACAGCTGAGTTCACAATCATGAGAAAAAGTACTCGGCATTAGGACCAAAGGAGTTTTAACAATTACAGAATCACTCGGTATCCCAAGGCAAATTGAGTCGAATCATAAAAAATTTCACTCCGCATGAGGGCTGGCAGGCTCGATTAAGGTGTCCAAGTCGATGCCATCTACGATCCGACTGGCCGCATCCAAGAAAGTTTCCATGAAACTCTGGAAGTGGAGCTTCTTCATGTTTGCCACCTTGAGAGTATTCAGTTTATCTTCCTTGACATGTTTGCAATGGACACGCACAAGCAAGAACACTACATCAGCCCCACACCGAGCGGCGGACTTCTTCCATGCCTGCACTCGGCCTAGGAGCTCATACAGTCAAGTAATAAGTGACTCAAGATCGTTTTGGAGCCGCTCTTCTGGACATAGCTCCTTGTCTATCCCAGCGAGTGCGGTCTTTAGTCGACTGATGTACCCCAGGATGCCCTCAAGGAGCGCTTTGAGTCGCAGTACGTTCATCGCGATGGCATGTCCCACAAGTGTCTTGCTAGGGTCTAACCCAATTTTGATTTGCTCTGTCTCCCGGTCAAAGCTTTGGCAGAATTCTGCATGAAGAACAAAAGTGTGAGTCGACAAGACTCTCAAGAAATATTGCTTCACGGGTGTTCTCAGTACAACATACCTTTAAGCGAGATGTACAACTTCTGAGAAAGGCTCCCCAAATACTCTTCCAACTCATTCCTCTTCAGAGTGAGTTGGTCGACCTTGTCGGACAATGCGATCTTCTTGTCCCGTAGCTGAGCAGCTTCCTTCTTCACTTCATTAACCGCAGTCTTCATGGTTGCATTCTCTTCCTCAAGCTTGCTGACTTAAGCCAGCTTCCGATCTGCCTCTGTGGTCTTCTCCTTGGCAGTCTTCTGAGCCGCAGCGAGGTCCGTATCCTTCTCTTCTAGGGCCTTCTTCATGGTTTCTAAAGAAACAACACTCCTGATTCGAGCTTGCAGCCGATGATTCTCACTTTGCACATCTGCCTGAGTGGAATTACTAAATTCAAGGAGTAGAATGGGAAAGCAACGGAGTTTCCAGTCGATGAAAAGTTTACCTCCCATGGTCCTCACTTCAGTCAGAGAATGCTCCAGCTTCTTCTTGGTGGCATCCGGCTCCACTTCGAGAGAGGTTTTCTCCTTTTCCATAGCAACGTGTTAACTCCCAAGTCCACAGGATTTCTGCAATAAGTTGAAGGACTAGTCAGTCGACAGGAACAAGAAAATGATGGATGGACTTAGTTAATGGACATAAAGATAAAGAGAGAGTTCTTAGACCGCTGTCGACTGCCAACAGTCGACAACGGTCTCGGGGACTACACCAAGTGGGTGCACTCAATGTGCCCCCACTGGTTCAGATTTGTCACTCGGAGAGGTCCATCTGATTCGAGTCCCAAAAAAAGAGGGATATCAGAGCTCTAAGACCCTCGCCGACCGCCAGGTGTCGATGACGGTCTCAGGGACTATACCCAATGGGTGCACTCAGCGTGCCCCCACTGGTTCTGATTGCGTATCAAGGAAAACCTACCGATTGAAACTACAAGTATAAGACCCCCGCCGACTGCTTGCTGTCGAGGGCGGTATCGGGGACTACACCCAGTGGGTGCACTCAACGTGCCCCCACTGGTTTTGACTTCTCACTCGACATGGCCTGTCGGTCAGAGTGAGCAAAGCTACATGACAAACTTAAACACCTAGTTGGTGTACAAACGGACTCAAGGTGCAGACCTATAATAGATGCACATTAAAGGTACCAAAATACTCATCCACTGGCATCTCTCATAGGCAAAGCAAAGACAAGGCTGAAGCTTCAGAAAAACAATCAGAAATCAACTTACAATCCCACTTACTCAGAAATTTGTTTGAAGGGAGGAGTTGGCATCATAGGCACCTCTGACGGCTTCATATGCCACCTTCAGTCGATCCACCATTAGTCCAGCTTGGAGCATGGCTTCCTTGGCAGCACCCACCTAATCCTCAGGGACATGGTACAGTGCAAACTGAGGTGGAGCTAGTGGCGGAGTTGGAACTGGTGGTAGAGTTAGAGCTTGCGGCACCATTGATGTGCTCGGAACTGATGGCTGCCCGGCCAGGCCTGAAGCATGAACAATCGATGCGGGCAGTTGGTCAGTCGACATGGGATCACCAAAAGAAACCATAGCACAAGACGGGCCTCCAAGCTCCTCAATAACAGGCTCACCAGGCGAGCGAGTCGTGCGACTGGCAGGCGCCCTCCTGCTCGAAGGTCTACCCCTCCTCCCCGTGCTCCTCTGGCCCTGATCGTCATCATCTGGAAGCTGGATAATATGTGCTGGCCCTGTGGTTTCGTCAAACGAGATCTCAGTCGACCAATCCAGCCGAGTATCAAAAGGCAAATTCGCTCGTCTCAAGTTTACTTGCTTGTGAAGTGACGACGTGGGAAGTTTCTGCATCGCCTTGTTCCTCATCGATCTCCATGTGAGACGTGGCAGAAATGGCGACCTTGAAAATGAAAAATCCCACTCAGTTAGAATGAAACCAAGAATTAGCGACAATAACAGACAGATAAAAGGGAGAAACATTCACCCTGAGATAACGGGAACATCCCCTTTGATCTTGGGCAGGGTCTTCCGAGGTTTGGCGGCGGCGACTTTGGCTTGCTTCACAATTTTCTCAGTCGGGTACGGGGTGGAAGTCTGACTGCGCTTTGAGATCTTAGCACTCGATGCCACCGCCTTGCCTTGGCCACC
The DNA here is from genome assembly GCA_902687465.1 of Secale cereale. Taxonomy (NCBI): domain Eukaryota; kingdom Viridiplantae; phylum Streptophyta; class Magnoliopsida; order Poales; family Poaceae; genus Secale; species Secale cereale. The sequence continues at coordinate 221,497,077 of LR738709.1, forward strand.
CGCGGGGTCTTGCGTTTGCGTGGAGTGCCTCTCAGTGCGGGACGGCGACTCGACCCCGTCGCTGCTATCCGAGTCAGAGTTGTCTTCGTCGTCTTCTTCCTCATAGTCGACGTTGGCACTCCCTTCCTCACTCCCGCCATCCTCCAAGTGCTGCTCTCCATTTGGCATAGAATACATGTTCATGAAGACATGCAACACACCAGTCGACGAGTTGAGACGATCCCAAGAAAAGTGGCATACGAAAAAACACAAGAGCAATTATCACTCGACAGAGTAGCGCCTAACCTCCCCTGGAGCATGCTCGGTGTCGTATGGTAAGATCCGCGTGGGTTGTCCTTGTTCCCAGTGATGCTCATCAGCCACTGGGCCACCGTCTTCTCTCTAACCTCCACTGGGTGGATTCGAGCGCTATTATTTGGGCCCGAGTACATCCACATGGGATGGTCACGAGCTTGTAGAGGCTGGATGTGGCGAATCAAGAACACCTCCAACAGGTCCATGCCTGTCACCCCACCCTGAACCAGAGCAACTTCGGTGTCGACCAAAATGGCAACTTCACCTTTCTCCTCCACAGTAACTTGCATGGAACGGGCTTGATTGATTCTATGTAAACAATACTGGGGAAGTCCAGTCGGATAGCCAGGAGTCGGAATGTCCTTGAAGTAGAACCAAGTCGACTGCCAACCCCTAACTGACCCGAGAAACATCATCAGAGGGAATGTACTCCAGCATCTCATCTGGATTTCCAGCCCCCCACACATCTGAACCACATGTGTCTTTTCGTCAATCGGATTGGCTTTCTTCACTGGCTGAGATCGGCAGGTGAAAATATGTTTGAACAACCCCCATTGAGGCTGGCACCCCAAGAAACTCTCGCACATCATGATGAATGCAGCAAGGTAGGAGATGTTGTTGGGGGGGAGTGATGGATCTGAGCACCAAAGAAATTCAAGAAACCTCGGAAAAATGCGTGAGGAAGCAAAGAAAGACCTTTGTCGACATGGGTGGTGAGCCGAACACGCTCGCCCTCGCGCGGCTCGGGCTCTGTCTCCCTCCCCAGCAGCCTCCAAGACCCAGGCGTGATGAGACCATCAATGGTGAGGCCATACAAGTCCTCTTTGGTGACCATCGAGCGGATTTAGTCCCCTTGGATCCAACCAGGCGGCAGACCGAACCGCAAAGTCGATCCCTTCACCAGCTTCTTGCCCTTGGACGCTGCTTTCTTCGCAGGTCCGTCTTTCGCCATCGGTGACGAGCTCTAGCGAGGCAATGGGAGAGGAGAAGGGGAAAAGAGGCGAGCGGAGAAGATAATGGGAGCCACAGTACCCTGTCTCGGTAGTAGCGCCCTATATATCACACCTCCGAGTGGCTGGCCAGCGGGCCCGGGCGATCCAGTCACATCCCGAAACAGCTGGCTACTCGATACGTGGCGAAAATGGCAGCATGGGGATCGAGGAGCCCCTGACGGCACGTTCCTATTACTGCACCAACGCCCCGTCCCGTCCCGTGCGCTTCTCCATGCTTCAAAATCCTGAAAAATCTGGAGCGCGCAGGGCAGTAAATCACGCCAAAGATATATCGGCCCATCCGGCTCGGTAACAGACCAAACGAATTCACTCGACAAGTCTCGAAAGGCCAGAATGGATAGAGGCAACTGGGGAAGAAGCGAGTCACGAAACGCGCCACTTGGAACTTCAAGATATTCACTCAGAACTTCGAGGCGTATTCGACCTGCTCTGGTCAACCTCCTCCCCAGTCGACCCTCAATCCATTTAGGGGCTAATGACGAAGACATGTACCTAGGGTAGGGTCTTAGGCCTGACCTGCATGACCTACCCAAGGGCACTATACGAAGACCAAGAGAGACTCCACGGAGTATACCGACTGAAATACCCCGTAGTGAAATACATTCGACAGGAAAAGTAACTCAGATAACTCATTCCCATTTGACGCCGCAAGAGTTCAATCGACGGCCAAGATCCCAAAGGCCACACCTGAGGAGCAATAGACAGGCGTTCACTCCATAGCCATAAAGACCATTAGTATAGACATTATCAGTAACGTTAAAGATTTAATTCTAATTGAACCCTTGTGTAACTAAAGGCTGGAGAGGTCCGGCGCACTCTATATAAGCCACCCCTCCCCTCGGGCACAAGGGTTCACACCCTCTGTAACTTCAACACAATCCAGTCGACAAGCCTCCGCGGCACGAAGACATAGGAATTTTACCTCCTCAGAGAGGGGCCTGAACTCGTAAATCCCTTGTCACAACCTTTTCGTAGCTAGGACTCTGCCTCCTTCCAACCCCCTACTCTTAATGTCAAACTCGTTCTCACGACAATCGGTGCCACCGAGATGAAGTTTTCCCTAGGACCTAACACATATGTTCCATCGAGTAGTTCCAGTCGGTCCAATCGAGGTACCTAACATTCATATTTTTGCACATATCGGTGCCACCGAGTTTACAAATCGGTGCCACTGAGATTGGTCAAAACTGTGTAACGGTTGGATTTTGTGTGGAGGCTATATATACCCGTCCACCCCCTCTTCCTCAATGAGGAGAGCCATCATAATGTGCCTACACTTCCACCATTCATTTTCAGAGAGAGAACAACCTACTCATGTGTTGAGATCAAGAGATTCCAGTCCCATCATTTGAACCTTGATTTCTAGCCTTCCCCAAGTTGCTTTCCACTCAAATCCTTCTTCCACCATAACCAAATCTGTGAGAGATAGATGATTGTTGGGGATACTATCATTTGAAGCACAAGAGAAAGGATTCCATCATCAACACACCGTCAATTACCTTATGGAGAGTGGTGTCTCTTAGATTGGTTAGGTACCGCTTGGGAGCCTCCGACATGATGTGGAGTTGAACCAAGAAGTTTCTAAAGGCAAGGAGATCGTCTTCTTCGTGAAGATCTACCCAAGTGAGGAAAGTCCTTCATGGGCGATGGCCATGGTGGGATAGACAAGGTTGCTTCTTTGTAGACCCTTCATGGGTGGAGCCCTCCATGGAATTGCGCAGCTGTTAGCCTTCATGGGTTCATTGATGTATCCCACCTTGATGTATGATAGCACCACCTATCGGAACCACGCAAAAATTCTCCGTGTCTCCATTGCCTTTGCACACTCCAATCCCATCTCTTTACATTCTTGCACTTTCATGATTTACTCTTTCCGCTCATCATACTATTGTCATGCTTGTGTAAAATGTATTGTGTGTCCATTAACTTGTGCTAAACTCAACCTAACTTGAAGAAATTAAAAACTACAACTTTTATTTGTGAAGGGTCTAATCACCCCCCTCTAGACCCCTCTTCTCGATCCTTTCAGTATGTCGATCTTGTAGGCGATGTTGTCGTACCGTGCGAGCACCTTGAAGGGTCTGTCGACATGTGGTTGTAGCTTGGACTTGCGCCCATTGGGGAAGTGTTCCTTACGAAGGTGTAACCACACAAGATCTCCAGTGTGGAATATCATGGGTTGCTTGTTGAAGTTGATCTTGGTCGCGAGTTCTTGTACATGGTGCTCGATGGTGTGCCTTGTTTCTTCATGCATCTTCTTTAGATAGCTTGTCTGGGCACTCGCATCCATGTTGATGCGCTCTTGCAGAGGTAGAGGTAGAATGTCCAATGGGTACAAAGGATTGAATCCATAGACATCCTCGAAGGAGGACTTGTTAGTAGTCGAATGTCTTGCCCGATTGTTGGCGTACTCGGCAAAGGGTAAGCATTCCTCCCACAACTTGATGTTCTTGTTGATCAACACGAGTAGGAGAGTAGATAGCATCCAGTTTGTGACCTCTGTTTGGCAGTTGGTTTGTGGATGGTATGCCGAAGAGAATAGGAGCTTGATTCCGAGCATGGCGCATAGCGTCTTCCAAAAGTAGCTAAGGAACTTCATGACGTGGTCTAACATGATAGTCTTTGGCACTGCATTTAGACACAATATTTCCCTACAATATTGTCGGCTTTCTGGGTACCAGGGTACCCAGCCTTGCCTGCCGGCAGCCCATGACATGGCACCTTTTCAGGCCTGGTACGGCCCATCTTCAACATCGACACTCAAGACCCTGGCGAGGGACCAAGCCTCGCGGGGCGAACGACACCAAGACCTCCAGAAGGGGCAGCCTTGGCTGGCTGGCTCCCAAGGAGCGGAGAACTCTATGCAACCCCCACCTCGGGAGGTTTGCATGACGCAAGCCATGACGACCAATGCCAGGTGGGCGCCAGCGGGCACAGTACAATAGTTTCCTCTTTCGTGCTAAGGAAGCAGGCACAGGCGCAGAGTCCCGAGGAATCTGCCAAAGGTTTCCATTCCAGTGCAACAAGACCAAGATCGTCAGGACTGCAAGACGGAGATCATCACCGTGCCCACCATGGCATCAGGGTCAGATGCTTTGCAGGCGAAGACCACCTTTAGTCAGGATAAGATGTACTAGTTTTTCCCCTTCAAAATTTGCCGTTGTGGGATCCCATCCCGCCAAACTTTCGAGGAAGAGGACCAAGGCCACTATATAAGTAGGATAGCAACCAGCCCACAAGGGGACGGATCATTGAGACCCTCTATTCCACCACCTAGCAAGAACACCTCTCCTCCGGAAGTCGTTCACCCATTGTACTAGTTCATCCACAACCCATCTCGAGGCTAATCCACCATACTGCTGGAGTAGGGCCACTCACCACTAGGTGGCCTGAACCAGGATAAACAACCTCGTGTCTCTTTTACATTCCAGTTCATGTTGCTAGTTGGTTAGACGGCGAGTAGTTAGATAGGCGAGGTTGAGATCTTCGCACGCACCCGAGAGGTCGAACCTAGTAGGGTTTTGCGGAGCCCTGAATCCGACATTTGGCGCGCCAGGTAGGGGTGCGTCGAAGCTCCTCTTCGTCCGTTCGGTTCATCATCGCCTCACCGCCTCATGGCTGGCATTTCGCCGGCTCACACCGAGCCAGGCGACGCCTCTTACCGGAGAAGGCCTCAACCTTGCGCCCCATGTGGTCCGTGCGCCACCCAATGCCACCGGCCGCGGCCGGCACAGGTGATCATTGATCTCCTCCATTCAACGCCGCAACCTCTCCAATGCACAGTCATTGAACTACGCAATGGCAACAGCCCCGCACATGCGTCGGGAGCATGCAACATGCGGGCCATGGCTGTGGTAGCCCGGGAACTCCCCTACGATGCAGGTTGATGGAAGGCGGCTGCGACGCCCTGCTGGAGAGAGTAGCGGAGCTGCTTGAGGAAGCATGAAGGGGCACCCCGCCCTTCTATCGCCAGTCGGCACCTCAGGAACCACCAGGAGCACACGCCAGCTTCCGCGGGACTCACCTGGCTCCTCTCAAGGAGCCCTGGGATCCTGGAAACACCCATCCGAGCCGCAGTGCCATACGCCAAGCGAGAGGGGTGATGCTCGCGGACGTAGCGAGCCCGAGCGGCGTTCCGCAGGGTAGCAACGGGCCAGCACTGGGTGATCACCATGGCCAATCACCGCGCCAACCGGACAGATACGTCGCGTGGCAGGATAATGACACAATGACAAGAGCAACTGACACAGCTGCGTCGCCAGTGGCAGATCCGCCATATTCGCCTGGGAATCCTCAACTGTTTCCGCAACCGGCCTAGGAGTTAGGACCAAGCGAGATGGACTTCCCTCACGAGGCCTTATGGAGCTTCATCAATGCCTTCGTCAGCTACAGCCGCACGGTACAGCCGATGTCTCCGGAGCATGCTTATGCTAACCGTGAACCATAGGTGAACCAGGCCACAACAGCATCCAGAGCCCTTAGGGCGGCGTCCCTGCCTTAGGCCAAGTTGGCGCGCTGGGATGTGCATGAGGAAACCTTGGAGCCAGGGCTTTCCCCGTGCCGTGTGGAGCGAGGTGCTGGACGGCGATAGGTCCTCTGCCGGGGGAGGTGCCAGAGAGCTCTTCACCCCAGCAGAGGGTCCGTGTTCGCCGTGGGTGCCTCTATCGTCCTCCTTGCCCCTTGGCCTTGTCCTGGTTTCCGGACGCCCCAATGGTGGTCGGGGGTGGCGCAAGGCGGGACCCTCGTCTGGTGATATGAAGTAAGGCTCAGCATGTGAAGGTCTCTGCTCGTGACACTCTCATGTAATAATGAGTGGGGCCGTACATGCCCCCGAGTCTCTGGAGAGCCACCATCGGGCTTCGGGGGCTCCACCCCACGTCCAAGTCGAAGCACCATGCTCCGCGATGGCCGTCGCCACTGTCCCCCAATGACTATGCTCACATCCACTGAAAGCACTTAGCTCCGCGCTGGTGGGAAGAGAAGAATACTAGCTAGGTGCCGGACGCGACTGTTCGCTTTCGCCCAGTTTTCTGTAATATTCAATTCGCCACTTTCTGGACTAAGATTTGGAGCTCTCTTATGTTGTCAAAATGGGGCGGGGAGTTGCCTTTTTCTCTTGTCTTGCAGGGGTTTTTTGCTTTCTGGTTTCTCGTTTGCCAAGTGAGGCTCACATCCGCCATCCCTCCCTGTGAGCACCTTGCGAGTGGGGGCTGGGCATGGCACGTGCGCACTGGGCTCCTCGAGCCAGCCCGGGGACGCCAAAGCAACTTGGGGCCAGTGGCACAGTTGCCATGTGCACACCCTACCGTCGTCCGACAGTTGGCTCCTCGCAAGGCACTCTCAGGCAGGCTAGCAGGCTCCTCAGGAGGCACAAAGCCTCATGAGCCCTCGGGATTGTCTTTGGAAGAAGGTGTTACCACGGCATCAGGACCAGCTCAAGATCTAGGGAACCAGAGATAAGTCACAAACAACTACCCCGCTCGGGAGCCCGCAGGCTCGCAGCGGCTTAATTCAGATCCTACCTCACAAAGCATGTCATCATTTCACACATCGCAAAGGGGCAACCGCTTTTTCTTCAAAAATACTTTCACGCCCCCTCCCCCACTCGAGGTTCCTGCATACAGGTCGAAGTAAAAAGTTAATGCGAACTTAGTGGGAGGATGTGAGGATTCGCTGTCGCAGGCTTCTTCTTCATCTTCGTCGCCCGCATCACCTTCTTCGGCAGCAATCAAGATTGTGTCATCCTCAGGAGCGAACTCTGCGACCAGGGCATCCACATGGTCATCCACCCATTTCTCCAGGTTGCCCCGAATAGCCCGAGGGGCGGGGGCTATCGCGGCATCAAAATCGAAATGATGGTCAAGATTCTGGAGATGGCTGAAGACGCGCGAGAATGCGTGCCCGAGCAGGCCACGACTTCTCTCTTCAACGAGCTCGCGGGCCTTGCGGCCTGACCCTCAAGGCGAGTCACGATCTGGGTGAAGAAACGGAGGTGGCCGGGGTAGTCATCCTCATGCATATGAGGAGCGCTCTCCTCGCAGATGGGTCCCAGTGCTCGATTGGCCCTTACCCGAAGAGACTGGAGCATCGGGGTATGCTCATGCTGGAGCTCCAAGCGGAGGCACACCTTGTCTTCGTTCTTCTTCACAAGGGATGCGGCGTCATCAATTTGCCGCTGAAGCGAACGCAGTTCGGCGCAGGTGGATGCCAGGTCGTCCTGGGCTAAGGCCTGGGCATGCCTGGCGGCCCTCTCGTGTTCTTCTGCCTCGTCCAGCTTTGCCCAAAGGGCAGCAGTCCTGCCGTCGGCCTCGGCGCCTAGGAGTTCAAGCTTCAAGCGGTGCTCTTGGGCAAGAACCGCGCAACCCTTCGTCACCCTCTGGTCAACCTCCTCCTGGGCCTTGGCCTCACGGATGGTAACGGCATCCTCAGCCATGGTCACTTGACGCTCCCTCGCCTCGCGCTCAAGGTCCAGGCTATGCTCCGAGGCTTCTAGCATCAGCGCCTCTTCGCGCTTCTGGATCTCCTCCTCTTCGGAAGGTGCTCCCTTCATCAGCACCAAGGCGGCCTTGTGCGCCTGATCCGCTATTCAATGGCGGCATTCGAGGCATGAAGTTCCCGCTCGTGCTCCTTGGCGGCCTCGTGGCAGAGGTTAGCGACCAAGGCCTCCTCCAAGGCCCGAGCACAGCCCTCCCGTGAGGCCGCAAGCTCCAGCGCGGCCTTCGTGTTGGCGCGCTCATATTGAAGATGGCTGAGATTGATGCCCACCTTTAGCTTGTGCTACTCCTGCGCCAAGCGATGGCTCTCCGACTCAAGACACGCATCGACATCAGTGAGCTCTTTCCCAAACCAGCCAAGTGCACTAGCAGCCTCATGGAGAAGGGCGTGACGAGCGGGGCTACGTCTGCGCGTGAGCTCCAACACGTGCTCAAACCCCTCCTCGACGCAGGGGGCTGTCACAGGGGCGCAAGGAGTCTTGTTCGTCCCTCACGAGGGGCTGGTGTCTGGCACCCCCAACCTCCATATTGGCCCTCGCGGATGGACTGGGTGGCGCAACCCTAGCACTTGAACACAGACTTGGAGCCGAGGAAGCCCAACCACTCGCATGGATGAATGGGAAAGCCCTTGGCATGCCCTTGGCGCCTCGGAAGCAGCTCCAAGGCGATAACACAGGAAGCCATCGGTCCTCCAGAGGTACACTAACCTCGCAAGCTGTCACCGCGTCTCGCACGAGCACCTAGAGTGGGGAGCCCGAAGCCGAGGACGGGTCAAGAGCCCCCGAGCGGTGGACCTCATGAGCCTTCCTAGCCATGACCGGCGGAGCCTTGGAGAGGCAAGGTCAGGAAGAGGCTCTGCGCACAGAGAACCACAAAGATAAGGCACTTACCTTTTCGCTGCTTCGTATTTCCTCTGTTTTAGGGGCCGGAAACCACTGTTGTCATGGCCCCATGGCTTTCTCTCTTTGCAAAGTGCCTCCAGGTCTGGGCGAAGCAGGCCGAAAACTGGGGTGCTATGCTCCGCAGCTCGGGGACATGACATGGCTTCGGAGGCGCGCGCAGAGCTCGTGCGCAAGACTTTGCCAGTGGCTATGGGGCGCGCCTGCTAGCAACGGGTGACCCCGGGAGTGCACGCAGGGACTCTGGGAGCAGCTGCCTCAAGAGCATGGGGCAAACTCTTCTCCTCCCTAGTCACCTCAGGAGTGCCCGGTGGTGCCCGCCCCTCTACACACGCATTTGGGGCGTGCGTTGCGGGATCGTCAAGTACTGGAGTCACCAAGACAGGGTTCTCACGGGGCTCTCCAAGGCCCTCCGGGAGCAACCCCCACTCATCAAAGAGGGGCGTCTGCTTCATGACACTCTCCTTGTTCGAGCAGTTGTACAGGAGGTAGCCATTCTTCGGGAGCTTGACAGGCGCCGGGTCGGCGGTCAGGAGCTCAAGCACTACGCACATTGTTTCGAGAGGGAGCGAAGGCACATGGAGCATAATCCGGTATTCGGGGCCAAAGAAGGTCCACATCGGGCGAGAATGATGCTGGAGCGGGGTGATGCGCTGCCCGACAAACTCCCTCACCACCATTGGAGCGGTCACACTGGCTCTTCTCAGCCCGGCCAGCCTTGTCCAAACAAAGACGAGATGCCGGTCGACCAGCTCCTCAGGGCAGCAACCAGAGCTGGGCTCCGTTGGTCTTCGCTGGAGGAGAAGTAAGGGACTAAGAGTGGTGGCATCCACAAACACCCATTGCTTCCGGAATCCCTTCACATCCGGATGGAGCGCGAAGTTGATACCTGAGCCAGATGTCACCACTTCAGCTTGGAAGGCCACGCACCCCGAGCACTGGTGGATGTCGATCAGGCGAAGCGAGAAAAAGTGGCGGAACAAGGTGACAGACGGGGCGATGCCCACCATATCCTCACACATGAAGGCGAGGGTGGTAAGGAGGACGAGGTATGCGGGATCCCGATGCAACACCTGGATCTGGTAATACGTAAGCATGGCGTTGAAGAAATCGGAGAAAGGGGGGACCAATCCAACAAGAAGAGCGTGGAGGTGGATAGGGATCTGAGTGGCCTCCATGTCCTCTAAGCATCGGGAAGTAGGCCAGAACACCATCGCTTTCCACTCATTGGAGCCGGTGGCGAGAGCCGGCTAGACCATGGGCAGCCCCTCCGAGTTAATCACCGTCAACCGGTCAAGCGCAGGCTCCCAATCGAGCTGAGACTCGGTGGGAGCACTACTCCTCCCCTGCTTCTTCTTCGACCTAGGGGCCATGGAGCCTAGAGGAAGATTGGCGAGCCACCGAATCAAGGAAGAAGGCGGCGGGGTTGCAAGATGGAGAGGCGCGAGGAATGATGAGTCTGGGTGCGGCGTGCGAGTTTGGCAAGGTTATGCTGCTAGCAGGCAACCGCCAAGTCAAGTAGTTGACAGGCGGCGTGGGGGAGTGGAGACGCCAACGCCCAATCTAGGCGCCACAAGTCAACCGGGCCCGTGGGAGATTGGGGCCCGCAGAGCTTCGCCCTTGCCCTTTGGCTACGCCTCTAAGCCAAGTTCGAGTGTGCCTTGGGCCCAGCGGATACTGTCGGCGTTCTGGGAACCAGGCTACCCAGACTTGCCTGCCTGCAGCCCATGATGTGACACCATTTCAGGCTTGGTACGGCCCATCTTCAGCATCAACACTCAAGAACCTCGCGAGGGACCTAGCCTCGCGGGGCGAACGGCACCAAGACCTCCAGAAGGGGCAGCCTTGGTGCTATGGAAGCAGGCACAGATGCCGAGTCCCGAGGAATCTGCCAAATGATTCCATTCCAGTTCAACAAGACCAAGACCGTCAGGACGGCAGGATGGAGGTCATCACCGAGCGCACCATGGCGTTAGGTTCAGATGCTTTGCAGGCGAAGACCACCTTTAGTCAGGATAAGATGTACTAGTTGTGCCCCTTCAAAATTGGCTGTTGCGGGATCCCTTCCTGCCAAAAATTTCGGGGAAGAGGACTGTCGGATCTAGGGTTCCGGTAAAATCCTTAAGGTTAGAACTTTTGGGTGTGCATGAAGATCTCTCCTTCCGCCCTAGCTCGGCTACTCGATGACCCTTGGCTTAGCTCGTCAGATTGGAAGAACAAGGGACACAAGATTTTTACTAGTTCGGGCCACCGTTGTGGTGTAATACCCTAATCCAGTGTGGTGTGGTGGATTGCCTTGTAGGCCGATGAAGAACTAGTACATGGATGAACTGCCTCCTGAGGAGAGGTGTTCTTGAGCTCGGGCGAGCTTGAGGGTGTGTAAGAGGTCTCGATGATCCGATCCCTTTCTAAGGTGCTGGCTAGTCCTATTTATAGTGGCCCAGGTCCTCTTCCCAAATATTGAGTGGGAAGGAATCCCACAATGGACATATTTGAAGGGGGGCAGTGTCGGGACCCCGATCCTAAGTCACACCGATCTAGCATGTAACACACCATATCACTTTGCGGCCTCACGCACGGTATCCCCACGGGTGCCACCTTACCTGGCCCGGGACCGTTTGCGCATTTTGGCTCACGTATATGATAGTGTCGCTAGCATCCATATGACAGAGAACCCGGGCCGACATGGCCAGTTATAAACCAAAAGTGGCACAAAATTACAGAGACAGGCATTCATGACCCAGCAACGAACGTGTCGGTCATCAACGTATGAACCCAAGTCGTAGCAAGCTACAAGGACTTAAAGGAACAACGCGTGACATTTCCCCTAAGGGACAGACACAGGAACGAAGAAGGACACATGCCGGTCAGCCTAAGTGTTCCGGAGCAGTAGCAAGCTACCAAGGCTCAGTGGAAACACTAGGAGACATTTCCCTGTAAGATAGGCTACCAAGGGTAAACAACTAGGTGTCGGATCCCACACATACCAAGCATTTCAATAACATACACGCAATATGCTCAATATGTGCAAATACAACATGGCATCACAACAAGACTCTAATAAACAAAGTATTTATTCATTAGGCTCCGAGGAGCCAGATATTACAAACATGGGTCTCATGACCCGACATTCAGAGCATACAAGCAACACGCGGAAGCACAACATGTCTGAGTACAGACATCTACAAATGAAAAAGGCTGAAGAGCCTGACTATCTACAACACTCGTCCAAAATCGTAGCTGAGGTACAAGCTACTTGTCGAAGTCCAAGCGGAACTACTAGTGAGACATCAAACCTATCTGCAAAACATAAATTAAGCAAACATGAGTACAAAGGTACTCAGCAAGACTTACATCAGATCCTATCATACATGCACTTGTATCAAGAAGGCAAAGTGGGGTTTAGTTGCAGCAAGCCAGCTTTGACTCAGTGGCTATCCTGTACTACGATTGCTGGTAACTTTGAGCTGGCACACACGAGTCCACTAAGCACCACACAATACACCACTATGGATTCATTCCCGTCTCCCTACGAGAAGGCCGTCCATAGCACTCACACTTGTCTTGAGTATTTTAGAGTATCCACTTCAAGTTGTCTATGTACCACGTAAGCATCCAAGAAGTCCATAACCGTGGACCCGGCTATTCGAATAGATCATGTTAACCCTGCAGGGGTGTACTTCTTCACACACGCTCTCGCCGTTTACCGCCATGTACATCTCGTGTATCTCGGCAACCTTCAAGCGGAAGCCTTGCGAGGGTGTCGGCCACGACCTGACTAACCACACAAGACTCTAGTCCAGGTTTATCGCCTATTCGGGTTCCATCCGTGGGGAGATCCGGCCGGGGTGTCGCTCACGGCCCCAAATGATGTGCGCAGGGTTCCCAAGCCCTCCTCGCCGAGTGGATCTACGCTTGGTACACCGTGCCACGGTGTCTAGTCTGTCCCAAGCCCACTGGCCGAGTGCCACTTGGTAGACTACTAACACTACCTACAAACACCAGAAACTAGTTGCAACTCCTGGACAGAGATCATGTTGATTAATAAGTCGAGAGGGGTCGAGTTACCGGAACCCAATGTGTGGTAGTAGCTAGTCATTGGACAACATACTCGGAACTCAGTTCTTAGGGACGGTTCCAGTGAGACAACCCACCATGTACTCCTACATGGCCTCTCACCACTACCTTTACCAAAAACGTGTTCACACACTTAACCCTCAGCATCAGAACATATCATTTCACTCCAATTCATTCCCGATGAATCAGACCTGACACACTCTAAGCAATAGCAAGCAAGGCATGGTAAGATCACATCATGGCTTCAATCAACTCCTACACATGCTAGTGGGTTTCAACTATTTACTGTGGAAAGACAGGTCATGCAGAGGAATGGGTTCAACTACCGCAGCATAAAGTAGCAGTTGACGTCGTTGTTGTCCTAATGCAATAACAGGGAGCAGGAGCGAGAGAGGGATTGTATCGAAATGTACAAGGGGGTTTGCTTGCCTGGTAAAACAACGTGCAGAGCACTGCTCCTCTGACAGGTACTCTGGATCGGTCTCCGGAGCTGGACCTATCGAGAAGAACGGTGCCGACAATCAAACACAAGCATATGCAACAATATGATGCATGCATATGGCATGAAAATATGATGTTGTTGAGCTAATGCAACTAGCATTCAATTGAAAGAAGTCCATTTGAACCAAAGGCTCAAATGCAACTTTAAAATAAGTATTTTAAATGCCAATTATGTGTTTTCATATAAACAGTAGGTTTAATTTCATTTGTCATGCATGAAAATGGTACAGATGGATAGATTGAATTATTCTGATAAATTTTCATATATAAATTATTTCATTCCGAGCTACGGTTGAATTTCTGTGATTTTTTGAAGTTTAAGCCAAATTCTGAAATAAATAAATCATTTAAGATTTATTTAAATAGCAGAACTGGATTACTGCGTCAGCATGACACAGGCATGACGTCAGCAGGTCAAAGGCTGGTCCAGAGTCAAACCTGACAGTGGGGTCCACTGGTCAGTGACTCAGTTAATTAACTGAGTTAATTAACTCTGAACTAATTCTAACAGAAATGTCAGCAGAGCAGGGCCCACATGTCAGTGGCTAATCTAGTTAGTTAATTAGTACTAACTGGAGTAATTAGCCGGGCGGGGCCCGCAGGTCAGTGAGAGAGGGGGGGAGGTCAACGGGTCAGTGGGGTCAAAGCACGCCGGTCAGCGGTCAAAACCCACCGGCGGCTCGACGCCGGCGACCACAGACGCGGCGGAGGGGCACGGAAATGCCGCTCCGGCGGTCATTTGGGCAGCGGAGACCACGGGCGAGATGCTGCAGCTCGTCCGCGTTCATCCCCGCAAGCGGTAGCAGCTGGGGCGGCCGGAGCTCGCCGGAAACGAGCTCGCGGCGGCGCCGGAGTTCGGGCCTCGTCGGGGTTGGAGCTACGGGGCACGGGGAGGCTAACGTAGAGGTGCTACGGGTTCCTGGTGAACCGGCGGATGCAGTGACACGCTCGGCTTGGAGCTTGTGTGGCTGTGGCCACGGCGGCGGCATTGCCAGCGGCGGTGAGGTCGGGCATCTGCGGGGGTAGGAGCTAGAGGCCGCAGGGAACTAGGGGAGTAGGGGGAAACGAACCGGGAGCTCACCACGGTTCTGCTGGGGGGTTTAGTGGCTCGGGGAGGCTTCTGCTGCGGCGAATTCATCGGCGGCGATCGTCGGCGTCCGAGGAGGAAGACGATGTCGACGGTGGCTCCACAGGGCGTCCGGCGTTTGGTGGCTTGACGGAGAGGACGAGGGAGTTGTGGCGGAGCTCTCGGGCTACTCGGAGAGGCGAGGGGGAGGCGGTGGCTACGGCAACGGCGATCGGCGGCGACGACCGCGCTCGGAACCGAGCGAGAGAGGGAGATAGAGGAGAGGGAAGGGGTCCAGAAGAGTGAGGGAGGGTCGGGGAGATCGCGTGGCGACTCCAGAGACCACCAGGCGGCGAGGGGGAGGGCAGGCAGGCAGCTCGCGTGGCGCTCCCGCCGTGCGCGCGCGCCGGCCACACGCCCCGCCTACTGGCGCGGGGAAGACGACAGGGGGAGGCTCGGTGGGCTGGGCCGGCCAGCCGCACTGTGCTGGGCCAACACAGGTAAGTCTGCCCCTTTTTATTTTCTTTTCTATTTTTTTCTGGCATTTGTTTTGATTTAATTTCTAAATTAAATCATTTGTTTTCCTTTTGACATGTTTATTTTGCAGGGACCTAGGAATTAACCCAAACACCTCAAAATAAAGAACCAGAATTTTGGACATATATAATATATATATATCCAAGCAAATAGCTATTGCATTAATTCCAAATGCCCAAAATAAATACTTATGAGCTCCTAATAATATTGGCTTGATTTTTATCCCTGACCAATATTTTTAGAGGGCCACATGAACATTTTCTTGGACCTTTTTGGAGCAATTTTTATTTGGGTCATTTGCAAAAGGGTTTCTGAGGGTTTCACAAGTCCTCATTTCAATTTCATTTGAAATTTAAACATGATGCAAACCACAAGACTAACCTAGTGCATACCAGAACTAGGGTTGTGACAACTCGCCTCCACTCGAAAGAATCTCATCCCGAGATTCAGGTGTAGGCGGGAAGAAGGTGGGGTACTCCAGTCGGAGACGATCTTCTCGCTCCCAAGTAGCTTCTCTCTCGGAATGATGAGACCATTGAACTTTGAGAAACTTGATGTTATAACGTCGGGTGACACGCTCTGCTTGATCCAGAATGCAAACGGGATACTCTCGATATGTGAGGTTATCTTGGAGATCAAGCGTTTCGTGGTACACTTCGCGGATGGGGGACTCAATTGGTAGTTGAGAGACGTGGAAGACATCATGAACTCGAGAAAGGTGTGGGGGTAGTTCCAATTGGTAGGCAACCTCTCCTCGTTTAGCGAGAATGTGAAAAGGATCAATGTAATGAGGAGCCAACTTGCCCTTGATACCGAAACGATGGGTACCCTTCAAAGGAGTAACCCGAAGATAAGCTTTGTCGCCAACTTCATAAGCCACTTCCTTATGATGACGATCATACTGGCTCTTTTGACGAGACTGGGCTGTTTTCAAATTCTCACGAATGATGCGAACTTGCTCTTCAGCTTCCTGGATCATATCCGGTCCAAAGAATTGTCTTTCACCGGTTTCTGACCAGTTCAAAGGTGTTCGACATCTTCGTCCATAAAGAATCTCAAAAGGAGCTTGCTTAAGACTGGATTGATAGCTATTGTTATAAGCAAACTCGGCGAAAGGAAGACATTTCTCCCAATCCATACTGAATGAGATAACGCAAGCTCTAAGTGTCACATCCCTAGCTAGCACTTGCATTAGGACCTGACTAGAGTGTGCATCATGTCTACTTTCAAAGAAAATTGAAATGGGATTAACAGAAACCCCAGCACCCCTCCCCTAACAACTAGGGTTTGATAAAATATTTTCCAATGTACCCAAAATGCCCTTCAAAATGTTCATCATTTCTGCCTTGGTCCTAAACCTCTGCCAAAAATGGTGCACATTTTTCTAGGACAATCTAGGGCTTTGGATTAAATCATATGGTATTTGAATTTGGGCATTTAAATGCTACAAAATATTTTAAATGCTCAAATAATCATAAACTATAATGTTTCCTACTGTTCATATTATATACAACGGGTATGACAAGTGTTATGAGTTACAAAAATGCTTTGGCATTTTATTTAATTAAACAAAGTTGCAAAAGAAATGAAACAGAAAAGAAAATAGAAAAAAAGGGAGAGAGAAAGCTTACCTGGCGCCCACCCGGCCCACCTGCCGGCCCAGCCCAGCTGCCGCTCCAGCGAGCTGCTTGGCTCGGCCAGGCAGGCAGGCAGGTGCTCGACAGCGACCGCGCCGCGCGCCACGCAGCTGCCTGCCGCCTTGCTTCACCCCCTCGCCGTCCTGGAGGGATGGTTCGACCCTCCACGTCCTCCTCGACCCCGCAGACACCTCCACCTCCCCCCAGTTGCTCTCCTCCGCTCTCCCCGCGCCATGGCCGACGCCGCCGTGTTCGCACCGTCGTAGAAGCCGCGTCCACCGTCGTCCCTGAGCTCCGCCTTGGTGTCCATCGTCTCCATCGTCCTCGACTGCTTCGAACAGGCCGAGTCCCGAGCGCTCGCCCGCCCTGGAGACGCCCCCGACCTCTTCTTCCCCAACTCCGGCCGCGGAGATCCCCCTCGCCGTTCTGCTCAGCTTCGACCACCCCGAGCTCGCTCCGGTGCTTGCTGCAACCCCTGTGAGCCTAGCTACCTCCTCCCCCTCTCCGTTGGCTCCCTTTTGCCCTGTAACGCACTGCACGAAGCTCGCCCGCACGCACCGCCGCCGTGCTCGCCGCCGGTGATGCTCCGGTGACCATCTGGTCACTGGCACCCGTCCAACATACTCACCGCAGCACGTAGATGCGAACGGTGCTACGCACGCATCGCCTAGGCCCCTGCAACCGTTTCTCCACACACGCCCAACGCCGGTCGCCGCCGTCGAGCTCGTTGCCGTCGTCTCCGGCCACCCAAGGTCCGGCGACCACCACCATCCGACGCGCAACAGCAAGGGCTATCCAACGCACCCAACCGCAGCTCGAGCCGTGCACCGTAGGCGTTTTCCGAAGCACGCCGCCGTGTTTGGCCTCGCCGGCGGCTAAACGCCGGCGAGTTGGACCTGTTTTGACCACAGGTTTGACCCCCTGGGTCAATGACATGTGGGCCCTGCCCGCAAGTCAAACCTAGTTTAGGTGTTAATTTAATTTTAATTAGTTAATTAGTTTAGTCACTGACACGTGGGCCCGGGCCCCACTGGCAGCTAATTAGTTTTAGTTTAACTCTAATTAACTCAGTTAATTAGCTGTGACACTGACATGAGGGACCCACTGGTCAGGTTTGACTTGGACTGGCCCTGTTGACTGCCTGACGTCAGCATGATGTCATGCTGACGCAGTAAAGGTTTTTCTGGGATTTTTAGATTTAAAAATAATTCAGGAAATTCCAGAAAATACCCAAAACTTCTAAAAATCATATAAAATCAACCATAGCTCAGATGGAAAAGATTTATATATGAAAAATGATCAGAAAAATCCAATCTTTCTAATGGCACTGGTTTCATGCATGTTTGAACAAGTTAACTTGCTGTATATATCAAAAACATGATAATGCACTTATTTAAATAATAGTTTGAACTTCAATTTGAATCCTTGATTCAAATAGGTTCAAACCCTTCTGGTTTTAGTTACATTAGCCAACACACATGCATCTTGCCATGTCATGAGCATGCATCATATTGTTGCATTTGTTTGTTAATGATTGTATCGTCAGTATTCCCTGTATTAGGTCCTGCTCCCGAGGATACTACTGCGTATCCAGTTGAAGAGAAGTACCCGACAACTACCTTGTCAGGCAAGCAATCATTGATCATTCCGATACAAACCCAATCTTCTCGCTCCTGCTCTCTTTTACTGCATTAAGGCAACAGCGCGTGAACTGCTACTTGCTGCGGTAGTTGAACCCTATTCCCTTGCATGACCTGTCATTGCCACAGTAAATAGTTGAAACCCACTAGCATGTGTAGGAGTTGATTGAGCCATGTGATGTGTGATCCACCATGCTATTTACTTATGTTGCCTGCTATGCTTAGAGTTGTGTCTGGTCTGGTTCATCTGGGTGATGGATCAGAGTGAAATGATCTTACCGATAAAGGGAAGGAAGTGTGGAATACGCTTGGTAGAGGTATCGATGAAAGGCCATGTAGGAGTACATGGTGGGTTGTTTCATTGGAATCGTCCATAGGACCCGAGATCTGTGTGTGTGATTCAAGTTACAGCTACTACCACACATTCGGCCCTGAAATATGACCCCGCTCGACTTATTGACTGCCCTTGTACTCTGTCCAGGAGTTGCAACTAGTTTCTGGTGTTTATAGTTTACTGGAGGTCGTGCACAGCGCTGACCCTCGGGGTGGGCTGTGATGCGACAGGTACGTGGCACGGTGTACCAGTTGCCCGTTTGGCGACTCGGAAACCCTGTACACATCGTTTGGGGCCGTGAGCGACACCCCGGCCGGATCTCCCCACGGATGGAACCCAAATAGGCGATAAACCTGGACGAGAGACTTGAGTGGTTGGTTAGGTCGTGGTCTACACCCACGTCGGCTTTCGCTTGAAGTCTGCCGAGCACATGTCATGTGCAGACGCTAAGTGGTGAAAACATGTGTGAAGAAGTACACCCCTGCAGGGTTATCAATCTATTCGAATAGCCGTTGTTCGCGGTATGAACTACTTGGTTGCTCTTACAGTTCATAGACAAGTTGATGGTTACTACTAAAAGCCTCAAGATAAGTGTCAGTGCCGTGGATGGCCCTTCCGTAGGATGACGGAAGAGGATCCTCGGTAGTGTATTGATGTGGTGAGTAGAGGACTCATGTTCGTAATAACATCTTGCAATCCGTTGAGAGTTGTAGTATAGGTTAGCCAAGGTCAAAGCTGGCATTCTGCTATAAACTCCACTATCCCCTTTGATAATGTTGCATGTATGATAGGTTCTGTGGTAAGACTTGCTGAGTACCTTTGTACTCATGTTTGCTTAATAACTGTTGCAGAGGAGAACCCTGCCCCTGCTGATGGGTTCTACATAGACGTTGACGTCGACGAGTAGCTTGACACCCAGACGGTGATCTGGAGCTTGTGAAGGGCCCTGTAGATAGTCAGGCTACACCAAGCCTGTTTTATTTTCTAAGTTGTCTGTACTCAGACATGTAGCTTCCGCTTGTGCTTGTATGACTGTATGACTTGAGTCTTGGGTCATGTGACCCCTACCTGTATGGATATGATATGTATGGCTCTTGGAGCCTTTTAAATAAAGTACTTTGAGTCATAGAGTTCCGTTGTGATGCAATGTTGTATTTGCACATATTGAGCATATTGCGTGTATGATTGAAATGCTTGGTAAGTGTGGGATCCGACACCTAGTGGTTTTCCTTTGGTAGCCTATCTTACAGGGAAATGCCTCCTAGTGATTCCAATGAGCCTTGGTAGCTTGCTACTGCTCGGAACACGTAGGCTGGCCGGCATGTGTCCTTCTTCGTTCCTGTGTCTGTCCCTTAGGGGAAATGTCACGCGTTGTTCCTTTAAGTCCATGTAGCTTGCTACGACTTGGGTTCATACGTTGATGACCGACACGTTCGTTGCTGGGTCATGGATGCCTGTCTTTGTAATTTAGTGCCACTTTTGGTTTATAACTAGCCATTTTGGCCCGGGTTCTCTGTCATATGGATGCTAGCGACACTGTCATATACGTGTGCCAAAATGCGCAAACGGTCCCGGGCCAGGTAAGGTGGCACCCGTGGGGTTACCGTGCGTGAGGCCGCAAAGTGATATGACGTGTTACAGCTAGATCGGTGTGACTTAGGATCGGGGTCCTGACAGCGTTGGCATCAGAGCTGGACTGCCTGTAGGTTTCTCAAGACAAACTGGTCGATGTTGAGTCTAGAAAAATTCTTAGTTATATGTAGGGGAATTGATTGTGGAAGGGAACGTAAGGCTCCTTTTACTCCTTTACCTTATGCCCTTCTGATCTGAGTCAGTCTATTCTTTCTACGGGGATTTAGGACTAGGCCTCTTATCCTTACTAGGTTCACGTGTTACTAATCCGTAGACTCTTAGGATTGTTGGTTTCAAGCCTCAGTTCAGTTTCTATCCTTTTAGTATGATGATTGTTGAACCGGAACCTTGATATGGAATTATTGAGTGGCTATGCTATCATTTGTATGGTGTCTCAAATCTTTGTTTGAGCATTTACAGTTGTTATGCTGCCCGATTTTTTCCAGAAACACTAATGCCTTTGCATTATTCTATGTTTCAGATGTCTGGCCGCATCCCTCACCAAGTGGTTCGTTTGACTCGGTGCATTAATGTGCCCGGTCACACGGCCATGCTAGTCCGTGTGATGACTGAGATCGGTTATCGCTGGTATCCTGAATACACCGTGGAGGAACAGTACCGGGATTTCAATCAAAGTCAGTATTTCTGCATAGTCCGGATATACCCCTCATATCCCGGAGCTAATGATCCCATCCATTGGTCTTATGGACTCGGGATTACCATCGAGATGGCAGTGCAGGATGCCGCTTATTCGATGATGACCATTCTCCGTGATAGGCATGCCTTGTTGCTGAACACTGAGTTCTGTTACATGCCAGCCTCACTTCCCGGAGAGGAAGGCTACTACACCGGTCTGTATACTGATGCTGCTCATGAAGAGCCACTGCTTCAGACTACTGTTCAGATGTTGGAGGATAGGGACCGTGAGGTCCGTGCCCTCCGAATGGAGCTGTATAACACTCGAGCCGCTCACTGGACTACTTTGACACGGCTTGCACCTGCTGTGCACGCCGGATATCTGGACATGCGGGATTTGTACCCCGTGCGGACTCGTTTGCCTGATCGCATGGATTGGCGTGACGTTGGGGGTATTACACCTCCACGTGGGCGTCGGTTACCACCAGCATCGGGACCGAGACCACACCCATGCCCCTATGGTCCACAGCCTTCGAGTGCTCGCGAGTTTCAACATCCGTCTGTACCACTTCCAGGCTACGGTGGTAATCTTTACGAGGATTACTACGCGAATGTCTGAGCTAGTCCGTGGTAGTAGTAGTATTGTAGTAGTTGTATTTCCACAGTCCTGCGCCTCTTGTGGAATATGACTTAGTGTGTACTGAATTCCGGAGGTGTAGTTAAATAATGTATAGGAGCTTGGAATGCCTCTGATGGGATGTATCGTCTTTCACCGCAGTTGTACTTTAGCCTTGGCTTGTACTAAACTTTGTATGGTGTGTATGACCACTGGTGTATATATAGCAGTTCCTATATTACCATGTCGTACGGATGAACATCTCTGCATTCTGTGTCATCCATTACATTCTGCACTTCTATGTCAAATTTTTGCCATCCTTGTCTAAACCGTTGTTTTGTTTTCCTAGGATGGTCAACACTCGCAACACTCCTGCTGCTCAGGAGCAGTGTGAGGCTAGTGAGGCTAGAGATGGAAATCTGCCCCAGCCACCCTCTTTGGCGGAAGTTATGCTTGAAGCAGAACGGAACAAGAGAGAGACTAACCGTCTGCTGGAACGCATAGAGCAGAACACTGGGTTCCGTCAGAGGAATGACGTGGTGTCAATCCACAATTTTATCAAGATGTGTCCACCAAAGTTCCGTCACTCCACTGAACCTCTGGATGCTGATGACTGGCTACGTAGTATCACCCACAAGCTACACTCTGCCCGTGTGGCCGAAGCTGACAAGGTTATCTACGCCGCCTACCATCTTGAGGGCCCTGCCAGTCTTTGGTGGGAAAACTTTGAAGCTATGCGTCCTGCTGGCCAAGTCACTACCTGGGTTGAGTTCAGTGAGGCATTCCGTGAACATCACATTCCGGAAGGTCTCATGGATCGCAAGCGGGAGGAATTCTGCAATTTCACCCAGGGACGTTTAACTGTGGATGGCTATAGTCGTGAGTTTGGTAATCTGGCACGCTATTCACCTGAGGAAGTATCCACCGATGCCAAGAAACAGGCGAGGTTCCGCAAGGGACTCAGCCCTGAACTTCGTGGAGATTAACGTCTGCACGAGTGCACTTCCTTCCAGAAGTTGGTAAACAAGGCTATCAGTGCTGAAACAGGCCAGACCGACTTCGAGGCCACCCGGAAGCATACTCGAGACCTTGGTTCCTCATCCGGCTCTGGCTCTCACAAGCGCCGTGTGTGGGTTCCTGACACTGCTCTGCCACCCAAGTATACACCGAGGCCATCCTATGAGGCGCCTCGCCCAACTCAACAGTTTGCACCTGCTAAGACCTATGGAGGTCCACCCACCAACTTCGCTCCACGCACCACCACTGTGACATGTTTCAAGTGTGGAGAACCGGGACACTACATGCGTGATTGTCCCCAGAATCAGCCAGGAAAACCCGTTGGCCGTGGTAAGCCAACCGGCAAGGTGAACTATGTCAAGCCAATCCCCACTGCACGTGGTCATGTCAACTATGTTTCTGCCGAAGAAGCTTATGAGGATCCTAACGTCGTCCTTGGTACGCTTCTCGTAAACTGCCATCCGGCATCTGTTCTTTTCGATACTGGAGCATCCCATTCGTTCATATCTGAGAGCTATGCTCGATTGCACAACATGACTTTTTGTGACATGCCTACTTCCATGGTTATTCAAACTCCTGGTTCAAAGTGGCAAACCTCTAGGGTAAGCCATGGAAATGAAATCCTTGTCGATAGACTTGTTTTCCTTGCATCTTTAATCGCTCTCAAGTCCTCGGACATAAATATCATTTTGGGTATGGATTGGATGACAACCCATTACGCCAAAATTGATTGCTTTACTAGGACCGTTCAACTTACACATCCATCCGGCAAGATAGTCAATGTCTTGACTCGAATGGCTGAACGTCAGCTCTACTCTCTTAATGCCAGCCCTCTACCAGAACTCGAAGATATCCCGGTAGTTCGTGACTTTCTGAATGTTTTTCCAGAAGAACTGCCAGGAGTTCCACCTGACAGAGATGTCGAGTTCGTGATAGATCTTATCACTGGAACTGTCCCAATCTCTAGGAGACCTTATAAGATGGCACCACTAGAATTAGCTCAGCTAAAGAAACAACTCGATGAGTCTTTGCAAAAAGGTTTCATCCGTCCTAGTTCTTCCCCTTGGGCTTGCCCTGTCCTCTTCGTCAAGAAGAAGGATGGAACGGAGCGGATGGTTGTAGATTACCGACCTGTCAATCTGGTCACCATAAAGAATAAGTATCCGCTTCCCAGGATCAACGACCTGTATGATCAGCTCGCGGGATCCTCAGTCTTCTCTAAGATGGATTTGAGGTTGGGCTACCATCAAATCAAAATCAAGAACGGGGACATTCCTAAAACGGCTTTCGTTACTCATTATGGTCAATATGAGTACACCGTCATGTCCTTCGGATTAACCAATGCCCCAGCTACCTTTTCTCTGTTAATGAATTCTATATTCATGGAGTATTTGGATAAATTCATCGTGGTATACCTCGATGATATACTCATTTTCTCCAAGAACAAGGAAGATCATGCCGAGCATTTAAGGCTGGTATTGACGAAGCTTCGAGAGCACCGCCTTTATGCCAAATTCTCTAAATGTGAATTTTGGTTGCCAGAAGTAACCTATCTAGGTCATGTGATCTCTGGCAAGGGTATTGCTGTCAATCCCGAGCGAGTTCAAGCCGTCCTTGATTGGACTCCCCCTGAATCGGTCAAGCAAGTTAGGAGTTTTCTTGGCTTAGCGAGCTATTGCCGACGTTTCGTCGAGAACTTCTCCAAGGTTGCTAAACCTCTAACCGAACTCCTCAAGAAAGATAAAAAGTTTGAGTGGACCCCACAGTGCGAGTCCAGTTTCCAGGAACTGAAAAGACGCCTGACATCTGCACCTGTACTGGTACCACCAGACTTTTCCAAGGATTTTATAATCTATTGCGACGCCTCGCGACAAGGACTAGGTTGCATTCTCATGCAAGATCGTCAAGTGATTGCATACGCATCCCGACAGTTGCGTCCACATGAGGATAACTATCCTACTCATGATTTAGAGCTTGCAGCTGTAGTCCATGCACTCAAAACATGGCGACATTACCTCCTTGGTAATCGCTGTGAAATCTTCACTGATCACCAAAGTTTGAAGTATATCTTCACCCAACCGGATCTAAATCTCAGGCAAAGATGTTGGGTTGAGTTGCTCACCGACTACGACTTAGGAATCACTTACACTCCTGGAAAGGCCAATGTCATGGCTGATGCACTAAGTCGTAAGTCATATTGTAACAATTTAATGTTACAACAAAGTCAACCACTTCTCCACGAGGAATTTCGTAAGCTTAACCTTCACATTGTTCCTCGAGGATTCCTCCACCTTGGTGGCGAAACCTACCCTTATGGATCAAATCATAGCTGCCCAGAAGCGTGATAAAGGTGTATCACGACTCCAAGAGAACATTGCTAGCGGACTCGCTAAAAGTTTCTCCATGGATGATCGAGGTGTTGTTTTCTTTGAGAACCGTGTAGTGGTTCCCAAGAACCACCATCTACGGCAATTAATCCTTAAGGAGGCTCATGAATCTCCTCTCACTATTCATCCCGGTAGTACCAAAATGTATCAAGACCTGCGTCAAAGATTCTGGTGGACTAGGATGAAGAGAGAAATCGCTCAGTTCATTGCTAACTGCGACGTTTTACGTCGAGTCAAAGCAGAGCATCAACGGCCTGCTGGCACCCTTCAACCTCTAGCTATTCCTGAATGGAAATGGGATAAAGTCGGTATGGACTTCATTACCGGGTTTCCCATGTCCAGGAAAGGGAATAATGCTATCTTCATCGTTATCGACCGCCTCTCTAAAGTAGCTCATTTCCTGCCTATTCGGGAGAGTATTACCGCTAGCCAGCTAGCAGACTTATATATCTCTCGGATAGTATCACTACATGGTGTACCGTTGGAGATTAACTCAGACCGTGGAAGTCTTTTCACTTCCCGATTTTGGGAAAGTTTCCAGAATGCTATGGGAACCCATCTCTCTTTTAGTACTGCCTTCCATCCGCAGTCAAGTGGTCAAGTGGAACGAGTCAATCAAATTCTGGAAGACATGCTTCGAGCCTCTGTCATTTCTTTCGGTATGGAATGGGAAAAATGTCTTCCATTTGCCGAATTCGCTTATAACAATAGCTATCAAGCCAGCTTGGGCAAACCTCCCTTCGAAGTTCTATATGGACGAAGGTGTCGAACACCTCTTAACTGGTCAGAGACCGGGGAAAGACAATTCTTTGGCCTGGATATGATTCAGGAAGCAGAAGAACAAGTTCGCATCGTTCGTGAGAGATTGAAAACAGCCCAGACTCGCCAAAAGAGCCAATATGATAGTCATCATAAGGCTCTGACTTTTGAAGTCGGCGATAAGGCTTACCTTCGGGTTACTCCTCTTAAGGGAACCCATCGCTTCGGTATCAAAGGCAAATTGGC
Organism: Secale cereale; assembly: GCA_902687465.1. NCBI lineage: Eukaryota > Viridiplantae > Streptophyta > Magnoliopsida > Poales > Poaceae > Secale > Secale cereale. The sequence continues at coordinate 221,522,862 of LR738709.1, forward strand.
CCCTCGTTACATCGGTCCTTTTCGCATTCTTGCCAAACGAGGAGAAGTTGCCTACCAATTGGAACTACCTCCGCACCTCTCCAGAGTTCATGTTGTTTTCCACATTTCTCAACTCAGGCGATGCTTCTCGGATCCTATCCGCGGAGTGGACCACGAAGCACTTGATATCCAAGACAATCTCACATATCAAGAATACCCTGTTCGTATTCTTGATCAAACTAAGCGCACCACTCGACGCCACAATATCAAGTTTCTCAAGGTTCAATGGTCACATCATTCCGAGAGTGAAGCTACTTGGGAAAGGGAGGATCGTCTTCGACTTGAGTACCCCACCCTCTTTTCGGAGGAACCCGAATCTCGGGACGCGATTCTTTTAAGTGGGGGTGAGTTGTCACATCCCTAGCTAGCACTTGCATTAGGACCTGACTAGAGTGTGCATCATGTCTACTTTCAAAGGAAATTGAAATGGGATTAACAGAAACCCCAGCACCCCTCCCCTAACAACTAGGGTTTGATAAAATATTTTCCAATGTACCCAAAATGCCCTTCAAAATGTTCATCATTTCTGCCTTGGTCCTAAACCTCTGCCAAAAATGGTGCACATTTTTCTAGGACAATCTAGGGCTTTGGATTAAATCATATGGTATTTGAATTTGGGCATTTAAATGCTACAAAATATTTTAAATGCTCAAATAATCATAAACTATAATGTTTCCTACTGTTCATATTATATACAGCAGGTATGACAAGTGTTATGAGTTACAAAAATGCTTTGGCATTTTATTTAATTAAACAAAGTTGCAAAAGAAATGAAACAGAAAAGAAAATAGAAAAAAGGGAGAGAGAAAGCTTACCTGGCGCCCACCCGGCCCACCTGCCGGCCCAGCCCAGCTGCCGCTCCAGCGAGCTGCTTGGCTCGGCCAGGCAGGCAGGCAGGTGCTCGACGGTGACCGCGCCGCGCGCCACGCAGCTGCCCGCCGCCTTGCTTCACCCCCTCGCCGTCCTGGAGGGATGGTTCGACCCTCCACGTCCTCCTCGACCCCGCAGACACCTCCACCTCCCCCCAGTTCCTCTCCTCCGCTCTCCCCGCGCCATGGCCGACGCCGCCGTGTTCGCACCGTCGTAGAAGCCGCGTCCACCGTCGTCCCTGAGCTCCGCCTTGGTGTCCATCCTCTCCGCCGTCCTCGACTGCTTCGAACAGGCCGAGCCCCAAGCGCTCGCCCGCCCTGGAGACGCCCCCGACCTCTTCTTCCCCAACTCCGGCCGCGGAGATCCCCCTCGCCGTTCTGCTCAGCTCCGACCACCCCCGAGCTCGCTCCGGTGCTTGCTGCAACCCCTGTGAGCCTAGCTACCTCCTCCCCCTCTCCGTTGGCTCCCTTTTTCCCTGTAACGCACTGCACGAAGCTCGCCCGCACGCACCGCCGCCGTGCTCGCCGCCGGTGATGCTCCGGTGACCATCTGGTCACTGGCACCCGTCCAACATACTCACCGCAGCACGTAGATGCGAACGGTGCTACGCACGCATCGCCTAGGCCCCTGCAACCGTTTCTCCACACATGCCCGACGCCGGTTGCCGCCGTCGAGCTCGTTGCCGTCGTCTCCGGCCACCCCAGGTCCGGCGACCACCACCATCCGACGCGCAACAGCAAGGGCTATCCAACGCACCCAACCGCAGCTCGAGCCGTGCACCGTAGGCGTTTTCCGAAGCACGCCGCCGTGTTTGGCCTCGCCGGCAGCTAAACGCCGGCGAGTTGGACCTGTTTTGACCACGGGTTTGACCCCCTGGGTCAATGACATGTGGGCCCTGCCCGCAAGTCAAACCTAGTTTAGGTGTTAATTTAATTTTAATTAGTTAATTAGTTTAGTCACTGACACGTGGGCCCTGGCCCCACTGGCAGCTAATTAGTTTTAGTTTAACTCTAATTAACTCAGTTAATTAGTTGTGACACTGACATGAGGGACCCACTGGTCAGGTTTGACTTGGACTGGCCCTATTGACTGCCTGACGTCAGCATGATGTCATGCTGACGCAGTAAAGGTTTTTCTGGGATTTTTAGATTTAAAAATAATTCAGGAAATTCCAGAAAATACCCAAAACTTCTAAAAATCATATAAAATCAACAATAGCTCAGATGGAAAAGATTTATATATGAAAAATGATCAGAAAAATCCAATCTTTCTAATGGCACTGGTTTCATGCATGTTTGAACAAGTTAACTTGCTGTATATATCAAAAACATGATAATGCACTTATTTAAATAATAGTTTGAACTTCAATTTGAATCCTTGATTCAAATAGGTTCAAACCCTTCTGGTTTTAGTTACATTAGCCAACACACATGCATCTTGCCATGTCATGATCATGCATCATATTGTTGCATTTGTTTGTTAATGATTGTATCGTCGGTATTCCCTGTATTAGGTCCTGCTCCCGAGGATACTGCTGCGTATCCAGTTGAAGAGCAGTACCCGACAACTACCTTGTCAGGCAAGCAATCATTGATCATTCCGATACAAACCCAATCTTCTCGCTCCTGCTCTCTTTTACTGCATTAAGGCAACAGCGCGTGAACTGCTACTTGCTGCGGTAGTTGAACCCTATTCCCTTGCATGACCTGTCATTGCCACAGTAAATAGTTGAAACCCACTAGCATGTGTAGGAGTTGATTGAGCCATGTGATGTGTGATCCACCATGCTATTTACTTATGTTGCCTGCTATGCTTAGAGTTGTGTCTGGTCTGGTTCATCTGGGTGATGGATCAGAGTGAAATGATCTTACCGATAAAGAGAAGGAAGTGTGGAATACGCTTGGTAAAGGTATCGATGAAAGGCCATGTAGGAGTACATGGTGGGTTGTTTCATTGGAATCGTCCATAGGACCCGAGATCTGTGTGTGTGATTCAAGTTACAGCTACTACCACACATTGGGCCCTGAAATATGACCCTGCTCGACTTATTGACTGCCCTTGTACTCTGCCCAGGAGTTGCAACTAGTTTCTGGTGTTTATAGTTTACTGGAGGTCGTGCACAGCGCTGACCCTCGGGGTGGGCTGTGATGCGACAGGTACGTGGCACGGTGTACCGGTTGCCCGTTTGGTGACTCAAGAACCCTGTACACATCGTTTGGGGCCGTGAGCGACACCCCGGCCGGATCTCCCCACGGATGGAACCCAAATAGGCGATAAACCTGGACGAGAGACTTGAGTGGTTGGTTAGGTCGTGGTCTACACCCACGTCGGCTTTCGCTTGAAGTCTGCCGAGCACATGTCGTGTGCAGACGCTAAGTGGTGAAAACATGTGTGAAGAAGTACACCCCTGCAGGGTTATCAATCTATTCGAATAGCCGTTGTTCACGGTACGAACTACTTGGTTGCTCTTACAGTTCATAGACAAGTTGATGGTTACTACTAAAAGCCTCAAGATAAGTGTGAGTGCCGTGGATGGCTCTTCCGTAGGATGACGGAAGAGGATCCTCGGTAGTGTATTGATGTGGAGAGTAGAGGACTCGTGTTCGTAATAACATCTTGCAATCCGTTGAGAGTTGTAGTATAGGTTAGCCAAGGTCAAAGCTGGCATTCTGCTATAAACTCCACTATCCCCTTTGATAATGTTGCATGTATGATAGGTTCTGTGGTAAGACTTGCTGAGTACCTTTGTACTCATGTTTGCTTAATAACTGTTGCAGAGGAGAACCCTGCCCCTGCTGATGGGTTCTACATAGACGTTGACGTCGACGAGTAGCTTGACACCCAGACGGTGATCTGGAGCTTGTGAAGGGCCCTGTAGATAGTCAGGCTACACCAAGCATGTTTTATTTTCTAAGTTGTTTGTACTCAGACATGTAGCTTCCGCTTGTGCTTGTATGACTGTATGACTTGAGTGTTGGGTCATGTGACCCCTACCTGTATGGATATGATATGTATGGCTCTTGGAGCCTTTTAAATAAAGTACTTTGCGTCATAGAGTTCCGTTGTGATGCAATGTTGTATTTGCACATATTGAGCATATTGCGTGTATGATTGAAATGCTTGGTATGTGTGGGATCCGACACCTAGTTGTTTTCCTTTGGTAGCCTATCTTACAGGGAAATGCCTCCTAGTGATTCCATTAAGCCTTGGTAGCTTGCTACTGCTCGGAACACGTAGGCTGGCCGGCATGTGTCCTTCTTCGTTCCTGTGTCTGTCCCTTAGGGGAAATGTCACGCGTTGTTCCTTTAAGTCCATGTAGCTTGCTACGACTTGGGTTCATACGTTGATGACCGACACGTTCGTTGCTGGGTCATGGATGCCTGTCTCTGTAATTTAGTGCCACTTTTGGTTTATAACTAGCCATGTCGGCCCGGGTTCTCTGTCATATGGATGCTAGCGACACTGTCATATACATGTGCCAAAATGCGCAAACGGTCCCGGGCCAGGTAAGGTGGCACCCGTGGGGTTACCGTGCGTGAGGCCGCAAAGTGATATGACGTGTTACAGCTAGATCAGTGTGACTTAGGATCGGGGTCCTGACACTAAGCATGTCTTCGAGAATTTGATTAACCCGTTCCACTTGACCACTTGACTGAGGGTGGAAAGCGGTGCTGAAAGAAAGATGGGTGCCCATGGCAGTCTGGAAACTCTCCCAGAAATGAGAAGTGAAAAGACTACCACGGTCTGAATTGATCTCTAGTGGGACACCATGAAGTGGCACTATTCGAGAAATATACAAGTCAGCAAGCTGACTAGCAGTGATACTCTCTCGAACAGGTAGGAAGTGAGCCACTTTGGAGAGACGATCAATGACTACGAAGATAGCATTATTCCCTCTCTTGGTCCTGGGAAAGCCGGTGATGAAGTCCATACCAACTTTATCCCATTTCCACTCAGGAATAGCTAGGGGCTGAAGGCTGCCAGCAGGTCTTCGATGTTCTGCCTTAACGCGACGACAAACGTCACATTTAGCAATGAACTCAGCAATTTCTCTTTTCATCCTAGTCCACCAGAATCTCTGGCGTAGATCCTGATACATCTTAGTACTACCGGGATGAATCGTGAGAGGAGACTCATGAGCCTCTTTAAGAATCAATTGCCGAAGATGTTGCTTCTTGGGAACTACCAAGTGATTTTGGAAGAGAACAACACCTCGGTCATCTATGGAGAAACTACCAGCAATACCTTTGGCAATGTTTCTCTTGATCCGGGTAATTCCGGTATCATGCTTTTGGGCTTCTATGATATGATCCACAAGAGTAGGTTTCGCCACCAAAGTAGTAAGGAATCCGTGAGGAGCAATGTGAAGATTAAGCTTACATAATTCCTCATGGAGAAGTGGTTGGCCCTGCTGCAACATGAGATTGTTGCAATAGGATTTACGACTTAGCGCATCAGCCATGACATTGCCCTTGCCCGGGGTGTGGGTAATCCCTAAGTCGTAGTCGGAGATCAACTCCAACCAACGTCTTTGCCTAAGATTCAAATCTGGTTGGGTGAAGATATACTTGAGACTCTGGTGATCGGTGTAGATCTCGCAACGATTACCAAGGAGGTAATGTAGCCAGGTCTTAAGTGCATAGACTACGGCTGCAAGTTCTAGATCATGTGTAGGATAATTCTCCTCATGTGGATGCAACTGTCGAGATGCATAGGCAATCACACGACGATCCTGCATAAGAATGCAACCTAGTCCCTGTCGTGAGGCATCACAGTAGATAACAAAGTCCTTAGTGAAATCCGGTGGCCCAAGTATGGGAGCAGAAGTCAGGCGTCTTTTCAGTTCCTGAAAACTGTGCTCACATTGTGGGGACCACTCAAACTTTTTATCTTTCTTAAGAAGTTCCGTGAGAGGTTTGGCCACTTTAGAGAAGTTCTCAACAAAGCGGCGACAATAACTGGCTAGACCAAGGAAACTCCTAACTTGTTTAACTGTTTCAGGCGGAGTCCAATCAAGAACAGCATGAACTCTCTCGGGGTTGACAACAATGCCCTTACCAGAGATTACATGGCCGAGATAGGTCACTTCTGGCAACCAAAATTCACACTTGGAGAACTTGGCATAAAGGCGGTGCTCTCTGAGTTTTTCTAGAACAAGTCTAAGATGTTCGGCATGCTCTTCCTCGTTCTTCGAGTAAATAAGAATATCATCGAGATAAACCACGACGAACTTATCTAAATATTCCATAAAGATCGAGTTCATCAAGCGGGAGAAGGTGGCTGGAGCATTTGTTAAACCGAAGGACATGCCGGTGTACTCGTACTGACCATAACGAGTGACGAAAGCCGTCTTGGGGATGTCCCCATTTCTAATCTTGATTTGATGGTATCCTAACCTCAAATCCATCTTGGAGAAGACTGAGGATCCAGCGAGCTGATCATACAGGTCGTTGCTCCTGGGAAGCGGATACTTGTTCTTTACCGTGACCAAATTAACGGGGCGATAATCTACAACCATCCGATCCGTACCATCTTTCTTCTGAACGAAGAGGACGGGGCAAGCCCAGGGAGAAGAACTAGGACGGATGAAACCCTTTTGCAAGGACTCATCAAGTTGTTTCTTAAGCTCGGCTAGTTCTAAGGGTGCCATTTTGTAGGGTCTCCTAGAGATTGGAGCGGTTCCTGGGATAAGCTCTATAACAAACTCTACATCTCGGTCGGGTGGAACACCTGGCAGTTCCTCTGGAAAGACATCCGGAAAGTCACGGACTACCGGAACATCTTCAAGATCTGGAAGAGGGCTGGCATTAAGAGAATAGAGTTGACGCTTTGCAACTCTAGTGTTGACAGTGACTGTCTTACCAGATGGATGTGTAAGCTGAACAGACCTAGTGAAGAAATCAATCTTGGCATGATGAGTTGTCATCCAGTCCATACCCAAAATGATATTAATATCTGAAGACTTGAGGGCTACAAGTGATGCAAGGAACACAAGTCTGTCAACAAGGATTTCATTACCATGGCTTACACTAGAAGTTTGCCATTTGGATCCAGGAGTTTGAATGAGTAGTGGGGAGGGCATATCACAAAATGACATGTCGTGCAAACGGGCATAACGTTCGGAAATGAAAGAATGGGATGCTCCAGTATCGAATAGAACCGATGCCGGATGACAATTGACAAGAAGTGTACCAAGAACGACATCTGGATCATCACGAGCGTCATTGGCTGAGACGTGATGCACACGTCCATGTTCGGTGGGAGCTGACTTAACACTGATCATCTTGCGTGATGATTTATCACGTCTAACAGATTTCGCGGACTGCGATGGAGCAACACAGTTCTGAGTGCAAATACGGGCAATGTGTCCCGGTTCTCCGCACTTGTAGCAAATCCTGGAGGTAGGACGTGGACCCGCATTGGCAAACGGTCTATCAATAGGCCTGGGTGGAGCATACTACTGAACTGGAAGAGGTACCACACGAGATGGCCTTGGAGGATAAATGGGTGGGAGAACAGAGTTCGGAACCCAAATCCGGCGCTTCTGAGAACTAGAACCGGAGGAAGAACCCAAATCAAGGGTGTGCTTACGAGACTCATCGTAAGTGAGCTGAGCTGTCTCTGCGTTGATGGCCTTGTTCACAAGAGCATGGATTGTGTTGCAATGATGCAAGTGGAGATCACGACGCAGTTTGGGGTTGAGACCCTTCTGGAACCTAGCCTGCTTCTTGGTGTCCGTGGACACTTCTTCTGTAGCATAGCGGGCGAGGTTCTCAAACTCTCGACCATAGGCATCAACAGCCATCTTAGCCTGTGTAAGGCTACAGAACTCTTCTCTCTTACGATCGATAAGGGCTTGAGGGATATGATGTTCACGAAAAGCCTCGGTGAAATCTCTCCAGGTAGGAATCTAGTCAGCTGGAATCATGGCCTCATAGTTCTGCCACCAAAGACTAGCAGGACCTCCCAGGTGATAAGTGGCATAGATGACCTTGTCATCTTCAGCTACATTCGCAGAATGCAGCTTGTGAGTGATACTACGGAGCCAGTCATCTGCATCGAGTGGCTCAATGGAATGATGAAAGGTGGGTGGTTTCAGACGAATGAAGTCATGGATGGTTGTTGATTCCTTGCACTGATGTGCGGTATTCTCCTCAATACGTGCCAACAAGCGGTTAGACTCACGCTTGTTTCTCTCCATCTCTATCATTAACTCTGCCAACGAAGGCTGGTCGGGAGGATCCTCCTCATCTCTACCATCTCCGTGGTTCTGTCTACGAGTGGCTGAGCTTCGCTTAACTGAAGACATCCTGAGAAGTGAAACCGAAGACGGAAACATCAACAACTATAGGATGCATAAGGTAGAACAAGAAATTAGTATCTCTCGAACTACTAGGATAATTCCAGTAGCATAACGGCAGTAAAATGCTCAGAATGAGACATCCTGCTAACAAAGGGTAGTTCAACATCTCAACATCATCACTCAAGGTTCTGTGATAGTACTAAAACAACTGCACCGGAAGAACTTGAAAACAGGAGTAGGACTCTGATCAACCAATCCTAAGGAACTACGGAGTAGTAACTCGTGATCCTGATAGACGGAAGAGAAAGCCTAGTTCCTTAACCCCGTAGGAAAGGTAGGATGACTCAGATCAGAAGACATGAGGTATAAGGAGTAAAAAGAGCCTTACGTTCCCTTCCACAATCAATTCCCTTATATAACTAAAGAATTTCTAGACTCAACTTCGACCAGTTTGGCTTGGTAATCCTACAGGCAGTCAGGCTCTGATACCAACGCTGTCGGGACCCCGATCCTAAGTCACACCGATCTAGCATGTAACACACCATATCACTTTGCGGCCTCACGCACGGTATCCCCACGGGTGCCACCTTACCTGGCCCGGGACCGTTTGCGCATTTTGGCTCACGTATATGATAGTGTCGCTAGCATCCATATGACAGAGAACCCGGGCCGACATGACCAGTTATAAACCAAAAGTGGCACAAAATTACAGAGACAGGCATTCATGACCCAGCAACGAACGTGTCGGTCATCAACGTATGAACCCAAGTCGTAGCAAGCTACAAGGACTTAAAGGAACAACGCGTGACATTTCCCCTAAGGGACAGACACAGGAACGAAGAAGGACACATGCCGGTCAGCCTAAGTGTTCCGGAGCAGTAGCAAGCTACCAAGGCTCAGTGGAAACACTAGGAGACATTTCCCTGTAAGATAGGCTACCAAGGGTAAACAACTAGGTGTCGGATCCCACACATACCAAGCATATCAATAACATACACGCAATATGCTCAATATGTGCAAATACAACATGGCATCACAACAAGACTCTAATAAACAAAGTATTTATTCATTAGGCTCCGAGGAGCCAGATATTACAAACATGGGTCTCATGACCCGACATTCAGAGCATACAAGCAACACGCGGAAGCACAACATGTCTGAGTACAGACATCTACAAATGAAAAAGGCTGAAGAGCCTGACTATCTACAACACTCGTCCAAAATCGTAGCTGAGGTACAAGCTACTTGTCGAAGTCCAAGCGGAACTACTAGTGAGACATCAAACCTATCTGCAAAACATAAATTAAGCAAACATGAGTACAAAGGTACTCAGCAAGACTTACATCAGATCCTATCATACATGCACTTGTATCAAGAAGGCAAAGTGGGGTTTAGTTGCAGCAAGCCAGCTTTGACTCAGTGGCTATCCTGTACTACGATTGCTGGTAACTTTGAGGTGGCGCACACGAGTCCACTAAGCACCACACAATACACCACTATGGATTCATTCCCGTCTCCCTACGAGAAGGCCGTCCATAGCACTCACACTTGTCTTGAGTATTTTAGAGTATCCACTTCAAGTTGTCTATGTACCACGTAAGCATCCAAGAAGTCCATAACCGTGGACCCGGCTATTCGAATAGATCATGTTAACCCTGCAGGGGTGTACTTCTTCACACACGCTCTTGCCATTTACCGCCATGTACATCTCGTGTATCTCGGCAACCTTCAAGCGGAAGCCTGGCGAGGGTGTCGGCCACGACCTGACTAACCACACAAGACTCTAGTCCAGGTTTATAGCCTATTCGGGTTCCATCCGTGGGGAGATCCGGCCGGGGTGTCGCTCACGGCCCCAAATGATGTGCGCAGGGTTCCCAAGCCCTCCTCGCCGAGTGGATCTACGCTTGGTACACCGTGCCACGGTGTCTAGTCTGTCCCAAACTCACTGGCCGAGTGCCACTTGGTAGACTACTAACACTACCTACAAACACCAGAAACTAGTTGCAAGTCCTGGACAGAGATCATGTTGATTAATAAGTCGAGAGGGGTCGAGTTACCGGAACCCAATGTGTGGTAGTAGCTAGTCATTGGACAACATACTCGGAACTCAGTTCTTAGGGACGGTTCCAGTGAGACAACCCACCATGTACTCCTACATGGCCTCTCACCACTACCTTTACCAAAAACGTGTTCACACACTTAACCCTCAGCATCAGAACATATCATTTCACTCCAATTCATTCCCGATGAATCAGACCTGACACACTCTAAGCAATAGCAAGCAAGGCATGGTAAGATCACATCATGGCTTCAATCAACTCCTACACATGCTAGTGGGTTTCAACTGTTTACTGTGGAAAGACAGGTCATGTAGAGGAATGGGTTCAACTACCGCAACATAAAGTAGTTGTTGACGTCGTTGTTGTCCTAATGCAATAACAGGGAGCAGGAGCGAGAGAGGGATTGTATCGAAATGTACAAGGGGGTTTGCTTGCCTGGTAAAACAACGTGCAGAGCACTGCTCCTCTGACAGGTACTCTGGATCGGTCTCCGGAGCTGGACCTATCGAGAAGAACGGTGTCGACAATCAAACACAAGCATATGCAACAATATGATGCATGAATATGGCATGAAAATATGATGTTGTTGAGCTAATGCAACTAGCATTCAATTGAAAGAAGTCCATTTGAACCAAAGGCTCAAATGCAACTTTAAAATAAGTATTTTAAATGCCAATTATGTGTTTTCATATAAACAGTAGGTTTAATTTCATTTGTCATGCATGAAAATGGTACAGATGGATAGATTGAATTTTTCTGATAATTTTTCATATATAAATTATTTCATTCTGAGCTACGGTTGAATTTCTGTGATTTTTTGAAGTTTAAGCCAAATTCAAAAATAAATAAATCATTTAAGATTTATTTAAATAGCAGAACTGGATTACTGCGTCAGCATGACACAGGCATGACGTCAGCAGGTCAAAGGCTGGTCCAGAGTCAAACCTGACAGTGGGGTCCACTGGTCAGTGACTCAGTTAATTAACTCTAAACTAATTCTAACAGAAATGTCAGCAGAGCAGGGCCCACATGTCAGTGGCTAATCTAGTTAGTTAATTAGTACTAACTGCCCGTAGGTCAGTGAGAGAGGGGGGGAGGTCAACGGGTCAGTGGGGTCAAAGCACGTCGGTCAGCGGTCAAAACCCACCGGCGGCTCGACGCCGGCGACCACAGACGCGGCGGAGGGGCACGCAAATGCCGCTTCGGCGGTCATTTGGGCAGCGGAGACCACGGGCGAGATGCTGGAGCTCGTCCGCGTTCATCCCCGCAAGCGGTAGCAGCTGGGGCGGCCGGAGCTCGCCGGAAACGAGCTCGCGGCGGTGCCGGAGTTCGGGCCTCGTCGGGGTTGGAGCTACGGGGCACGGGGAGGCTAACGGAGAGGTGCTACGGGTTCCTGGTGAAGCGGCGGATGCAGTGACACGCTCAGCTTGGAGCTTGCGTGGCTGTGGCCACGGCGGCGGCATCTCCGGCGGCGGTGAGGTCGGGCATCTGCGGGGGTAGGAGCTAGAGGCCGCAGGGAACTAGGGGAGGAGGGGGAAACGAACCGGGAGCTCACCGCGGTTCTGCTGGGGGGTTCAGTGGCTCGGGGAGGCTTCTGCTGCGGCGAATTCGTCGGCGGCGATCGTCGGTGTCCGAGGAGGAAGACGATGTCGACGGCGGCTCCACAGGGCGTCCGGCGTTTGGTGGCTTGACGGAGAGGACGAGGGAGTCGTGGCGGAGCTCTCGGGCTACTCGGAGAGGCGAGGGGGAGGCGGTGGCTACGGCAACGGCAATCGACGGCGACGACGGCGCTCGGAACCGAGTGGGAGAGGGAGATAGAGTAGAGGGAAGGGGTCCAGAAGAGTGAGGGAGGGTCGGGGAGATCGCGTGGCGACTCCAGAGACCACCAGGCGGCGAGGGGGAGGGCAGGCAGGCAGCTCGCGTGGCGCTCCCGCCGTGCGCGCGCGCCGGCCACACGCCCCGCCTACTGGCACGGGGAAGACGACAGGGGGAGGCTCGGTGGGCTGGGCCGGCCAGCCGCACTGTGCTGGGCCAGCACAGGTAAGTCTGCCCCTTTTTATTTTCTTTTCTATTTTTTTCTGGCATTTGTTTTGATTTAATTTCTAAATTAAATCATTTGTTTTCCTTCTGACATGTTTATTTTGCAGGGACCTAGGAATTAACCCAAACCCCTCAAAATAAAGAACCAGAATTTTGGACATATATAAAATATAATATATATATATATATCCAACTAAATAGCTATTGCATTAATTCCAAATGCCCAAAATAAATACTTATGAGCTCCTAATAATATTGGCTTGATTTTTATCCCTGACCAATATTTTTAGAGGGCCACATGAACATTTTCTTGGACCTTTTTGGAGCAATTTTTATTTGGGTCATTTGCAAAAGGGTTTCTGAGGGTTTCACAAGTCCTCATTTCAATTTCATTTGAAATTTAAACATGATGCAAACCACAAGACTAACCTAGTGCATACCAGAACTAGGGTTGTGACAGGCAGCTAGTACAAGATATCCTAACAAAAGGTGGTCTTCGCCTGCCAAAGGCTCTGGTGGTGACGCCGCCGTGGGCTCCGTGATGACCTTCGCTCTGTTGTCCTGTGGGTCTTGTTCTTGTTGCACCGGTACGGAAACCTTTGCCCGATGCCTCGGGACTCTTCGTCTGCACCTGCTCTCTTAGCACCAAAGAGGAAACTGGCACTTCTGCACCCGCTGGCACCCGCTTGGCTTTGGTCATCACTGTTCATGTCATGAGGACCACGTGAGGTGCCCCTTGCCTTGATATCTCCGATCCTCGTGAGCCGGCCTGGTGAAGACACCCCAGGGGATGCCTTGTGTCGTCCGCCTCGTGAGGCTCGGCCCCTCGCAAGGGTCTTGAGTGGTCGCTGAAGATGCTGGGCCGTACCAGGCCGCCTGGTGAGCCATGCCCTGGGCCGCAGGCAGGCAAGTCTGGGTACCCCCGGTCCGAGAACGCTGACAGTAGCCCCCGGGCCCAAGGTGTGCTCGGGCTTGGCTTCGGGGCGAAGCCAAAGGCCAAGCGTGGAGTGCCGCGGGCCCCAAAAGCCTGCGGCCTTGATTGACGTGTGGCGATTGATGGGACGTAGGCGTCTCCATTCCCCACGCAACCTCGATGACTACGCGACTTGACAGGTCCCTGAATGCATAGCAGATCATCATTACATGCGATTACGAAGGTCGGCGGTTGGCATTCTCCTGACTATAAATAAGGCGGCGAGTGGGGGGTCCTCGCCGCCCATCTTCTTCCTCCGTTCCTCTCGCTTCTTCTCCTTCCTTACCCTTCGCTCAGCTGATCTGTTCATGCTACCACCCAGGAAGTTTTCGTCCGTGGAGAAGGGGAAAGCCTGGTAGGAGGGGCCTGGTTCACCAGCAGTCAAGAGGGGACGAGGCTGTCCTCGCAAGCGTGCTGCGACTCCCATCGGGGCTGCTAGCAGATGTGGGCGGACCCCCACAGAGCCTGTAGCTGCCCTCGGTAACCGCGGTGGCGGTTCTTCGAGCGGCGGGGGCTGCCGTGGCGTTGGCGGTCCTGTGAATGAAGGGAGGCGCTCTGGGTCGTCAGGCCTCCCCAGCCGCGCTCCCACCCGACGGAGGTGACGCTGGAGTTCTTCGTGTGGTCAAAGAGCCCAGGCAGCACCCGGCTCAAGCTCCCACGCTCCCCAGCCGGCGAACTCCTCGCAGCGAGCTCCGGTGGCTTTTGGCTGCAGGCGGATGGTTGTTGTCACATCCCTAGTTTAGCACTTGCATTAGGACTAGCTAGAGTGTGCATCATGTTTACTTATGAAAGAAACTTGAAATGGGAATGAGAGAAACCCCACCACCCCTCTTCTAATAACTAGGGTTTGATAAAATCTTTTCCAATGTACCCAAAATGCCCTTCAAAAATGTCCATCATTTCTGCCTTGGTCTTAAACCTCTGCCAAAAATGGTGCACAACTTTCTAGGACATCTAAGGTCTCTGGATTAAATCATATGGTATTTGCATTTGGGCATTTAAATGCTACAAAATATATTATGTGCCCAAATAATCATAAACTATAATGTCCCATACTGTTCATATTATATACAGTGGGCATGACTAGTTTTATGAGTTATAAAAATGTTCTGGCATTTTTATTAATTAAACAAAGTTGCAAAAGAAATGAAACAGAAAAGAAATAGGAAAAGGGAGAGAGAGAAAGGTTACCTGACACCCAACCGGCCCACCTACCGGCCCAGCCCAGCTGCCGCTCCAGGAAGCTGCTTGGCTCGGCCAGGCAGGCAGGCAGGTGCTCGACGGCGGCCGCAGCGCGCGCCACGCAGCTGCCCGCCGCCCTGCTTCCTCCCCTCGCCGCCCTGGAGGCTTGGATCGATCGTCCACCTCGCCCCCGACCTCGCAGACACTCTCCACTCTCCCCAGCTCCTCTCCTTCGCCCTCCCCACACCATGGCCGACGCCGCCATGCTAGCACCGTCGTAGTAGCCGCGCCCACCATTGTCCCTGAGCCCTGTCGTCGTGTCCGTAGTCTCCGCCGTCCTCGACTACATCGAGCAGGCCGAGCCCCGAGCGCTTGCCCGCCCTGGAGACGCCCCCGACCCCTTCTTCCCCAACTCCGGCCGCGGAGATCCCCCTCGCCATCCCGCTCAGCTCCGACCGCCCCCCAAGCTCGCTCCGGCGTCTGCTGCAACCTCTGTGAGCCCAGCTTCGTCCTCCCCCTCTCTGTTGGCTCTCTCCTACCCTAGAACGCACCGCACGTAGCTCACTTGCACGCACCGCCGCGGAGCTCGTCGCCGACGAGGCTCCGGCCATCCAATGGTCCGGCCACCGTGCCTATCAGCTTCACTGTCATGCGTAGGTGATGTAGGACCACTCTACGCACCTCTACGAGCACCGCACCGCCGTTTTCGACTTCGCCGAACTCCGGCAGCCGCTGGACTCGTCGCCGGTGTCATCTCCGACGACCCCGAGGCCAGCTACCATCTCCATTCGATGCGGTTTGCCTCCAGCTACCAGTAGGTGTGCTCCGTCGTCGTTTTGGCAGCCGGAGCACAAAACCCGCACCTCACCGCCGTGTTTGGCCTCGCCGGCGGCTAAACGCCGGCGAGTGGGGCCTATTTGACCACGGGTTTGACCCCCTGGGTCACTGACATGTGGGCCCTGCCTGCTAGTCAAACCTAGTTTAAGTGTTAATTTAATTCTAATTAGCTAATTAGTTAACTGTGACACTGACCAGTGGATCCCACTGGCCAGGTTTGACCTGGGCCGCCCTGTTGACTGACTGACGTCAGCATGATGTCATGATGACACAGTAAAGGATTTTCTGGGATTTTTAGATTTAAAAATAATTCAGGAAATTCCAGAAAATGCCTAAACTTCAAAAAATCATATAAATTCAACAGTAGCTCAGATGGAAAAGATTTATATATGAAAATTGATCAGAAAAATTCAATCTTTCCAATGGCACTGGTTTCATGCATGTTAGAGCAAGTTAACCTTGTTGTATACATTAAAACATGATAATGCACTTAATTAAATAATAGCTAAAGTGCCAATTTGAATCTTTGATTCAAATAGGCTGAAACCCTTCTGGTTATAGTTGCATTAGCCCAAAACACATGCATCTTGACATGTCATGAGCATGCATCATATTGTTGCATTTGTTTGTTTAATGATTGTATAGCCGGTATTCTCCGTGTTAGGTCCTGCTCCCGAGGATACTGCTGCGTATCCAGCTGAAGAGCAGTACCCGACAACCACTTTGTCAGGCAAGCAATCATTGATCATTCCGATACAAACCCATCTTCTCGCTCCTGCTCTCTTTTACTGCATTAAGGCAACAGCGTGTGAACTGCTACTTGTTGCGGTAGTTGAACCCTATTCCCTTGCATGACCTGTCATTGCCACAGTAAATAGTTGAAACCCACTAGCATGTGTAGGAGTTGATTGAGCCATGTGATGTGTGATCCACCATGCTATTTGCTTATGTTGCCTGCTATGCTTAGAGTTGTGTCTGGTCTGGTTCATCTTGGTGATGGATCAGAGTGAAACAATCATATCGATAAAGAGAAAGAAGTGTGGAACACGTTTGGTTAAGGTATCGATGAAAGGCCATGTAGGAGTACGTGGTGGGTTGTTTCATTGGAACCGTACATAGGACCCAAGATCTGTATGTGTGTTTCAAGTTCCAGTTACTACCATGCATTGGGCCCGAAACCAATGGACCCTCTCGGCTTATTAATTACCCTCGATCTCTGTCCAGGAGTTGCAACTAGTTTCTGGTGTTTATAGTTTACTGGAGGTCGTGCACAGCGCTGACCCTCGGGGTGGGTTGTGATGCGACAGGTACGTGGCACGGTGTACCTATTGCCCGTTTGGTGACTCGGGAACCCTGTACACATCGTTTGGGGCCGTGAGCGACACCCCAGCCGGATCTCTCCATGGATGGAACCCAAATAGGCGATAAACCTGGACGAGAGACTTGAGTAGTTAGTCAGGTCGTGGCCGACACCCTCACTGGGCTTCCGCTTGAAGGTTGCCGAGTACATGTCGAGTAAACGGCGATAAGTGGTGAAAGCGTGTGTGAAGAGGTACAGCCCTGCAGGGTTATCAATCTATTCGAATAGCCATTGTTCGCGGTACGGACTACTTGGTTACTCTTACAGTTCATAGACAAGTTGATGGATACTACTAAAAGCCTCAAGATAAGTGTGAGTACCGTGGATGGCCCCTCCGTAGGATGACGGAAGAGGATCCTCGGTGGTGTATTGTTGTGGTGAGTAGAGGACTCGTGTTCGTAATAACATCTTGCAATCCGTTGAGAGTTGTAGTATAGGTTAGCCAAGGGTCAAAGCTGGCATTCTGCTATGAACTCCACTACCCCTTTTGATAATGTTGCATGTATGATAGGTTCTGTGGTAAGACTTGCTGAGTACCTTTGTACTCATGTTTGCTTAATAACTGTTGCAGAGGAGAACCCTGCCCCTGCTGATGGGTTCTACATAGACGTTGACGTCGATGAGTAGCTTGTCACCCGGACGGAGTTCTGGAGCTTGTGAAGGGCCTTGTAGATAGTCAGGCTACACCAAGCCTGTTTTATTTTCTAAGTTGTCTGTACTCAGACATGTAGCTTCCGCTTGTGCTTGTATGACTATATGACTTGAGTGTTGGGTCATGTGACCCCTACCTGTATGGATATGTTATGTATAGCTCTTGGAGCCTCTTAAATAAAGTACTTTGAGTCATAGAGTTTTGTTCTGATGCAATTTTGTATTTGCACATATTGAGCATATTGTGTGTATGGTTGAAATGCTTGGTATGTGTGGGATCCGACACCTAGTTATTTTCCTTTGGTAGCCTACCTTACAGGGAAATGCCTCCTAGTGATTCCAATGAGCCTTGGTAGCTTGCTACTGCTCGGAACACGTAGGATGGCCGGCATGTGTCCTTCTTCGTTCCTGTGTCTGTCCCTTAGGGGAAATGTCACGAGTTGTTCCTTTAAGTCCATGTAGCTTGCTACGACTTGGGTTCATACGTTGATGGCCGACACGTTCGTTGCTGGGTCATGGATGTCTGTCTCTGTAATTTAGTGCCACTTTTGGCTTATAACTAGCCATGTCGGCCTGGGTTCTCTGTCATATGGATGCTAGCGACACTGTCATATACGTGTGCCAAAATGTGCAAACGGTCCCGGGCCAGGTAAGGTGGCACCCGTGGGGTTACCGTGTGTGAGGCCGCAAAGTGATATGACGTGTTACAGCTAGATCGGTGTGACTTAGGATCGGGGTCCTGACAGTTGTTGCAGCAGATCTTCGTGGGTCGCAGTGGAGGACTCCGCCTCGGGTGCCGTGGCTTTGGCTCGTGGCTGGCAGACGTTCGCCCGTGCGCGTTGCTTGGGCGGACGGTGCACCCTTCACTTTAGGTATGGTGACTACTCGACCCTCTTCGTGAGGGTTTTCGGGGAAGACGGGCGTCGCGCCGAGTGCTGCCCCGAGGACAACGGCGGCGGTGTGGTGGTTTGCCTGGGCGATGGCCGCAGCTCGTCCACCTACAGCGGATCTTCCTTCAGTGGAAGCTCCAGAAGTGGCTGCTATGACCAGCCACCACGCCTCCATGCCTACCTGGAAGGTGGCGCTGGGTCATCTCATCGTCATGCTCGGGTGAAGCGTGAGGAGGGCTTCGGCTGAGCTTGGGGCGTGGGTCCACGGGAGCAGTCACGCCCCGAGGGTCGTCGTCAGTCGTTCTTGGTCTTTCTTTATTCCTGCATCGTCTGAACAAACAAGTATGGAGCCCCAGGAGGGAATGTAATGAACCGTTGTTTTATGACATTTAGCACCATGCGTAGTGTCTCTATCCATTATTGTGCCTTATGTGTACTATGCTCCCTTAGGGTAAGGAGACTTATCTTGACGCACTCGTGATTGTCCTTGTCTCGTGACGTTCGACCCTTCGCGAGGCTGCAAAAACTCATTAGGTGGCTATTATCCTTTACTTCCCGAGGCCCTTGACGCGGGCCGAGCATGGTCGGCTTCCCCTTGTCGCGGTACCCGTGGGGCACGGACATAAGGAGGGGGGACGTGCCCACCACAAGCCCTGGTTCGGGCGCTTCATGGAGGCTAAGGGGGGAGCGCTGGGGAGAGCGCCGTGCAACTGCCGCTCTCCCTGAGCTAGCCCGAAAAACTGAGGGGAGGACCACAGAGAGAAATCAAAACCAAGCAATCGAGGAATGCTCGAACCTTTAGAATCCATTAAAAAGGGAAGACAGGGGCAATCCAACTCCATAAAGCAAATGAACGGTAGCGTCCGGCACCAAACCTAGTCTTCTCACCAACGCGGAGCTAAGTGCTACCACTAGGACATGGGAGGGAGCCCCCGAGGCCCGAGGGCGGCTCTCCGGAGACTCCGGGGCGTGTACAATCCCACTCATTATTACGTGAGAGTGTCACGAGTGGAGATCTTCACAGGCCGAGGCCTTGCTTCACAGGCCCCGGGCCTTGGCTTCTCAGTCGCGAGGGCCTTGTTTCTCACAGGCATGGAGCCTAGTCTTCTCAGGGGCAAGGGCCTTGTTCCTCGCAGGCACGGAGCCTAGTCTTCTCAGGCGCAAGGGCCTTATTCCTCGCAGGCACGGAGCCTAGTCTTCTCAGGCGCAAGGGCCTTATTCCTTGCAGGCACAGAGCCTAGTCGTCTCAGGCCCAAGGGTCTTGTTCCTCCCAGGCACGGAGCCTAGTCTTCTCAGGCGCAAGGGCCTTGTTCCTCGCAGGCACGGAGCCTAGCCTTCTCAGGAGCAAGGGCCTTGTTCCTCGCAGGCACGGAGCCTAGTCTTCTCAGGCGCAAGGGCCTTGTTTCATGGTTAGAACCTTCGGAGGTGCCGGATATTCCATGCGTTCGGGACGGGGATGCCGTCCCCTGTTTCCAGGCGCACGGCGCCGGTTTAGAGATGTGGGTGATCTCGAATGGCCGTTCCCACGTAGGTGAGAACTTGTGCAGTCCTCTCTGGAGAGGACTCTTCTTAAAACGAGGTCACCTACCTCAAGCGTCCTGGGGCGAATGCTGCGTCAATGGTACCGCCGCAACGCTTGCTGGTATCTTATTGCTAGGAGTGAAGCGTCGCGCCAGCACTCCTCCCCCAGCACGTGGTCTATCCCCTGCACGACGCCTTGTTGCGCCTCGTCGAATTCTAAGACTCACAGGGACCGGTGCCTGACCTCGTGAGGGAGGACCGCCTCGGCTCCGTAGACGAGGAAGAATGGGGTCTCACCCGTCGGCTTGGTGGCAGTGGTGCGGATGGACCACATCACTAACGAGAGCTCGTCGTGCCAACCCCTTCCGTAGGTTTCGAGCATCTTCTTGAAGGTCCGGGTCTTGAGGCCCCTCAGGACCTCCGCGTTGGCGCGCTCGGCCTGGCTATTGCTCCTGGGATGCACTACAGAGGCTTAGCAAATCTGCGTTCCAAGGTTAGCACAGTATGTCTTGAAAAGGTTACTAGTGAACTGCGAGCCATTGTCGGTGATGATGCGGTTAGGGACCCCGAACCGGTTTACAAGGCCCTTGATGAACTTGACTGCGGAGCCGGCTGGGATGGTTCGGACTGCTTCCACCTCAGCCCACTTGGTAAACTTGTTGACGGCGACGTAAAGGTATCGGTAGCCCCCGGGCGCTCGAGGGAACGGGCCCAGGATGTCCAGCCCCCAGACTACGAATGGCCAGGAGAGTGAGATGGTTTGTAGGCCCTGAGCTGGTTGGTGGATCTGCTTGGCATGGAACTGGCAATCCTTGCAAGACCTTACCAGTTTGGCGGCATCGTTAAGTGCCGTGGTCCAGTAAAAACCACTACGGAACGCCTTGCCGACCAAGGTGTGCGATGATGAGTGATGTCCGCAGTCCCCGGCGTGGATGTCAGCCAGCAGCTCGCCTCCCTCCTCCCTGGAGATGCATCGTAAAGAAATGTCATTTGGTCGTCTCCTGTAAGCTCGCCGTCTTCGATGCAGTATGCTGTAGCCTCTCGGGCCACGCGCTCGGCATCTTCCTCCTTTTCCGGCAACACTCCTCGCACTAGGTACGACTTGAATTCCTCGGTCTAGCATCCCTCCTGAGGCTCGAGCGCTAGGAGCAAGAGAGCTCTTGAGGCCGGGCCGCAAGCGGGGGCTTCCGAGGTCGGCAGCAGGGGGAGTTCTTCCTGAGGCTTCGCTGGTCCTTCCCGCGGGGGTGACGCCAAGGGCATGAGAAGCCTTTCCTCGAAGACGCTGGACGCCTGGGGTAGTCGCCGGGATGCTCTCTTGGTGATGTTGTGGGCCTCCTTATTGGTGTCACGAGGCACGTCCTCCAGCTCCAGGCCCAAGAACTGCTTCTCCATCTTGTGTACCTCCGTGAGGTATGCCTCCATATGTTCGTCCCTTGGCTCGTACACCTTGTTGGAGAAGTTGACACGGAGTTGGGAGTCACCCCTAATGACTAGGCTTTTCACCCCCAAGGCTATCGTTGCCTTGAGGCTGGTGATGAGGCCCTCGTATTCCGCAATCTTGTTGGAGACCTTATCGCCTGGCTGAAAGCAAAGTTGTACGGCGTAGTAGAGCTTGTCTTGAGTGGGCGAGATGAGCACAACCCCTGCCCCAGCGCCCTGGCGGGTGAACGCGCCATCAAAGTACATGACCCAGCCATCTGGTGCTTTGACCCCCAGTAAGAGGGACTGGTTCGGGCTCGCTTTGGGCCTTGGGGCATCGGTCCATTCTACCACGAAGTCAGCAAGCACGGCCCCCTTGACAACACTTGTGGTGCTGAACTCTAGCTGAAATGCATGCAGCTCTATATTCCATTCCGCGACCCTTCCTACCACGTTCGGGCTCCTGAGTACTCTTTCCAGAGGGTAAGCTGAGACGACCTTGATGGGGTGGCCCTGGAAGTAGTGGTGCAGCTTTCGTGAAGCGACGAGGAGCGCAAGCAGGAGCTTCTGCCGCATGGGATAGCATGCTCGGGCACCACGAAGCACAGTGTTGACGAAGTATACCGGGTGCTCGACCGGGATGAGGTCCGAACTCGCCAGTGGTCGTGTAGCCTGACTGGGTGAAGGCGCTTCGGAGTCTTGGTCTCCAGTTGGGGTAGCTGCGGCCTCGGGGGAGCCATCTTGCAGGATGTGGTCGTCTCCTGGCCCAGCTGGGGAATCGGGAGTGCCGCCCTTGGGTAGCAAGGTCTTGTCTTGGCGCCCCTCTCGTATAGCCAGTAGTGCTGCACTAGTTGAGTGCGGTGTCGCAGCCAGATAAACCACCAGTGGTTCCTGAGGCTTGGGTGCCACCATCACTGGTGGGTTGGTGAGGTATCTCTTGAGGTCTTCGAACGCCGCATCAGCCTCAGGGGTCCATTCGAATGGGCCCTTCCTTTTCATCAGCTTGAAGAAGGGGAGGGCTCTCTCCCTAGCTTGGAGATGAAACACCCCAAAGACGTTACACAGGGGGCTAGCTTCTGCATCTCCTTGAGGTTCTTGGGCGGACACATCTTTTCTATGGCCTTGACCTTCTCGGGGTTTGCCTCGATTCCTCGGTGCGACACGAGGAATCCCAAGAGCTTGCCTAAAGGGACGCCAAACACACACTTCTCCGGGTTGAGCCGCAGGTCTACCTTGCGTAGGTTGGCGAAGGTCTCTTCCAGATCTGTGATAAGGGTCGAGGCCTCCTGAGACTTTACCACGATGTCATCTACGTACACCTCAGCGTTTCTCCCGAGCTATTTTCCCAGTGAGATGTGCATTAACCGCTGAAAGGTTGACCCTGCATTCCGTAACCCAAACGGCATGCAGGTGTAGCAGTACACACCACACGGGGTGAGGAAAGCAGTCTTCTCGACGTCTTGCAGCGCCATCTTGATCTGGTGGTAACCTGAGAAGGCGTCCAGGAAACACAACAAGTCGCACTCGGCGATGGAGTCGACGATTTGATCGATGCGCGGCAGAGGAAACGGATCTTGCGAGCAAGCTTTGTTGATGTTGGTGAAGCCGACACACATGCGCTCTTTTCCTCCCTTCTTGGGTACGACGACGGGGTTTGCCAGCCACTCCGGGTACCGGACCTCACGGATGACACCCGCCGCCTCCAGCTTACGAGTCTCCTGCATGATGAAGGACTGCATCTCCGTGTGTTGGCGTCTGGCCTTCTGCTTCACGGGGCGCATATTAGGGCACACATTTAGGTGATGCTCGATCACCTATCTCGGGACTCCCACTATATCCTTGGGTTCCTACGCGAACACGTCCTTGTTCGTGCGCAGGAATTGAACCAGCGCCTCTTCTTGAGCTGGGGGAAGGCCAGCACCTATGGTGAAGGCGACACCTGATGGCTCGTCTTCATCCACCGGCACCTGATTTGTCTCGGCTGGGTCTTCGGAGAAAAGTTGCTTCTTCTTGGCAGGGGCAGCCCCCTCGGTCCCAGGTGCGGCTTCCCCGGCAGGGCGCGCCACCGCAGCGGTTCGGAAGACGTGCTTGAGGGCCGCCAAAGCTTCTTTGGTGTCCCCTGTCACGGTAAGGACTCCGCTGCTCCCTGGCATCTTCATGAGGTTATAGGCCGGATGGGTCGCGGCCATGAACTAAGCCAGCGTGGGGTACCCGAGGATGGCATTGTACGGGAGACCGATTCGGGAGATGTCGAAGTCGATCAGCTCGGTGCAGTAGTTGTTTCGGGTGCTGAAGGTGATCGGGAGGCGGATCTGCCCCAGAGGGCTGGTGGAACCGCTGCTGACCCTAGAGAAGGGTTTGGTGGGGCGTAGCCGCTTGAGTGACACTTGGAGCAAGCTGAAAGTTTCCACTGAGAGCACGTTGAGGCCAGCCCCACCGTCGATGAGGGTCTTGGTGACTGCCACATTGCAGATGGTAGGGGTGCAGAGCATCGAGAGAGCGCCGAAGCCCGCGGTGGAGGCAGGGTTGTCTCCCGAGTCGAAGGCGAGGTCGGCCTTGGGTGCCACCCATCCAGGAGGAGCCCCCTACCGTATGGAGGCGATGTCTGTCTGGCGAAAGATTTCCTTGATGTGTCGGCCGGAGGGTGGCGCTTGGGAGCCACTGGTAACCCTCAAGTGTAGGGGATCAGTTGTAGCCTCTTTCGATAAGTAAGAGTGTCGAACCCAACGAGGAGCTGAAGGCAGAACAAATATTCCCTCAAGTTCTATCGACCACCGATACAACTCTATGCACGCTTGATGTTTACTTTACCTAGAACAAGTATGAAACTATAAGTACTTTGTAGTTTTTGTGGGATATGTTTGCAAGAATATAAAGAGCACGTAAATATAAACTAGGGGCTGTTAAGATAAAGACACAACTAAATTAGCTTTAGCGAGTGTGGAAAAGTGGTGGTAGGAGTTGCGAAATTGCCCCTAAGCAATTGACTACGTTACTAGACCGATATCAAGTTTTATGTGGGAGAGGCCACTGCTAGCATGTCATCCCTTACATGGAATTCTATGCACTTATGATTGGAACTATTAGCAAGCATCCGCAACTACTAACGTTCATTAAGGTAAAACCCAACCTTAGCATTAAGATATATTGGTCCCCCTTCAGTCCTGTATGCATCAATTTCTATGCTAGGTTGAAGCTTCTATCACTCTTGCCCTCTAATACGTAGTCCTATCAACATACAACTAACCCTATGGTGTGATCCACGCGCGCGCTCATATGATGGGCACCAAAGGACAGCAGCATAACCACAAGCAATTTATACCAATCATAGCAATTCACCAATCACCGATAGGACAACAATAATCTACTCAGACATCGTAGGATGGCAACACATCATTGGAAAAGAATATGAAGCATAAAGTACCATGTTCAAGTAGAGTGTACAGCAGGTTGCAGGAGAATGGACCGTTGTAGATAGACAGGGGAAGGTGAAGGAGGTGTCGGTGAAGATGACGGAGTTGTTGGTGTAGATCATCGTCACACGATGATGGCCCCGGTGGCACTCCGGTGGCACCGGAAGCGAGGGGGAGAGAGCCCCCCTCCTTCTTGTTCTTCCTTGACCTTCTCCCTAGGTGGGAGAAGGGTTTCCCCTCTGGTCCATGGTCTCCATGGCGGCGGAGGGGCGAGAGCCCCTCCGAGATTGGATATGTCTCTCTGTCTCTCTCTGTTTCTGCGTTTTCAGATTATGTCCCTTCACCGTTTCTTATATTCCCGGAGATCCGTAACTCCGATTGGGCTGATTTGTTGACACGATTTTCATACAGATATTAGCTTTCTTGCGGCAAAAGAAGGGCATCAACCGCCTTACGGTGTGGTCACGAGGGCCCAGGGCGCGCCCCCCTGCCTCGTGGCCCACTCGGGCATCGTCTGATGTTGGTTCCGCTTCCCAAAATTCACATATATTCCAAAAAAAAAAATCTTCGTATGTTTTTATTCCGTTTGGACTCCGTTTGATATGGATATTATGCGAAACAAAAAACATGCAATAAACAGGAACTGGCACTGGGCACTGGATCAATATGTTAGTCCCAAAAAATAGTATAAAAAGTTGCCAAGAGTATATGAAAGTTGTAGAATATTGGCATGGAACAATCAAAAATTATAGATACGATGGAGACGTATCAGCATACCCAAGCTTAATTCCTGCTCGTCCTCGAGTAGGTAAATGATAAAAAAAGATAATTTTTTATGTGGAATGCCTCCTAGCATAATCTTGATCACGTAATCTAATCATGGCATGAATACTAAGACACGAGTGATTCAAAGCAAGAGTCTATCATTTGACATTAGGACAATAATACTTCAAAATAACATGGCCAAAGAAAGTTATCCCTACAAAATCATATGGTCTGGCTATGCTCCATCTTCACCACACAAAGTATTTAAATCATGCACAACCCCGGTTTCAGCCAAGCAATTGTTTCAAACTTTAGTATTCTGAAACTTTTTCAACTTTCAAGCAATACATGAGCGTGAGCCATGGACATAGCACTATGGGTGGAATAGAAGGTGGTGATAGATAAAAGTAGGGAGAAAGTCTCACATCGACTAGGCGTATCAATGGGCTATGGAGATGCCCATCAATAGATATCAATGTGAGTGAGTAGGGATTGCCATGTAACGGATGCACTAGAGCTATAAGTGTATGAAAACTCAAAAGAAAACTAGTGGGTGTGCATCAACTTGCTTGCTCATGAAGACCTAGGGCATTTGAGGAAGCCCATCGTTGGAATATACAAGCCAAGTTTTATAATGAAAATTCCAACTAGTATATAGAAGTGACAACATAGGAGACTCTCTATCATGAAGATCACGGTGCTACTTTGAAGCACAAGTGTGGAAAAAAGATAGTAGCATTGTCCCCTTTTTTTATTTTTTTTCCTTTTTTATATTTTTTTGGGCCTTTCTTTTCTTTTTCTTTTTGGCCTTTTTTTTCTTTTGGCCTTTACCTTTTTTTCATTTTTTTCAACGGACAATGCTCTATTAATGATGATCATCACACTTCTATTTACTTACAACTCGAAATAACAACTCGAAGCTAGAACAAAATATGACTCTATGTGAATGCCTCTGGCGGTGTACCGAGATGTGCAATGATCTAGCGTAGCAATGACATCAAAAACCGGACAAGCCATGGAAACATTATGCTAGCTATCTTACGATCATGCAAGGCAATATGACAATGATGGTTCGTGTCATAATAAACGGAGCGGTGGAGTTACATGGCAATATATCTCGGAATGGCTATGGAAATGCCATAATAGGTTGGTATGGTGGCTGTTTTGAGGAAGGTATATGGTGGGTATATGGTACTGGCGAAAGTTGCGCGGTACAAGAGAGGCTAGCAATGGTGGAAGGGTGAGAGTGCGTATAATCCATGGACTCAACATTAGTCATAAAGAACTCACATACTTATTGCAAAAATTTATTAGCCATCGAAACCAAGTACAACACGCATGCTCCTAGGGGGGAGGTTGGTAGGAGTTAACCATCGTGCGCCCCCGACCTTCACACAAAGGGTGACACTCAATAAATAAATCATGCTCCAACTTCGTCACATAACGGTTCACCATACATGCATGCTACGGGAATCACAAACCTCAACACAAGTATTTCTACAATCCACAACTACCCACTAGCATGACTCTAATATCACCATCTTTATATCGCAAAACTATTGCAAGGAATCAAACAAATCATATTCGGCGATCTACAAGTTTATGTAGGATTTTATGACTAACCATGTGAATGACCAATTCCTGTCAACTCTCTAAATAGATATAAGAGAAGCAAGAGAGTTTTAATTCTTTCTACGAAAGTTATGCCCACGCTCTAACAATTATAAGTGAAGCAAAAAAGCATTCTACAAATGGCGGTTTTCTATGTGAAGACAAACAGGCAATCCAAACTTCAAATGATGTAAGTGAAGCACCTGAAGTATTCTATAAAGCCATACTCAAAAGATATAAGTGACGTGCAAAGAGCATTCTAAAAATCAACCAAGTACTATCTCATACCAGCATGGTGCATAAAAGAAAAGGTGAAAACTAAATGCAAAAGACGCTCCAAGATCTGCACATATCACATGAATGAAACGAATCCGAAAACATACCGATACTTGTTGAATAAAGAGGGGATGCCTTCCGGGGCATCCCCAAGCTTAGACGCTTGAGTCTCCTTGAATATTTACTTAGGGTGCCTTGGGCATCCCCAAGCTTGAGCTCTTGCCTCTCCTTCTTCTCCTCACATCGAGACCTCCTCGCTCTTCGAACACTTCATCCACACAAAACTTCAATAGAAAACTCGGTAAGATCCGTTAGTATAATAAAGCAAATCACTACACTAAGTACTGTTGCAAACCAATTCATATTTTGTTTTTGATTGTAGCTACTGTAATATAACTTTTCCATGGCTTAATCCACTGATATAAATTGATAGTTCCATCAAGACAAGCAAACTATGCATCAAAAATAGAATTTGTCTGAAACAGAACATTCTGTAATAATATTAACATTCACCATACTTCTGATACTTGAAAAATTCTGCCAAAATTAGGAAAACTAAACAATTTTTATGGAAAGACAGTGCAAAAAGTGTCAGAACCATTTGACGTTCCAGCAAAAAATGAAAAATCGCGCACTACAGCCAAAGTTTATGTCCTGCACCGCACAAATCAACAAGCATTGTAAACATCTTATAGGCAAACCTTGGCACATTATATTTATAATAGAATGTAATTGTACAAGGGGATAATTATTTTTGCTGAAAAGTTTCTGTAATTAAGATTCACAAAGTTTCCATGGGCATGAACAAAGTTCAAGGACGTCTCACACTTTCACAATGCTCGTCTATATCACTTTCACTTTTCTTTTTGAAAAGTTTTAGGTTCCCCTCTTTATTTTTTTGTTTTTCAAATTTATAAAAGCACACAACAGAAATAAATGACTCTCTAAAACTTCCGGGTTGTCTCCCTGGCAGCGCTTTCTTTAAAGCCATTAAGCTAGGCATATAGTGCTCAAGTAATGGATCCACCCGGATCCCAAGGTATATCAAAGCCAATTTTAATTAACAATGATTTTGCATTTATTAGTGAGCACAAAGTGATATGTGTCATGCAAAAACAAAGTCTAACTCTCTTCCTATGCATAGGCATGTCATACAAGAACAATTCATGCACATCAACTAAAGGCGAATGCATAGTATAAGCAGTTTCTTGCAATTTTATCATGTTGGAAACATAGAGAGGCGGGGATGTAGTTTCTCTCTCATAATAATTGCAAGTAGGAGCAGCAAGCACATGCATATTATATTCATCAAAATCATCATGTGTACCGGAAAAAGGCAACCCATCAATATAATCCTTAATAGGTGTAAACTTCTCCGATATAGTATAGTTTGGAGAATTTAAAAAGATAATAGGACTATCATGTGTAGGTGCATGTCAGGCCCAAAATGCCATTCTATCCCGATCACGTGACACTTACATGATTGGGGCACAACCGCATTTCGGGCGCTTAGCAAGATGGATATCATTACATCGTACCATTACATACATACATGGGGGATACAGCAATACATACAAGTCACATGAATACAACATCAACAATACAAGGCATCTGACTACGGATGCAAACATGAAAAGAACAACGACATCCATCTGCTATCCCAGGCTGCCGACCCGGAACCTAACCCAAGACTGAAAAAGAAGAAGAAGAAAGAACTCCAACAAATCAAACATCGCTCTCACGTCAAGTCATCGGAAACCTGCACCTGCAACTGTTGTTGTAGTATCTGTGAGCCACAAGGACTCAGCATCCCATAACCATGGGTAACAAGACTAGCAAAGCTTAAAGGGTAGGAAGAGGTAAAGTGGTGAGGTTGTAGCAGCGGCTAAGCAATATATGGTGGCAAACTTACGAGTACAAGAATAAGATGAGCATGTACACAAACGGTCGCAAACTAGTAGTGATCGCTAAAGATCCTGAACTACCTACGAGTCAAACATAACCCCACCGTGTTCTCTTCTAAAAGGGAAAAGAGACACTCATGGTTACTCACACAGTTGTGTGTTTTATCTCGGATCCTCTGTCAAGTTTTCTACAACCGGACATCAACAAATTCCAATCTGCCACATAACCGCGGGCACGGCTTTCGAAAGATCATAACCCTGCAGGGGTGTCCCAACTTAGCCCATCACAAGCTCTCACGATCAGCAGAAGTAATAACAATATTACCCCTTATCTTAGGGACAATCCGATCAGGCTCGGTATCCCTGTGCACAAGACATTTCGACAATGGTAAAACAAGTCCAGCAAGACCTCCCGGCGTGCCGACACCCTGATAGTAGCCGCGCGTATCTCGTCTCAGGCCACAACCGGTTAGGTGATCCTACGAGTAAAACCAGCCCTCGAGTTTCCCCGAGGTGGCCCCGTTGTCTCCCCGTTTGGGACCAACACCATCAGCACTGGCCCCCCTGCTATGTAGAAAGAATCCTCGGGGACGCGACCCCCTATGCAATTTAATTAATTAATTAAGTTGTTATTATGAGGCAAATTAAAACCAATGTTGGGCCTTGCTGGAGGAGTTTTATTCAAAGACGAACTGTCAAGGGGTCCCCATATACCCAACCGTGTAAGGAAAGCAAAATCAAGGAACATAACGCCATTTTATCGGCTCCTAAGGTGGTATGAGTGGAACAAAACACCGAGCAAAAGGCCAAGCCTTCCACCCATTGCCAAGTATATAGGTGTGTTAATAATAATAAGATATATTGTGATATTCCAACAACAAGTTCCAACATGGAACGATCTTCATCTTCACCTGCAAGTAGCAACGATATAAGAGGGGCTGAGCAAGCGGGTAACATAGCCAAACAACGGTTTGCTGGGAAGGTGTGAAAGGTTAGAGGTTTCATGGCAACAAGGAGAGGGGCTGACAATAATGATGGGTAGCGCGACATATAACGATAGCATCGAGACAACTAAGCATGGCAATGATAGTAAAGGTATCCAAGGTGATGGTCATCTTGCCTGGGATCCCGCAAAGAAGAAGAATGGATCCATGAAGAAGACGAAGATTAAGCCTTGAAGACGAACCACGGGTAGACGAACGAATCCTCACGATCGCAATGGAACAAGCACTAACGAGAAGAAGCACACAACAAGGTAAACACTCAACACAAGAACATGATGCGAGACAAGTCTATATGCTCAACCAAGTATGATGCGAGACAAGTCTATATGATGCAATACATGGCAAGGGATGAAGCACACAAGAACAACACCAAACAACAAGTTTAAATGAGGCCGGAATCAACATATAGCAAATCCGGTAAGTCCTCATATGCATAATTTGGAATTAGTCCAGATCTGAACAAACCTTAAGTTAAATTTGTTAAACATCAAGATAACATGCACCAAGATGATCTACACGAAATTCTAATCAAGTTTCATATAAAGTTTGTTTAATTCGGAGCTACGGCCTAGAAGATATGAGCAAAACAAGACAAACATGTCAACGGTGCAAGATTGATGTCTACACACGCTTCTACTCTTGTAGACTATGTTGGGCCTCCAAGCGCAGAGGTTTGTAGGACAGTAGCAATTTCCCTTAAGTGGATGACCTAAGGTTTATCGAACTCAGGGAAGTAGAGGTTGAAGATGGTCTCTCTCAAGCAACCCTGCAACTAAGATACAAGAAGTCTCTTGTGTCCCCAACACACCTAATACACTTGTCAGATGTATAGGTGCACTAGTTCGGTGAACAGATGTTAAATGGCAAGGGATATGGATGGCAAAACAAGGTAATACAAATATGTAATAAAAAGTGCAGCAAGCAAACAAGTAGTAAACGTGAGCACAAACGGTATTGCAATGGTGGAAACAAGGCCTAAGGTTCATACTTTCACTAGTGGCAACTCCCAACAACATTAACATAATCGAATCACATGATATTTCCCATAAAACATGCAAAGGGGACACACTCGGAGATCATTCCTTCGTGGTCAAGAGAGGACGAGAATTATGTAGGGCTACAAAAGCACACCTCAAAGTTCGTAGTTCTCGATCTAAGAATTTCCCAATGTCACCGCGGCCATCCAAAGAGAGTCCCACAATCACCATAACATATCTAAAGGATAGTCAAAGACAAGAACCAAGAGACTCTCAATCTTCAATCAACACACAAGAAAGGAAATCACTCATGAAAATATTGTTCTAATCCATGTCCAATAGACCGCTGTCACCTTGGTCTCGGGGATTATACTAGATAAAGACAAGTGAGTACATCAATCCAATACATAGAGGAAGGGGAAACACCCTAGATTAACATAGCCTATGATCACAACGAAGATCACATCATGGGAGAAAGAGTTGACCACATAGCTACTGGTAAGAACCTCAGCCCCGAGGAGGAACTACTCCCGCATCATGGAGGGAGGAAGCAACGTCGATGGAGATGAACCCGGGGCACTTCCCCGTCCCGGCAGGGTGCCGGCGCAGGAATTCTGGTCCCCCGAAGCTTGATGGAGATGGCGGCGGAGATCGGAATCGCGTCTGGAGAAAAGGGGTCCGGAATCAGGGTTTCCTCGACGGACCTTAAATATATGCCAAAGGGGGTCGCCAGAGGAGGTCAGGGGGGCCCAGGCGCCCCCCCCGGCGCGGCCTAGGGGTGGGCCGCCTGGGCAGGCCGCCTGGAGCCCCTGTGGGTCCCCTCCTGCCCTACTTTGGCCGCATAGAAGCTTCCGGAACGCTGATTTTTTATATATTTTTTCTGGATTTTTTCTGACAGTTCTCGTAATGGGAAAACCTGAAATACAAAAATAGCAGAAAACAGAAACTGGCACTGGGGTGCACTGAGTTAATAGGTTAGTCCAAATATGATCAAAAGTGTATGGAAGTGCATAAATATCAGAGCAATATCACACAAAAGAGGCATGGAGCAAGCAGAAATTATAGATACATTTTGGACGTATCAACATCCCCAAGCTTAATTCCTGCTCGTCCTGGAGTAGGTAAATGATAACAAGTATAATTTCTATGGTGACATGCTATTAACCATATAAGGACTTTTCAGAGTCACATGACAAAAGCTTACTGAGATAATGAGTCTGTAGTAATTAAGTTGCCTCATGAGAAAATCACAAAGAATTGAAAGTTTTACAATATGATACTGAAACATCAAATAGATTTGTAATGAACATGGTGTGCAAATATGATAAAATGATATCTCGCTTGCCCCCTTTAGTGAAGCAAAACATAAATGCAGGGGAACCTCCAAGGTTTAAGTGATGACTAGATACAATGATTTCAGAATAAACAATATCACTATCATGCAAAAGACTATGCTACTTTGGGACAATGCACATTACACTCAGAATGACAATCATGCTCTCAGTAGTTGGTGCTTTTAAAAGAAGGTGGAGACTCTCGAACCGTGGCTTTTGTTGGCAAGGTTGGAAACCCGTAGTCGGAAACAAAGACAAAACATGTACCAGAGTCCTTGGTTTTAAAAAACAGAGGTAATAATTATTTTTTTAGGTCATGCATGTTTCGTCAACGAATGCTAGCAGACAACTCAATTACTTCTTGAGATGGACAAGTTTTGAGGAACGGCTCCCGAATGAGGACGATCACATCCTCTTAATCTCCTTTGTTTATCACTGCCAAAGTTTTCTGATTTCTCATGAACAAAGCGTGAAGGAGGGTTTGTTTGTTATATTATCTTTTTGAGCCGGGCGCACTCAATGCCAGTTCCTTCTCGTATTATGGGTTCGCACATTATACATGCAATCCCGGGGTGAAGCTTGTCCAACTTAAAAAGATCATGAATTAACTACTACTTCCTCATGAGCTAAAACAGAGGCACAAAAGAGAAATGCTTTTTTTTGAATAATTTCGAGATGGTACATGAAAGTCTTCGTTAGGAATGGCAGGTAAATACCATGTATAGGAAGGTATGGTGGACTCATATGGCATAACTGGTTTAAATGATTTTGGATGCACAAGCAGTCAGTCCGCTTAGTACAGGCGAAGGTTAGCAAAAGACTGGGAGCGACCAACTAAGAGAGCAATGACAGTCATAATCATGCAGAGCGACAAAGCAACATTGAATCAGGCATGGAAGTTATATCGCTACTCAGAAACAAAAGATCATCAAGGCTTGACAGACTTTCTTTACAGTCTTAAATATGCGTGAGCATACGCCAAGTCAATCAAAATAAATTCTTTGAAGGAAGATATTACTAAACCATACCACATCATAGGCAAACAAATCATGTTGGTACTCCAATAACACATTGGGAACCCCCTAGCTATTTGAGACTAACCATAAGAAAACATGAACTACTAAGCGCCATTATGCACGTAGCATCTTTATCATAGACATATCAACCAATGCAACGGAAGCAAACTCTCTTAATAAGATAAACATGATAACTAAAGAGAGTTCAAGCAACCAACTAAACAAAAGCTCTTTAAAAAGATAAGCATGAATACTAAGAGCTGAATATGACAGTAGCTATTGAAGTACAAAGAACACACACAGCAAAGATAGACATGAAAATTCTATGTTATGTTCTAGGTAGAAGTGGAGCGTGTTTCTCTCCCACATAAGGAAAGCTGAGTTCCGACTCGTTATGAAAAGCTAAAGAAAAAGGAAAACTAAAAGCAAGACGCTCCAAGCATAGCACATAACACATGAAGTGATAAAAATATAGCGAAACGAAAGACGAACTGATAGTGTTGATGGAGAAGGGGATGCACGGGGGCATCCCCAAGCTTAGACGCTTGAGTCTCCTTGAATATTTCTTGGGGGTGCACGGGGGCATCCCCAAGCTTGAGCGCTTGACACTCCTGAATCTTTTTATCATCTTCCCTCGCACACTTGAAAAGTCCCTTCATACATAACTCATCATAATCTGATTAGCGAGGTTAGTACCCTTAATAAAATAATTATACCTTGCTGGAAATAAGGATATTCTTGAAGTTCTACTGTTTCTCAAGATTTCCAAAAGGTTTTTGCAAAGAAAAACCAAGTTTTTAATTTGCAAAGTGAAGGTAAGGCAAAACAGGACAGGATCTGTGAAAAACAGAACAGCAGGCAGTAATTGATCTGTTCGGGATACTTCTGCAACTCAAATCAAAAAACTCAGAACTGACGCACGAAAGACAATTATATAGAGAATGCTTTCGAAAAAATTCAGACCAGAAAGATGATGTGGTTATTTTATACGAATTTTTCTATCCAAGGACAGAATCTGTTTCCTGGACAGCACCTCACAACTTTTGAACTTTCTAGCAATCGGAGGCTATACTTGGCACAAATATGAAAAGCAAAGATACAATGATGATGCTACAGCAGTAAACAACATCAAGACACAACAAAAGCAAAATTTTTATTCATGTGGGCTGCCTCCCAAAAGCGCTTTCTTTTATGCCTTTAAGCTAGGCATAGGACTTTAATGATTCTCTTGTAGGAATAAGAATTGAAGAACAAAAGAGAGCATCAAGAAGCAAATACTAAACACATTTAAGCCTAACATGCTTCCTATGCATAGGAATATTGCAATAGAATAATTCATTGAAGCACAAAGCAATAAGCACAGGAAGACAAAACAAGTGCAGCTTCTAAACCTTCAACATAAAGAGAGGGAACTTCTTATTATTAAGATATTTAGAACCAAGCCTCCCTCTCTCATTATAAATTTCAGTGGCATCATGGATGAACTCAACAATATAAGCATCACATAAAGCATTGTTACCATGATCCACATGCAAAAAGGTACTCTCACTCCCCACATAAGCATAATTTTTCTCATTGGTAATAGTGGGAGTAGGACTATCATAAACAACTTGAACACTATAGATTAGTTGTATATCAGGAGGGTGGTGTTCAACAAGGGAGTAATTCCCTTCATGATTATGACAAGTTTCATAAGGATAATTTCTCCTTATGTCATAGGTACCTTTATAATCACTATAGATTGGAGTTATAACATCATCATGGTAGAGAAGAGCATTATCATTGCTAGCAACTATATTTGTAAACATGTTATCTTTATTCTTACTAGCTAGAGAATTATCAATTATCACATCACTAGTGGGGATAGGATTTGCAATCCTATCATCCCCAAGCTTAGAGCTTCTCATATCTTCACTTTCAGAGTTGGTAACAAAAAGATTTTCAAGATCATAAGTAGCATTATCATCATTTTCCCAATCACAATAAGTAACATGCATATCATAATCAAAATCATCTTCAATAGTACCTACGGACGTATCATCAAGATGATAATTAAGGCAATAAACTTCACCTTCTTCTTTAAACTTACAACCGTTAGGATAAAAGTTGATAGGAGGAATATGCTCAGGCCAGGTTGATGCCCATTCTTATTCCTTCTTGCTCCTCCTCCTCCTCCTCTTCTTTTTCTTCTTCTTCACCTTAGGAGGGGGTGGTTGGAGATGAAGCTTCTCCACATATCCTGGTTTATCATTAGAAACAATAGGGGAAACTTGGGAGAAACTCTCCTTTTTATTAGCAGAAATATAAGAGACATTTTTATACTTTGGTAAAGTTCCCTCCTTTCTAATCTTACTTATGTAATCATTTTCATGGCAATTAACAACACAATAGAGATGGCAATTTTGCAAAGTGTTTTTTATTCCTATGGCATTATCATCCAGCCAAGAAGTCTTTTCTGATAACTCTTCACACATCAAAAATAACATAAGCTCATCATAAAGATCAGAGGTGATCATGTCATCACACAACCGGTTAACAGTTATGTTTTGAAAGTTCATGCATTGAAAATTAAAGTGACCCTCTGTACGGCAAAGTTCACAAGTAAAAGGATAAAGGTCACATAATTCTCTAGCAATTTCATTTAAATCTTTGACCCAAGTGATTGTTCTTTCATGTTTATGTTGCTTACAATACTTCTCTTCTTCAATCATAGGCCTTTCACAAGGTCTATCCACTCCACAAAAATTAACATGCTTATATAAAACTTCATTTTTAGGAATTGGATCATGCATGTTGCAATCATCATGAACAATTTCATTTTCTTTGCAAGTCTCTTTAAAAGGTTTATGATACTTGATCCAATCCTCCTTAGGCATATTAAGATGTGAAGCAAAAGATTTGAGGAAATCAACAAGGAGTTGAGAATCAAGCCCAAACTTAGCACTAAACTTATTAAAACTTGTAGTTTCAACAAAGGACTTAATGCAATCATACTCATAAATTATACCTGACTCTTTACCTTTGTCGATCTCCCAATCTTCAGTGTTGCGTTGAATTCTTTCAAGGAGTTCCCATTTAGCATCAATCTTTTTGTTTGTGAAAGAACCCATAGAGGAAGCATCGAGTAAATCTTTATCCTGTCGAGAGAGCCTCGCATAGAAGTTAGTAATAATAATATCATTGGGGAGCCCATGGTTAGGACATTTTAGTTTTAACGTTTTCAGTCTCCCCCAAGCTTGAGCTATGCTCTCTCCGTCATGAGGATAAAAATTATAAACATAATTCCTATTCTCATGGACTTCATGAAGAGGATAAAACTTGGAGTGAAAGAGAGACTGGATCTCTTCCCACTCCAGCAGGTGAGAATCATTTAGTAGCCTATACCATTCCAATGCTTTTCCTTTCAGTGACAAGGCAAATAATTTCCTCATGACAAACTCCCTCGATACACCTGCAAGCTTAAATAATGAACATAGTTGTGACAGATATAGCAAGTGTTCACCGGGACGTCTGTCTCCTGCATAACGATTAGCCAAAACATAATTGATAATACCAGCCGGTATTTTATAGGGCACAATTTCAGTAGGAGGAGGAGCAACCACCACAGGTGTGGGGTGTCCTCCCGCAAGCAACCATCCAATAACAAGGTTTTCCATAAGCATAACTAGTGAAATAATAAAAAACAAGAAACAAAAAGATTTAATTGCAAGATCTAAAGATATACCTTCAAGCGCTCACCTCCCCGGCAACGGCGCCAGAAATAGCTTGATGTCTACGCACGCTTCTACTCTTGTAGACTATGTTGGGCCTCCAAGCGCAGAGGTTTGTAGGACAGTAGCAATTTCCCTCAAGTGGATGACCTAAGGTTTATCGAACTCAGGGAAGTAGAGGTTGAAGATGGTCTCTCTCAAGCAACCCTGCAACTAAGATACAAGAAGTCTCTTGTGTCCCCAACACACCTAATACACTTGTCAGATGTATAGGTGCACTAGTTCGGCGAAGAGATGTTAAATGGCAAGTGATATGGATGGCAAAACAAGGTAATACAAATATGTAATAAAAAGTGCAGCAAGCAAACAAGTAGTAAACGTGAGCACAAACGGTATTGCAATGGTGGAAACAAGGCCTAAGGTTCATATTTTCACTAGTGGCAACTCCCAACAACATTAACATAATCAAATCACATGATATTTCCCATAAAACATGCAAAGGGGACACACTCGGAGATCATTCCTTCGTGGTCAAGAGAGGACGAGAATTATGTAGGGCTACAAAAGCACACCTCAAAGTTCGTAGTTCTCAATCTAAGGATTTCCCAATGTCACCGCGGCCATCCAAAGAGAGTCCCACAATCACCATAACATATCTAAAGGATAGTCAAAGACAAGCACCAAGAGACTCTCAATCTTCAATCAACACACAAGAAAGGAAATCACTCATGAAAATATTGTTCTAATCCATGTCCAATAGACCGCTGTCACCTTGGTCTCGGGGATTATACTAGATAAAGACAAGTGAGTACATCAATCCAATACATAGAGGAAGGGGAAACACCCCAGATTAACATAGCCTATGATCACAACGAAGATCACATCATGGGAGAGAGAGTTGACCACATAGCTACTGGTAAGAACCTCAGCCCCGAGGAGGAACTACTCCCGCATCATGGAGGGAGGAAGCAACGTCGATGGAGATGAACCCGGGGGCACTTCCCCGTCCCGGCAGGGTGCCGGCGCAGGAATTCTGGTCCCCCGAAGCTTGATGGAGATGGCGGCGGAGATCGGAATCGCGTCTGGAGAAAAGGGGTCCGGAATCAGGGTTTCCTCGACGGACCTTAAATATATGCCAAAGGGGTCGCCCGAAGAGGTCAGGGGGGCCCAGGCGCCCCCCGGCGCGGCCTAGGTGTGGGCCGCCTGGGCAGGCCGCCTGGGCAGGCCGCCTGGAGCCCCTGTGGGTCCCCTCCTGCCCTACTTTGGCCGCATAGAAGCTTCCGGAATGCTGATTTTTTATATATTTTTTCTGGATTTTTTCTGACAGTTCTCCTAATGGGAAAACCTGAAATACAAAAACAGCAGAAAACAGAAACTGGCACTGGGGCGCACTGAGTTAATAGGTTAGTCCAAATATGATCAAAAGTGTATGGAAGTGCATAAATATCATAGCAATATCACACAAAAGAGGCATGGAGCAAGCAGAAATTATAGATACGTTTTGGACGTATCAAAGATACACCCAAACATCAAGCAAACACACCCCAAACATGAAAACAACATGATATTATGCTTCTACATGCAAAATCACACAAGTTTCATATAGGGCACACTCAAAACGGAGCAACGAGCTAAAAGATACGAGCAAAACAAGTTACAATGCAAAGCTGAAGTTAACAGCCACATAGCAACTTTGGAGCAAGGTAAATATAAGCTACACCACCCAAACATGATAACAAGAAGAGTGGATGTGAAGTAGACATGTTACTTAACAAGCATGAACTTGGAACACACCCAAAAGCTTGCCGGAATACAATTAACCAAGCATGGCAAGTTGCAATAAATTTACCCAGACTTGGTGAAAATCTGGGAAGGCAAAAACATCATCACGATGCTGCTCTTGGAGGCACAAAACAACAAGCATATCAACTCCACTAAGTATATAAATATCATGGACATGTAGTAGACATAGCATACACCAAACAACTCCATTGGATCATCTCCATAGGAGGCATGGATCAATAACAACAAGCTTCACCAAATTGAACATGCTGATAAAATCCTGACAGGTAAAATTTATAGCAACTTGAGAGCAAGAAATAAATAAGCTACAGCAGGCCATATATGCAAACAAGGGCATGAATGGATAGAGCATAACCTGGACAACAAGACATGATCATTGGCCACTCCAAAACAAGTATAGATTTGAGTGGGCATCAATCAAACATAGCATCAGGTTAAACAGATTCTAGACTTAGCAGTTTTTTTACTAAGTATAAAACAGCAACATTGGCATGGCATGTCTACAAGCTTGTTTAAGTCACCTCAAGGCATAACATGGAAAGATGATTGTACCACAGCAAAGCCATATGATTGTGCTTCTAAAACATATTGACATGTGGCGTGAAGACAAACACATCAATAGCAATGTGCAAGTGAAATCAGCATCTCATAACAAGTTTCAGCACTTAACAGCCAAATGCACTTTTGCAACAGAGTTTAGCATAGCAATATGAACTCAAACAAGCATTCTACAGCAACTAACATGTAGAACACTTCACAATGAACATTTTGACATATCATATGCTCCATTTGGATAAACATGTACAAAGTTACAAGCATCACAAGTATGCAACAAATTTACAGATAACAACAGTTTTAAACAAGTAGCACTCTTGCAACGATGATTAGGGCATCTAGATGAACTCAAACAAGCATGCCACAATGGAACAAAGTGAAGAGCATATCACCACTATCATTTTGACATATTATATGCATTCTTTGGACATACACACAAATAGTTACAGCCACGCAAACATGCTTATAAATTAACAAATTCGTGAGGACTTAGTGATTTTTCTAGAAAAAAACGAACGTGCGCAAGAATATTAAAAGATGCACGGGGCGAGGCTTAGCGGGCTACTCACCCATGGGCTCGGCCCAGATCTGAGGAGGAGGCGAAGCAGGCCGGTGCGGTGGGCCTCGGGGCCCACGTGGCCTGGAGCGGCCAGAGCAGAGCAGCTAGGGAGATGGGCCTGCCCGAGGTGGCGGGCGTTGCTGGGCCTCGCGCGAGACACGGCCCACGGGGCCAAGGCATCGTCGTCCCCTCACCTGAGGAGATCGAACGAGGCCGGCAGGCTGTGCGACGGCGCCAACGATGGCGATGGCGGTCGACGGCTGGGAACGCCGATCCGGCCACGGAGGCGCCGGATACGGCAGCGGGCTGCGGGTGGGGACGGATCGAGAGAGGGCGGAGTCGATGCAGGGTGTAGGTGCAGTCGGCGGCGGAGCTTGGGAGCAGCGGTGTGGCTCGGCTCGCCGACGGCGAAGGGAGCCGGCCGGGCGGTAGGAGGAGGCCGGCGCTCCGGCGGCAAAGGGACGAAGGCGCGAGGCGCTGGGCACCTACGGGCGGCGGCAGACGGAGATCAGGCCCCGACGGGCCCGCTGCGGGCTTCGACGGGCCGGTGGTGGAGGCGGGGCAGGTCGGCCGACGTGGCGACACTGGATTCGTCCCGGGGCGGCGGCTCGCTGAGGTGGAAGCCCCGGATTGGTCAGACGACGTGGCTAGGTGGGGCGGACACGTCCGGGCGGAGTGGACATGTCCGGCGCGCGGTGGGAACGGGGCTAGGGTTTGATCTGCGAGAAAAATACGGGGGAGACACATATTTATAGGTAGAGGGAGCTAGGAGTGTCCAAAAGAGGAGCGGTTCGCGGCCACGTGATCGTGATCGAACGGCCAAGAGCATGGAGGGGGTTAGAATGGGCTTGGGGGCTGTTGTGAAAGGGGTACTAGGCCAAAAGAGAAAGGCTTCCGGCGTTTAACACGGTTAACCGTTGGGCTATCAAAGGACCTCCAAATGCGACGAAACTTGACAAGCGGTCTACCTATGCTATAATAAGACCACACGCCAAGTTTCACCCCATTCCGAG
This sequence comes from Secale cereale, assembly GCA_902687465.1. Taxonomy (NCBI): domain Eukaryota; kingdom Viridiplantae; phylum Streptophyta; class Magnoliopsida; order Poales; family Poaceae; genus Secale; species Secale cereale. The sequence continues at coordinate 221,563,947 of LR738709.1, forward strand.
AATGTTTTTCAGCCACACATAAAATAAATATTCGGAGGTGCCGCGGGCACGTGCGAGTGTGACTGGGCTCAGGACGGACAACGGAAAGGACAAGGGGGCTCAGACGGATGCAAGTTTTGAAAACATGATGATGCAACACACATGATGACATGGCAAGATGCAACACGCAAGCAAATGAGATGGCAACGACGACGAATAACTGGCTGACACCTGGCGCATCGGTCTCGGGGTGTCACAACACTCCCCTACTAACAAGAGATCTCGTCCCGAGATCTTAGGAACGAGACGGAAGAGGAAAAGGAAGAACAAAGTTCTTCGAGGACAAAAGAGTGAAACCAAAGAACCTCGAGGGGTTGAACAACTTGAAAGAATGAAGACGACGAAGAAGAACGAAGTTGCAAAGACTTCGTTAGACAAGAGGAACAAGGGATACGACGAAAACCAAAAGGTTGAAGGATATGAAGCAAGAGCTGAAGGAACAAGAATGAATTCGAAACCACTCCGGTTAATAAGAGATAGAAAAGAATCTCCACGAAGGAATTCGGGCAGCAGTCCAGCTGAAGCTGAAAGAAATAGCGCACTGGTTGAACATGAATGGAATAGGACAAGACCCTGAGAAGATGAAACGAAAACATGAGGAGATGAACAACACAATGCCTCCGGAAGAAATAAATAATGGAATGAGAAGAAGGGAGAAGAACACCATCTTCTAGCACAAAAGAATTTGAAAACATCCTTGCGAAGACGGAACGAACAGAGTTGTTGGAAATCAACAACGAAAAGAATAAGCTTGTCGTGGACTTATATAAACATCTCAAAACTTGAGGTGAATTATGCCGCAACCAAAAGATTGAATAGACGAGAAGAAGGAAGAAATGCAAAACTCCATTGAAAAGAATGCAGAGAATTATTTGCATCTCACGACGCACATGGATAATGCTTGAGCTTGATCCAAAATAATTAGATGAACATTTGAAGAATGAATTATCTCATGAAAAACCACCATGAAGAACTCCGGTAATAAAAGGATTATGAAGGATGCAAAAGAATAAGAATAAAGCCTGGCGATGATTTAGACGAGGGTCCGACGAGATAGCCGAGGAAAATTTTAACTCCGGAAAAGAAAAGATGACAACAGTTGGAACTAGAATTTATTCATCAAGAATAAACTCCGAAGGAAGGGATTAAGTCAACTTGATGAAAAAGGAATAAGAATTATGTTATGCTTATCCTCCACCAATTAAATTGATGAGAAGCAATGGATTTGCATACTACTTATTCGCGTTGAAAAAGGTTAAAGAGGGATATAGCTTGAACTTGAGAAAATATTCATGTAACACCGGTAGGATTGGAATTAAAACGAATGGATTGATATGATAACACCGGAAAAGAACTATTGAGCGAACCACTGTAAAGAATTAAAGCCGAGTGAATAAAAGGAACGAACCACCGGGAAGAATTAAAATCGAATGATGAAAGAGAACAAACCACCATGAAGAATTGAAATTGAATGAAGAAAAGAGAATAATCGCCGGGAAGAATAAAGCACTTGAGGGAATTGAATGATGAGAACGAAGAGATCGTGAACTGGTTAAAGAATACTTGAACGAAGCACCGGACGAATGTGAGACGAACGAAGAGGCATCAATAAAGAATATTTGAAGGACGAAGTTGAAAACAGAGGACGAAGAAATCTTCTGAAATGATGGCCTTCGGAGGAACACAATGAAAAGAATTCATGAACTACTCCGGATGGTTGAAGAAAGAATTTGACACGAATCGGAACGTAAGAGGATAGCATGAAGCTAGAACGACGAACAGTCGAGAGAACGGACAAGATTTAGAGGAACTCTTCGTCGTTCTTGAAATGATGATGAGAAATACCACCAAAAATTATTGGGATACTCCGGAAGTATGAAAAGAAGAAAGGTTGAACCCACGACGAAAAGAGTTGAAAGCGATCTTGGAGAAGGCATATGACTGATGGAATCCATTCTTACGTCACATTTGAAAGAATTTCGGAACACTCCCGGAAATAACTAGAAGAGTCAGGTAAGATCCTGGGAAAAGACCTGTGGGTTATGAGCCCACCAAAGAGAAAACATCGTTGGAAAGGATTATTCAAGTGAGAAACGATGCACCGGAACGATTGAAAAACTTGAATGAGGTTACAACCTCGAATTAATTGAAAGGCAGACGAATCTCCTGAGATGTCTTGGGAACTCCGGAATAATTAAACGGCGAGAGGTAAACGAGCAAGCTGAAGATCCGAGCTGAGGGAAAATAATATGAACAACATCGAATACTTGAATTGAATCCGCCGAAAAAGAAGAGGTGAAGAATATCAAATGAGAGGAGAATTCATCGGTTGGAATAACTGAGGAAAAGGAAGCAAAGGATTCACACGAGTAGAATGGATACTTGATTAAGGACTCCGGTTCGAGAAGAAAAAGGGTGGGCGGGTGGGAAAAAGAAAGACCACTTCAAAAGGGGAAACAACATCGGTTGGAAGGAACCGAGTATTGAACTTGCAAAGAAGAAGAGGGTTGAATCCACTTGACGAGAGATGCACCAGATGAAAGACTGACAACGCAACGAACGAAAACTAACCGCGAATCCAAAAAAAATTGAAGGGGAAGAGGAGTAATTAAAAACACCTACGTCAAGATTCCTCACCAGAGCGACGAAGGGGCAGGGGAGTAAAAAGAATTCCTACTCTCCGATATAACTAGACTCCGAAAACAATTTCTGCTATACTCGACAACAACCATTCTACGATCAATCAAGGGGCTCCTATGGTCGGTCGAGGCTCTGATACCAACTTGTCAGGCCCAAAATGTGATTCTATCCCGATCACGTGACACATATGTGATTGGGGCACAACCGCATTTCGGGCGCTTAACAAGATGGATATCATTACATCATACCATTACATACATACATGGGGGATACAACAATACATACAAGTCACATGAATACAACATCAACAATACAAGGCATCCGACTACGGATGCAAACATGAAAAGCACAACGACATCCATCTGCTATCACAGGCTGCCGACCCGGAACCTAACCCAAGACTGAAGAAGAAGAAGAAGAAGAAGAAGAAGAAGAAGAAGAAAGAACTCCAATAAATCGAACATCGCTCTCACGTCAAGTCATCGGAAACCTGCACCTGCAACTGTTGTTGTAGTATCTGTGAGCCACGAGGACTCAGCAATCCCATAACCATGGGTAACAAGACTAGCAAAGCTTAAAGGGTAGGAAGAGGTAAAGGGGTGAGGTTGCAGCAGCGGCTAAGCAATATATGGTGGCTAACTTACGAGTACAAGAATAAGATGAGCATCTACGCGAACGGTCGCAAACTAGTAGTGATCACTAAAGATCCTGAACTACCTACGAGTCAAACATAACCCCATCGTGTTCTCTTCTCAAAGTGAAAAGAGACAGTCATGGTTACTCACACAGTTGTGTGTTTTATCTCGGATCCTCTGTCAAGTTTTCTACAATCGGGCATCAACAAATTCCAATCTGCCACATAACCGCGGGCACGACTTTCGAAAGATCATCACCCTGCAGGGGTGTCCCAACTTAGCCCATCACAAGCTCTCACGATCAGCAGAAGTAATAATAATATTACCCCTTATCTTAGGGACAATCCGATCAGGCTCGGTATCCCGGTGCACAAGACATTTCGACAATGGTAAAACAAGTCCAACAAGACCTCCCGGCGTGCCGACACCCTGATAGTAGCCGCCCGTATCTCGTCTCAGGCCACAACTAGATAGGTGATCCTACGAGTAAAACCAGCCCTCGAGTTTTCCCAAGGTGGCCCCGCAGTCTCCCCGTTTGGGACCAACACCATCAGCACTTGCCCCCCTGCTATGTAGAAAGAATCATCGGGGACGCGACCCCCTATGCAATTTAATTAATTAATTACGTTGTTATTATGAGGCAAATTTAAACCAATGTTGGGCCTTGCTGGAGGAGTTTTATTCAAAGATGAACTGTCAAGGGGTCCCCATATACCCAGCCCTGTAAGGAATGCAAAATCAAGGAACATAACGCCGGTTTATCGGCTCCTAAGGTGGCATGAGTGGAACAAACCACCGAGCAAAAGGCCAAGCCTTCCACCCATTGCAAAGTATATAGGTGTGTTAATAATAATAAGATATATTGTGATATTCCAACTACAAGTTCCAACATGGAACAATCTTCATCTTCACCTGCAACTAGCAATGCTATAAGAGGGGCTAAGCAAGCGGGTAACATAGCCAAACAACGGTTTGTTGGGAATGTGTGAACAGTTAGAGGTTTCATGGCAACAAGGAGAGGGGCTGACAATAATGATGGGTAGCGCGACATATAACGATAGCATCGAGACAACTAAGCATGGTAATGATAGTAAAGGTATCCAAGGTGATGGTCATCTTGCCTGATATCCCGCATGGAAGAAGAATGGATCCATGAAGAAGACGAAGCAGAAGCCTCGAAGACGAACCACGGGTAGACGAACGAATCCTCACGATCGCAACGGAACAAGCACTAACGAGAAGAAGCACACAACATGGTAAACACTCAACACAAGAACATGAAAATATGCTCAACCAAGTATGATGCGAGACAAGTCTATATGATGCAATACATGGCAAGGGATGAAGCACACAAGAACAACACCAAACAACAAGTTTAAATGAGGCCGGAATCAACATATAGCAAATCCGGCAAGTCCTCATATGCATAATTTGGAATTAGTCCAGATCTGAACAAACCTTAAGTTAAAGTTCTTAAACAGCAAGTTAACATGCACCAAGATGATCTACACGAAATTCTAATCAAGTTTCATATAAAGTTTGTTTAATTCGGAGCTACGGTCTAGAAGATATGAGCAAAACAAGACAAACATGTCAACGGTGCAAGATGCACCCAAACATCAAGCAAACACACCCCAAAAATGAAAGCAACATGATATTATGCTTCTACATGCAAAATCACACAAGTTTCATATAGGGCACACTCAAAACGGAGCAACGGGCTAAAAGATACGAGCAAAACAAGTTACAATGCAAAGCTGAAGTTAACAGCCACATAGCAACTTCGGAGCAAGGTAAATATAAGCTACAGCACCCAAACATGATAACAAGAAGCGTGGATATGAAGTAGACATGTTACTTAACAAGCATGAACTTAGAACACGCCCAAAAGCTTGCTGGAACACAATTAACCAAGCATGGCAAGTTGCAATAAATTTATCCAGACTTAGTCAAAATCTTGGAAGGAAAAAACATCATCACGATACTGCCTTCGGAGGCAGAAAACAACAAGCATATCAACTCCACTAAGTATATAAAGATCATGGACATGTAGTAGACATAGCATAAACCAAACAACTCCATTGGATCATCTCCATAGGAGGCATGGATCAATAACAACAAGCTTCACCAAATTGAACATGCTGATAAAATCCTGACAGGTAAAATTTATAGCAACTTGAGAGCAAGAAATAAATAAGCTACAGCAGGCCATATATGCAAACAAGGGCATGAATGGATAGAGCATAACATGGACAACAAGACATGATCATTGGCCACTCCAAAACAAGCATGGATTTGAGTGGGGCATCAAGCAAACATAGCATCAGGTTAAACAGATTCCAGACTTAGCAGTTTTTTCACTAAGTATAAAACAGCAACATTGGCATGGCATATTTACAAGCTTTTTTAAGTCACCTCAAGACATAACATGGAAATATGATTGCACCACAGCAAAGACCATATGATTGTGCTTCTAAAACATATGGACATGTGGCATGAAGACAAACACATCAATAGCAATGAGCAAGTGAAATCAGCATCTCATAACAAGTTTCAGCACTAAACAGCCAAATGCACTTTTGCAACAGAGATTAACATAGCAATATGAACTCAAACAAGCATGCTACAGCAACTAAAATTTAGAGCACTTCACAATGAACATTTTGACATATGATATGCTCCATTTGGATAAACATGCACAAAGTTACAAGCATCACAAGTATGCAACAAATTTACAGATAACAGCAGTTTTAAACAAGTAGCACTCTTGCAACGATGATTAGGACATCTAGATGAACTCAAACAAGCATGCCACAATGGAAAAAAGTGAAGAGCATATCACCACTATCATTTTGACATATTATATGCATCATTTGGACATACACACAAAAAGTTACAGCCACGCAAACATGCTTATAAATTAACAAATTCCTGGGGAATTAGTGATTTTTCTGAAGAAAAAAAACGAACGTGCGCAAGAATACTAAAAGACACATGGGGCGAGGCTTAGCGAGCTGCTCACCCATGGGCTCGGCCCAGATCTGAGGAGGAGGCGAAGTGGGCTGGTGCGGTGGGCCTCGGGGCCCACGTGGCCTGGAGCGGCCAGAGCGGAGTAGCTGGGGAGATGGGCCGGCCCGAGGCGGCGGTCGCTGCTGGGCCTCGCGCGAGACACGGCCCACGGGGCCAAGACGTCGTCCTCCCCTCACCTGAGGAGATCGAACTAGGCCGGTTGGCTGTGTGACGGCGCCAACAACGGTGATGGTGGCCGACGACTTGGAACGCCGATCCGGCCACGGAGGCGCCGGATCCGGCAGTAGGCTGCGCGGTGGGGACGAATCCAGAGAGGGCGGAGTCGACGCGGGATGTAGGTGTGGTCCGCGGCGGAGCTTGGGAGCAGCGATGTGGCTCGGCTCGCCGGCGGCGAAGGGAGCCGGTCGGACGGGAGGAGGAGGCCGGCGCTCCGGCGGCGAAGGGACGAAGGCGCGGGGCGCTGGGCGCCTGCGGGCGGCGACGGATGGAGATCGGGCCCCGACGGGCCCGCTGCAGGATTCGGCGGGCCGGCAGTGGAGGCCGGGCGAAGTGGCGGCACTGGATTTGTCCCGGGGCAGCGGCTGGCTGAGGTGGCAGCCCCGGATTGGTCATACGACGTGGCTGGGCGGGGCGGATACGTCCGGGCGGAGTGGACATGTCCGGCGCGCGGTGGGAGCGGGGCTAGGGTTTGATCTGCGAGAAAAATACGGGGGAGACACATATTTATAGGTAGAGGGAGCTAGGAGTGTCCAAAAGAGGAGCGGTTCGCGGCCACACGATCGTGATCGAACAGCCAAGAGCATGGAGGGGGCTAGAATGGGCTTGGGGGCTGTTGTGAAAGGGGTGTTGGGCCAAAAGAGAAAGGCTTCCGGCGGTTAACACGGTTAACCGTTGGGCTATAAAACGACCTCCGAATGCGACGAAACTTGACAAGCGGTCTACCTATGCTATAATAAGACCACACGCCAAGTTTCACCCCATTCCGAGAATGTTTTTCGGCCACACATAAAATAAATATTCGGAGGTGCCGCGGGCACGTGCGAGTGTGATTGGGCTCAGAACGGACAACAGAAAGGACGAGGGGGCTCGGACGGATGCAAATTTTGAAAACATGATGATGCAACACACATGATGACATGGCAAGATGCAACACGCAAGCAAATGAGATGGCAACGACGACTAATAACTGGCTGACACCTGGCGCATCGGTCTCGGGATGTCACAGTGCAATAGCAACTATCTCATGTTTAACATAAGGAACTATAGCAATTTCATCTCCATAAGCATAATTCATATTGGCATCAGGTCACAAGCATAGCAAGCATCATCAAAAAGGGATATTTCAAAAGAATCAATGGGATCATGACAATCATCATAGCATTCATCCTTTGGTAAGCACGAAGGGAAATTAAACAATGTATGAGTTGAAGAGTTACTCTCATTAGAAGGTGGGCACGGGTAGCTAATCCGCTCTTCCTCCTTTTGTTCTTCACTCTCCTCATCATCTTTTTCATCTAATGAGCTCACAATGTCATCAGTTTCTTCTTCCACAGTTTCCTGCAAAATATTAGTCTCTTCTTGGATAGCGGAGACTTTCTTAATAAACGCATCAATATTTGAGTTATATTCATAATTCAAATAGCAATATTTCAATATAGCTCGATTTTCAGGCCTAGAAACATCATCATCAAAAGCATCATTCTTTCTAAACAGAGATTCAATTTCATAACCACCCCTAAAAGCAATGAATTCTTCTATTTGTTCCACATCATAATAATCATATATACCATTAGCATAAGAAGCTAAGGTTTCATTATCATTAAATTTGCATGGAAAGGGAAGGTGTGGAGCCTTCATCCTAGAGCAACAAGTATAATCATATCTCAAGCATAGTTGCCGAGCATATCAATGCAACATATGAATTTGATCTCATAACAGTTTCCCTTTTTGTGTCAAGCGATAATCCCTAAAGTATTCACGTTGATCCAACATTACTCCCATTACATAGTTGAATGGGGTTTTCTCAGGATTATCAAAGTACTAGATAATATCTTTCACATAATGAGCGTTGAGGGTTTTAGGGGGTTCCCTATCTCCATGAGTAGAAAGTACACCTAAGTTTTTGGTATTTCGTGTTCCATATCCATAACTGAAGATAGAGAACAACTTAGAACATCAAATAAAATCTACTTAGTGATAAAGCAAACAAGCACACACGAGAATATTCACCCCACGCTATTACTCTCGGCAACGGCGCCAGAAAAAGGTCTTGATAACCCACAAGTGTAGGGGATCAGTTGTAGCCTCTTTTGATAAGTAAGTGTGTCGAATCCAATGAGGAGCTAAAGGCAGAACAAATATTACCTCAAGTTCTATTGACCACCGATACAACTCTATGCACGCTTGACGTTAACTTTACCTTGAACAAGTATGAAACTAGAAGTACTTTGTAGTTTTTGTGGGATATGTTTGCAAGAATATAAAGAGCACGTAAATGTAAACTAGGGGCCATTAAGATAAAGACACAACTAAATTAGTTTTAGCGAGTGTGGAAAAGTGGTGGTAGGAGTTGCGAAATTGCCCCTAAGCAATTGACTACGTTACTAGACCGATAGCAAGTTTTATGTGGGAGAGGCCACTGCTAGCATGTCATCCCTTACTTGGAATTCTATGCACTTATGATTGGAACTATTAGCAAGCATCCGCAACTACTAATGTTCATTAAGGTAAAACCCAACCATAGCATTAAGAAATATTGGCCCCCCTTCAATCCCGTATGCATTAATTTCTACGCTAGGTTGAAGCTTTTGTCCCTCTTGCCCTCCAATACGTAGTCCTATCAACATACAACTAACCCTATGGTGTGATCCATGCGCGCGCTCATATGATGGGCACCAAAGGACAACAACATAACCACAAGCAATTTAAACCAATCATAGCAATTCACCAATCACCGATAGGACAACGATAATCTACTCAGACATCATAGGATGTCAACACATCATTGGATAATAATATGAAGCATAAAGCACCATGTTCAAGTAGAGGGTACATCGGTTGCAGGAGAGTGGACCGCTGTAGATAGATGAGGGAAGGTGATGGAGATGTCGGTGAAGATGACAGGGGTGTTGGTGTAGATTGTCGTCACACGATGATGGCCCCGGTGGCACTCCGGTGGCACCGAAAGCGAGGGGGAGAGAGCCCCCCTCCTTCTTCTTCTTCCTTGACCTTCTCCCTAGGTGGGAGAAGGATTTCCCCTCTGGTCCATGGTCTCAATGGCGGCGGAGGGGCGAGAGCCCCTCCGAGATTGGATCTTTCTCTCTGTCTCGCTTTGTTTCTGCATTTTCAGATTATGTCCCTTCAATGTTTCTTATATTCTCGGAGATCCGTAACTCCGATTGGGCTGATTTTTTGACATGATTTGTACACGGATATTAGATTTCTTGCGGCGAAAGAAGGGCATCAACCGCCTTACGGTGTGGCCACGAGGGCCCTGGGCACACCTGCCCCTAGTGGGAGCGCCTCCTACATCGTGGCCCACTCGGGCATCGTGTGATGTTGGTTCCGCTTCCCAAAATTCACATATATTCCAAAAAATCTCCGTCCGTTTTTATTCCATTTGGACTCCGTTTGATATGGATATTCTGTGAACAAAAAACATGCAACAAACAGGAACTGACACTGGGCACTGGATCAATATGTTAGTCCCAAAAAATAGTATAAAAAGTTGCCAAAAGTATATGAAAGTTGTAGAATATTGGCATGGAACAATCAAAAATTATAGATACGACGGAGACGTATCCGCCATCGAGGAGGCCGCGATGGTGTGGGGCGCCGGCGCCCCGAAGCGTGTGACAAAGAGGTCGCGCACCTCTTCCCAGGATGCCACAGATAATTTTGGCAAGCTGAAAAACCAGGAACGCGGCACGCCATTGAGTGCCATGGGGAGCCAGCTGGCCATGATCTTGTCGTCGCCGCCGGCCGCCGAGATGGCCTCTTCGTAGGCCTGGAAGAAGACAAACGGGTCTACCGCCCCATTGTAGCGGGGTGGCAGATTCGACCTGAACCTGGGTGGCCATTGTACCCGCCGTAAGGCGGGGGTGAAGGTCCGGTGGCCTGAAGCGCCACCGCACGCGGCCACCAAGCCCGTTGGAGGAGGGACGCCCACCATGAGAACTTGGTGAGCGTAGAGCGTGACGGATGGGGAGGAAACTTCGGCACACCCCTACCTGGCGCGCCAAATGTCGGATCTAGGATTCTGGCAAAACCATTAAGGTACGTACTCTGGGGTGCGCACGAAGATCTCTCCATCCGCCCTAGCTCGGCTACTCGATGACCCTTGGCTTAGCTCATCAGTTCTTTAGAACAAGGGATACCCGATTTATACTGGTTCGGGCCACCATTATGGTGTAATACCCTAATCCAGTGTGGTGTGGTGGATTACCTTGTAGGCTGATGAAGAACTAGTACATGGATGAACTGCCTCCTAAGGAGAGGTGTTCTTGAACTTGGGCGAGCTTGAGGGTGTGTAAGAGGTCTCAATGATCCGATCCCTTTCTAAGCTGCTGGCTAGTCCTATTTATAGTGGCTCGGGTCCTCTTCCCAAATATTGAGCGGGAAGGAATCCCACAACGACCAAATTTGAAGGGTGACAACTAGTACAAGATATCCTAACAAAAGGTGGTCTTCGCCTACCAAAAGCTCTGGTGATGACGCCGCCGTGGGCTCTGCGATGACCTCCGCTATGCTGTCCTGCGGGTCTTGGTCTTGTTGCACCAATATGGAAACCTTTGCCTGATGCCTCGAGACTCTTCGTCTACACCTGCTCCCTTAGCACCAAAGAGGAAACTGGCACATCTGCGCCCGCTGGTGCCCGCCTGGCTTTGGTCGTCACTGCTCATGTCACAAGGACCTCATGAGGTGCCCCTTGCCTCGATATCTCTGATCCTTGTGAGGCAGCCTAGTGAAGCCGCCCCAGGGGATTCCTTGTGTCGTCCGCCTCGCGAGGGTCTTCAGTGGTCGCTGAAGATGCTGGGCTGTACCAGGCCGCCTGGTGAGCCACGCCCTGGGCCGCAGGCAGGCAAGTCTGGGAACCCATTGTCCTAGAACGTCGACAAGGACCAAGGCCACTATATAAGTAGGATATCCACCACCTAACAAGGGGACGGATCATTGAGACCCTCTCATCCACCACCTAGCAAGAACACCTCTCCTCCGGAGGTCGTTCACCCATTGTACTAGTTCATACACAACCCATCTCGAGGCTAATCCACCATACTGCTGGAGTAGGGCCACTCACCGCTAGGTGGCCCGAACTAGGATAAACTGCCTCATGTCTCTTTTACATTCCAGTTCATCGTGCTAGTTGGTGAGACGGCGAGTAGTTAGATAGGCGAGGTTGAGATCTTCGCACGCACCCCAGAGTTCAAACCTAATAGGGTTTTGCGGAGCCCTGGATCCGACAAATATATATTGGCAACATGTGAACCATCACCTATCTTGTTGCATGGAATAAAATGTTCCATCTTAGAGAATCGGTCCACAACAACAAATACCGACTCTTTTCCATTTTTCGTACATGGAAACCAAGCACAAAATCCATACTAATGTCTTCCCCTGGGTGATACAGAATAGGAAGTGACATATATAGTCCGTGGGAATGAGCTTTAGACTTAGCGTTGCGACATGTAGAGCATCGGTTGGTGTAGTGTGAGACATCGTGAACATCTTGCACCAGAGGTAGTTCTTGGAGAGTGTGGCGAATGTCTTATCTCATACAAAGTGTCCCATATGTCCTTCTCCATGAGCCTTTTGCAAAAGTAACAAACAAAGAGAAGACTCGAGGATACATAGCTTGTTAGCTCTCATTAGATAATCATCTTTTATATATTATCACTCCCAAGTGTTAAGCGTAAGACATTTTGCATAAGGAATGGCAAATGAGACATCATGCACATACAAGTCTTTAATGTGCTCAAATCCTATGACTTCAATTCAACTTGAGTTACAAGCATGCATTTTTGGGAAAGAGTGTCCGCCACAACATTTTCCGTAACTTTGATGTACTTTATGACATAAGGAAATGACTCAAAGAACTCACTCCATTTGGCATGCTGCTTATTAAATTTTGTTTGACCCTTAAGTTATTGAAGCATCTAATCATCCGTCTGGATGACCAATTCACGAGTGCGAAGATAGTGTTACCACACACGGAATACTCACACTAAAGCATATAACTCTTTTGTCATAAATGGGATAGTTAAGTTTCGCTCCAAAAAGTTTCTCACTAAAGTTTCGCTCCAAACATTCTCTTACATTAACACACCTATGCCATTACCACTACTGTCACAATGTACTTCAAACGTTTTATCAAAGTTGGGTAAAGCAAGAAATGGAGCATGTGTAAGCAAATTCTTAAGCTCCAGAATTGCGGTATCTTGGCATGGACCTCAAACAAATGGTGCATTCTTCTTGCTCAGTGTGTGCAATGATGCTAAAGTCCTTGACAAATCGACATTAAAAACCGGCTAGACCATGGAAACTACGTACTTGTTGCAAATTAGTAGGTTGTGGACAAGTGTTAATAGCATGAATTTTAGTCTCATCAACATGAACACCCTTAGAGGACACAACAAATTCCAAGAAAACAAGCTTGTCAACACCAAAAGTGCATTTATCCATGTTAGCATAAAGGCGCTCATTTGTAAGAACATGCAAAATATCTCTAATATGCACGACATGATACTTAAGAGATTGACTAAACACAAGAATATCGTCAAAGTATACCACAACACATATGCCAATCAATTTGCGAAGAACACAGTGCATCACACGCATCAAAGTGCTAGGCACTTCGGATAAACCCATGGGCATAGTGAGCCATTCATACAAGCCAAATTTGGTTTTAAAAGCAGATTTCCATTCATCACCCTCTTGAATGCGTATTTGGTAGTAGCCACTTTTAAGATCGATTTTTTAGAAAATGGTGTCTCCACTTAATTTATCTAGCATATCATCAAGGCACGGAATGGGGTGTCGGTATCTAACGGTGGTAGCATTTATGGGACGGCAATCAGAACACATGCGAGAACTACCATCTCTCTTAGGTACAAGAAAAATCAGAATCGCACAAGGTCTTAAGCTTTCAGGAACGTACTCATTCTCCATAAGATGTTGTACTTGGCGATGGATTTCTTTGGTCTCATCGGGGTTGACGTGGTAGGGATCCTTGTTCGGTAAAGGTGCACCGGGATGAGGTCAATTCGGTGTTCGATTCCACGAATTGGAGGAAGACATGGAGGTAGCGGGATATATGTCCTTGAATTCATGCAACAATAGAAACAACAGTAAAGGTATATGGTGAGAGGTGTTAGTCCTTGCCGCTTCATCTTCGCACACTAGGGCATAGTGTATGACACCAGATGGGCTCTCACACACTTCCCTCGTGTCTCTTTTCGTGGCTAAAAGCACTAGATTTTTCTTGTCGCTCATCGTGGAGGCACTCGATTTTGGCTTGTGGCACTCACTCTCTTTTTGGTGGCTCGCTCTCTCACTATTCTCTCCACGATGGGTAGATGCTGGCTTGTTGGCAATCACTTGAATTGGCGACATAGGTCATAGCATGTACTCCTTGCCCTTTGTCTTGAAACTATAGTGATTGGTACGCCCATTTTGGATGACACCCCAGTCAAATTGCCAAGGACGTCCAAGAAGAAGGTGGCAAATGGACATAGAAACCACATCACACTCCAAGGTGTCTTCGTAGGCGCCTATCTTGAAGGATACTTGAATGGTATGCTCCACTTAAATGGTGCTGGAGTCGCTAAGCCATTCGACCTTGTAGGCGTGATGATGCTTCATCTTGACCAATTGTAGCTTGTCACATAGCTCATCGCTTGCCAAGTTGTGGCAACTTATTCCTCCGTCGATGATGAGTTGATGACCTTGATAGAACATCCATTGATGCCCTCTTTGGTGTGGAAGATATGGCATCGTTGATCTTCGTCTTGTTGGTGTTGAAGTGTCAAGACCTTGGAGACAACAAGAGCGGAGCTCGAATCATTGTCACGAAAGACTTGATTGTCTTCATCGTCATTCACTTGACGGTGCATGGTCACGTGCTCGAATGCTTCCATTTCCTCCTCACTCATAGAGTCATAGGTGCCATCTTCGTTGGTGATCATGGTGTGCCTTGTTGGACATTGGTATGTCTTGGGACCTCAGCCTTGGTAAGTGAAACACTTGATGGAACTATTTTTATTGGTCTATGATGAAACTCTGGGCTTGAAATTGCCTGAAGTGGAAGGACGACTCGAAGGTGTTGTAGATGTCAAAGTTTTCTTGTAACTTGACCTGTCATCGTTGCTTGGAGAAGATTTTGTCAAGGTAGAAGGCTTCGCATTCATTGAAGCTTGATTGTATGAGCCATAGGTCTTGGAAGAGTACTTGGAGTACTTGAAGTCTTCTTGCACTTGTCGCTTCGCCTTGGTTGCTTGGTACACTAGCTCGAGGTTGGTGTAAGGTTGGATATCAGAGATCTTCTTGATAGGATGGTTAAATCCATTCAAGGACCGTGCCATAGTTTGCTCCTCATCTTCTATGATCATGGCGATCTCTTGCAATACTCTTCAAAGACAAGTGCCTTGCTTGAGGAGTTGCAAATTTTGAATAGGTTGCGGTTATAGTACGTGGGTACAAAGTGCGCTCGCATGACATCCTTCATTTGGTTCCATGTCGCGATGGGCAGTTTGCCTTTTGCTTGTCACGGCTCAATGAAATTGCTCCCACCAAATGAGAACATAATCGTGAAACTCATGCGATACCATGGCGATCTTCTTCTCCTCTTCATAGTTTTGTGGTCAAAATATCTTGTCGACCTTCAATGCCCATGATAGGTAGTCTTCGGGGTCGGTGCTTTTGGGAAACTTAGGCATGTTGAACTTGAGCTTGGAATACCATTCATCTTCATTGTTTTGGGGCTGATGGTGATGACGCTCTTGCCATGTTGGAGGGGCTAGAACCTCTTGATCCTCGTTCTCCTCTTGATGTACTTGACATAGAGAGTGTGGAATTCTTGCATGGTTCCTCATCTCTTGGCGCTCTTCAAAGCGTGCGACTTCTTCATGTTGCTCTCGTCGGAGGGCCTCTTCTTCTAAATGTACTTGGCAGGTGTGCTCTTGTACATTTTTGGTTGCTTCACATAGAGTACGTTGGGCTTCAAGGGCTTGTTCCTCATGGCGTAGTTCCTCTTGTCGTAGTGCATCGCCATCTTGATGTTCTTCTTGTTGTTGGTGGTGTCACGGAGCTTGCTCTTGTTCCATTGGATCATTAGCTTGACAATGAAGTCGTTCACGTTCCTGTAGGCGGTCTTGTAAACCATTGCCATGAAATGGGTTTTGTGGAGCTTGATGATCATCATGGTCTTGACAATAATGCTAATGAACTCGGGGAAGACTTGCATCCGAAGTAGATTCCAAAGAATGTCAGCTTGAGTGGCGTTGTTTTGACGATGACGATGTCGTAGATGAATGGTTGACCAACAAGGTACGAAACTCATCCATTTGAGTAGACATCCTTGCGTCGATGTCTTCCATTTGTGGGGCAAGATTTTTGTCGAAGTAGTCTCTTGTACGTAGCTCGGATTGTCGCAAGTCGGTAGCGAGTAGGTCGAGGCGGTCACTCAATGCTGCATTGTCTTGATGCAAAGCTGTTTGCGCACCGAATAGGTGATTCTTGGTGATGTAGTTGTTCGGTTCCTCTTCTTGCTCAGTAAAGAATGGGTTTGAATAAGTGCTTTGCCTATCCATCATCTCAAGCAGATATGTGAGTGGAAAAAAGAAAAGAACTAGACCAAATGTACCTTATTCGATGTTGAAGATGGATCAATGATCACTCCATAATGTATTATGAAATAGCACAATTGGTACCGGACCTTGTTGATTCTCACACCTACACATGGAAAGCTTTTATAGTAGCTTGGTGAGGATGGTGGAACAAAATTTATACAATTGTGAGCGGCATTCAAATAATGTTGCAAAATATTCACAAATATGCAAGTGAGACAAGTAGACTAGTAGCAATATGAGGCACACGGAAACACATGCATGGATAGATAAATGGGGTCGGGCAATCAAGGAACAACCTCAAAATGTGGAACCACGGAAAATGCTCTCGTTACACAACTCTAGAGAGACGCTAGCATGATTGCTCAATGGGCGGATACGAACTTGTGCACGACCTATGAGAAACCAAATGTAACGACTTTTTGTCCCAACTATGCTATTATATATGATTCCGGTGATTATGTCGGGACCCCGATCCTAAGTCACATAGGTCTAGCCTGTAACACATCATATCACTTTGCGGCCTCACGCACGGTATCCCCACGGGTGCCACCTTACCTGGCCCAGGACCATTTGCGCATTTTGGCACACATATATGATAGTGTCGCTAGCATCCATATGACAGAGAACCCGGGCCGACATGACTAGTTATAAACCAAAAGTGGCACTAAATTACAGAGACAGGCATACATGACCCAGCAACGAACGTGTCGGTCATCAAAGTATGAACCCAAGTCGTAGCAAGCTACAAGGACTTAAAGGAACAACGCGTGACATTTCCCCTAAGGGACAGACACAGGAACGAAGAAGGACACATGCCGGCCAGCCTAAGTGTTCCGGAGCAGTAGCAGGCTACCAAGGCTCAGTGGAAGCACTAGGAGACATTTCCCTGTAAGGTAGGCTACCAAAGGTAAACAACTATGTGTCGGATCCCACACATAGCAATACACATTACACGTACGCATAACATGCAAGTATGTGCTGTACAACAAGGCATCACAACATAACTCAACAACTCATATAGATAAAGGCCCAGAAGAGCCATCATAGCATTTATTACAAACAGAGGTCACATGACCCAACATACAGAGCATTCAGGCAATGGAAGCATAACATGTCTGAGTACAGACAACTACAAATGAAAAAGGCTGAGAAGCCTGACTATCTACAAGATCCTACAAGGGTACAAGATCGTAGCTGAGGTAACAAGCTAAACGTCGAAGTCCACGCGGAACAACTAGCGAGACTGAAGTCTCTCTGCAAAAACATAAATTAAGCAAACGTGAGTACAAAGGTACTCAGCAAGACTTACATCAGAACTAGCTACATATGCATTAGTATCAACAAAGGGTGGTGGAGTTTGACTGCAGCAAGCCAGCTTTGACTCGGTGGCTATCCTAAACTACGACTGCAAGTAACTCTTTTGAGGTGGCGCACACGAGTCCACATATTCACCCATCAATACACCACTATGGACCCGCTCCCGTCTCCCTACGAGAAGGCCATCCATAGCACTCACGCTTATCTTGCGCATTTTAGAGTATCCACTTTCATTTGTCTATGAACTATAGAGGCAACTCAGAAGTCCATTTCCGCGGACACGGCTATTCGAATAGATTATAATTAACCCTACAGGGGTGTACTTCTTCACACACGCTCTCACCACTTACCGCCGTTTACACGACAGGTTTATCGCCTATTTGGGTTCCATCCGTGGGGAGATCTGGCCAGGGTGTCGCTCACGGCCCCAAACGATGTGTACAGGGTTCCCGCATCACCAAACAGGCAATCGGTACACCGTGCCACGTACCTGCCGCGTCACAGCCCACCCCGAGGGTCAGCGCTGCGCACGACCTCCAGTAAACTACAAACACCAGAAACTAGTTGCAACTCCTGGACAGAGATCATGTTGCTTAATAAGTCGAGAGAGTCAATTAAGGATCCCAATGTGTGGTAGTAGCTGTATCATGGACCAACCAACACAGAACTCAGTTCCTGAGGACGGCTGCAATGAGACAACCCACCATGTACTCCTACATGACCTCTCATCGCTACCTTTACCAAATCGTGTTCACACACTTAGCTCTCAACAGTAGGACATGTTCACCACATTCCAATTCATCCCCGATGAATCAGACCTGACACAACTCTAAGCAATAGCAGGCATAACCAGAAAGCATGAATGAGTAGGCACAACATGGCTCAAACAACTCCTACTCATACTAGTGGGTTTCAACTATTTACTGTGGCAATGACGGGTCATGCAGTGGAAAGGGGGTTCAACTACCACAGCAGGTAACAGTTGAAGTGTTGTTGTCCTAATGCAGTAAAAGAGAGCAAGAGCGAGAGAGTGGGATTGTATCAGATTGCTCAATGGGGTTTTGCTTGCCTGGCACTTCTGAAGATATCAATGAGTCTTCATCGGTGTCATCGAACTCATCGTCGGAACACGTCTACTGAAAGAAGACAAAACCGACAAATAGAGAAAGAACACAATCAATGCAATGCAACAATATGATGCATGAACATGACATGGCAATATGCTGTGGATTGAGCTAATGCAACCAGCAACACAATTAAATGAAGTTGGTTTGAACCCAAGATTCAAATTCAAACTCCATATGTGATTATTTAAATGCCATTTAAATCATTTGACCTGATCAGCAGGTTTAACTTGTTCAAACATGCATGAAAATGCCATAAACAGATTCCTTGGATTTTTCTGATCATTTTTCATAAATAAATTATTTTCATCTAAGCTACGGTTGATTTTATATGATTTTTAGAAGTTTAAAGCATTTTCTGGAATTAAATAAATCAGTTCTGATTTATTTTAAATTACAGAAAATAGTTACTGCATCAGCACTGCGTCATCATGACGTCAGCAAGTCAACAGGGGTTGCTCGGGTCAAACCTGACCAGTGGGTCCCACTGGTCAGTCTCTCAGGGCTAACTAAACGTTTTAAAACTTAACTAAAGGTTAACAGAGTCTGGGCCCCATGTGTCAGTGACACATCTAACTAAAAGGGTTAGTTAGCATTAAGTTAATACTAACTAAACTGTCAGTGGGCCCAGGGCCCACATGTCAGTGTCCAATCTAACTAACAGAGATAAATAACAGTAAATTAAAACTAAACTTTAATTAGTTAAGAGCCTGGGTCCACCTGTCATTGACCCAGGGGGGGTCATTAGTGCCTAAACCAACTGGGCCACGTCAGCGTCGCCGGATTAAGCGCCGGCGACCTCACAGCGTGGCAGCGGCTCGCCGAAGTGGCGGTAGGGGCAGCGGCTGGGCATGCTGAGGGCACCAGAAGGAAGCCCTCGCTCGCCCGCATCTAGGGGTGCGCATGGCTGGGCGCGGGGGGGCATGCAGAGGCACCGGCGACGAGGTCCGCGGCGGCTGAAGCTCTGGTGGCGACGGAATCATCGAAACGGTGCGCGGGAGGAGCCGAGGTTTGCGCCTATGGTCTCTACGAGTGCTCGCGAACTCGTTGGACTTGGTGGTGTGACCAAAAGGTCACCGGGGTGGCGCCGGCGACCAGCCCGAGCGGCGGCGAGCTTCGGCTTCAGTGGAAGCGGTGGCTACGATGATCAAGAGGCATGGGGAGAAGGGGCAAACGACGGAGGGGCTCACAGGGGGGCGGTCGGAGGTCTCAGCAGGCTCAACGGTGCCCGGACGGCGTCGGAATCCCGTCGGCGATCTCCTGTGGCCGAGGAAGTAGACGAGGTCGACGACGGCGCTCCAGGGGCTTCTGGCGTCGGGCAGCTCGGCGAGGAGGAAGAGAGGAACGAGGCGGAGCTACTGGGCATGCTAGAAGGGCGAGGCGGCAGCGGTGGCTATGCGTGCGGCGAACGGCGGCGACGGCCGTGTTCGGTGGGGGAAGAAACGAAGGAGGGGGGGAGTGATCTGGGGAGAGAGGGAGAGGTGCAGGGGGTCCAAGGGGTGCGTGGCGTCCGTAGCGGCGTCGGGGAGGCAGCAAGCAGGCAGGAGGTGGCCGGAGTGCGGCGACCACGCGCCGGCACGCGCGCTTGTCCTCCTGGCAAGGAGGAAGACGACAGGGAGGCGGTGGTGGCGGGCTGGGCCTAAACAGGAGCTGGGCCTCCTCATGTGCCAGCCAGGTAGGAAGGCCCAGGTGAGTTACTCTCTCTCTGTTTTTCTTATACTGTTTCTGTTTTCTAATTTCTGCATTTGTTTTGGCTTTATCTAAATACTTAAACAAGCTCAAAATTCATGAAACTGCTTGAGGCTACTGTTTGGATTATTTCCAACAGTAAACATTTTAGTTTATGAATATTTGGACATTTAAAAATAGTATATAGCATTTAAATGCCCAAATGCAAACACTTAAGATTTAATTCAAAAATCCAGAATGGTCCTAGAAATATGTGCAACATTTTTGGCAGAGGTTTTTAATCAATCCATAAATGATGAACTTTTCCAAAGGGCATTTTGGGTTCATTGAAAAAGATTTTAATTTGACCCTAGTTGAATTCATTTAGTGCTAGGGTTTGTCATCCCCATTTCAATTTTCTGTGAAAGTAAACATGATGCACCTGAGGACCAAGCAAGGGCTGGTCTAGGGCTGTGAAAACTCACCCCCACTAAACAAGAATCTTGTCCCGAGATTCAAGCGTAGGGTAAGAAATCAGAGGGGACACTAACTAACACAATCTTCATGATCCAAGTGTCCTTAATATGAATTTCGATTGCTTGCATCATGTTGATCCTGACATCCTTGCTTTTGAGATCTTTGTCCAACATAGTGACGACGAAAGAAACTCCACAATAGTTGATCTTGTGAAAGGTCGGGCAACTCAAGATCAACTCTTGGAGTGAGACGTTGAAACATCTCTTGAGATGAGACACGGAGTACACCTCCAGGGGGATGGAGTGAAACAAGGGATGAAGGTTCACCTAGTGGCAATAATTCCACACCTAAGAAGATGGTGATCGATACCACCAGACGGGGCACCTTGGAGAAGGTGACTCGTAGAGTTATTCCCCTAAGTGGCAAAAAGAATTACTTTTGATATAGAGATCATTGAAACTCTCTATACCAGCCGGAGGAACGATCGATCATTTGACGGAGTCCGAGATAATGACATTCTCGGGCCAGAATGGATGATGTGGACTACCTTGTAAAGGACAATGCCAAGGTTGATTTTGCTTATCACCGGAAATGAATGGGACCCATGGTAGGACCACTTTTGAAGATAATCCTGAACAACAGTGGCTGAGAAAGGTAACCCATGGAAAATTGGCACGATGGTGGTGCAAGCTAGGAACAAAAGGCAAATGCTGGGAGTGATTCTGGTAACTGGGGTGAATCCCAACAGTAGAGAGTAAATCTACTCTTTGAGAGTGTATAATATAACCAAGATCACTGGAAGCAATCTCGGTTAGTGTCGAGGATAACACCTAGTGCTTGTGCGTGCTCTCAAGAACTTGAGCATTCCCATATTCATCAAGGTTTTACCAATATCCGTGTCAAGGATCCTGGCAACATCACATACTACCATGATGAGTAATGATGGACGGTGCAGATGCAAAGGAAGATAACACTTTCTCAGATTTCATCTTAGCGGTGTCAAGGGGCAAAATCTGGATGATCGACCGAGAGACACTTAGCACTCCGCTTCTAATGTTCTCCTTGGTGTACTAGGTACCACGGTCAATGCTTAAAAGCATCAACATGGCCATCAAGTAAGGGTCGGACTTCGGAAGCACAAAAAGTCCATAAGGAACAAGTAGGGAGTAATTCCTACGAAGTCCTTATGGGGAGGTGGCCAATTTCTTCGATCAAGATACTACAACAATAGGTCTTCCGGCTAGGTGTGTTAGCCACGACATCCACTTTACCGGTAATCGAGAGACCAATATTATAGTTCTTGGGAAATGCTCCAACCATCATAACTGCCTGAGATTCAGTTCGGATTGGTGTCAGGATATTCTAGACTCATCGAGTCCAGAAAGAAAAATAAAAGTTTGCAAAACAAATTGACGAGACTGCGTTGCGAGATTCTCGGGAATGAACTACGATAGCAAGCTCCAAAACATGAGCTGGTTCTGCTACGTACATGTGAACACATTGTCCAGGACAAGCATGGCCACGTAGTAGTCTTACATTAAAACACTATCGAGTTCAGGTGGGGAATCATCAACAAGGATAGCGAAGTCCTAACATAAGTCATGATTCTTAAGAAGGAACCTCTTCCCCTTGAGCAAATCTATCAGTGTCTTGGTGTGCTAGGGATACAAACAGAATGAAGATGATCAGTCTATCAGACCATAGAATACTTCGCACGTATGCATGACTGACTTGGGATGACTCCAGAGGAAATAAAACAACTTTCTCAAACTCACGGTGGCAACTTACATCAATTACAAATGAATTAGGGAAAGTCTCTTCTCTCATCCAACATATACCTCATGAACGGGACACGAAGGCAATGCTTACAAAGTTTCCAACACTAGCTTAATGTCCTACAGAATCATGGAGAAGGTAACAGTGTTGCTGATGGGCTCAACAACAAGTCATCCAGGTTTGCATGGAGATGGAATTCCATAATTATGCGAACAAGTGATAGTATTGGTCAGACCAATAGATGTAACTATGTATGCTCAAGGGATCAACCACGAGTAAGACAACATTACGAATAACATTGGTTCTGATTTGATTTGAGTATAGCCCACACTCAAATCAAAGTGTTGGACAAGACAATAGATCCAATAATTGATCTCAAGGATCAACCGATCAAGATATCATCTTTCTTCTACACACACACACACACAAAAGATATCCCTTTGAAGGAACTAGGTCGGACAAGCTTTTACCTTCCAACTCTCCAAGTTGTTGTTTAGCTTAACCAACTAGTTTTGGGGTATCTAATACAGATTCCTGGAGAAAGGGTGGTTTAGAGAGAAACCAGCTTGATCACGAACTCAACATAGCGGTCAGGTGACAACCTGGTAATACTTTCGAGAAGATATTCGGAAAATCACGAACCACCGATATGTTACTAAGCTCGTGAACAATCTTGCTTTTCAAGGCAAGATGATATGATCAAATGAGCAAGGACTTAACAAAATCCTAACTCATCAATCAAGGAGTGCACCAGGAAGGTGGGCTAGGTAGCACAATCAACCTTAGGGTGATGATTCAATAATCAACTCGCTAAGGATGAGGTTATTGTTCATTTACTACCAAGCAACAAAGTTGCTAGGAGTATTGATTTCACACATCACAATTTACTTGTCGGTATTCTGGTTACAATAACACGGAGACCGAGGAATGAGCGATAATGGCGAGAGGTATCACTGTATCAAGAGTTCATAGGAGGTTGTGCAATTCCCATGACATTCTTGACATAAAGATGGTAATACTCCAGGATAAAACAGTTTAGAAGCTGCATTAGCATTCTTCATCTGCGAAGTACAACTTCTTTGACCAAATCCTGGATATGGATAAGGTACTGGAGTTTGTTTCTCCTAGTCATTCCAGAATAGAATGGCTTGACAGACCACAAGAGTAAAAGGCATCGATGAACACGAGTGCACAACTACTCCTTACTATCAATTGATAGACGAGGGTCATAATACAACTAAAAGGAGACAACTCAAGGAACATATAATTTCTGAGTTGTGGATGCATAGATTAACATGTCGAACGAGTTCAACATATGTCTTCCGGATAACCCATGCGGAAAGTAGAATTGGCAGAGTCACAATATAAATGGAGTACTATTCAAGAGCACTCGGGTTGTGATCTTTTGGTTCAGAAGAACTTCTGCCATGATGGTTCATGGTATCTGGAAGAAGGATATACCACGGACCTCGAGGACTATCACAAGGTTACTAATATCCTAAAGGGACAAGCAATACTATCAACATGAAGTAAGTAGAGTGAATCTTGGGTTCAAGAACCCAGGAGTAGAATGCTTACTAACTAAATGGCATCACGGGATGCTTTCGAGAATAATGGCCAGAATCATCACACTGAGGATACAAGGTATAGCTAGATTACTGGTGATCTTCTAAGACAGCTAGGGTCATAATAATGATTCCAACATATATGTCGAGGTAACAGAGTACCTCAACACACCGACTAGTGTGATTAATCTGGCCTAAAAGGACATCGGAAACAGGGAGGAAAGGTTTGCAAATGCATCAGACTATTTAGAAACCTGGGATGACTCGGATAGTATAACGGCTGCAAAGGCTCGAAAATACTTTTGAGATCCAAGCAAAAAGGGTAGCATATCCACTTAACATCATAATGTCAAGGTTCTGAGACCAACAGTTGAACAAACAGAAGTAGTAGAAACTGAACTGAGGGTTGAATCCACAATAACGTGATCCTGATAAATAGAATGAGAATCCTAGTTCTTAATCCTCGTAGAATAGAAGAAGGTGACTCAGATCGGAAGGTCATAGGGCAAAGGAGTAAAAAGAGCCTTACGTGCCCTTCCACAAACAATTCCCTTACATAACTAAAAAGTTTCTAGACATGACTTCGACCAGTTTGGCTTGCTAATCCTACATGCAGTCAGGCTCTGATACCAAAGCTGTTGGGACCCCGATCCTAAGTCACACATGTCTAGCCTGTAACACATCATATCACTTTGCGGCCTCACGCACGGTATCCCCATGGGTGCCACCTTACCTGGCCCGGGACCGTTAGCGCATTTTGGCACACGTATATGATAGTGTCGCTAGCATCCATATGACAGAGAACCCGGGCCGACATGACTAGTTATAAACCAAAAGTGGCACTAAATTACAGAGACAGGCATACATGACCCAGCAACGAACGTGTCGGTCATCAACGTATGAACCCAAGTCGTAGCAAGCTACAAGGACTTAAAGGAACAACGCGTGACATTTCCCCTAAGGGACAGACACAAGAACGAAGAAGGACACATGCCGGCCAGCCTAAGTGTTCCGGAGCAGTAGCAGGCTACCAAGGCTCAGTGGAAGCACTAGGAGACATTTCCCTGTAAGGTAGGCTACCAAAGGTAAACAACTAGGTGTCGGATCCCACACATAGCAATACACATTACACGTACGCATAACATGCAAGTATGTGATGTACAACAAGGCAACACAACATAACTCAACAACTCATATAGATAAAGGCCCAGAAGAGCCATCATAGCATTTATTACAAACAGAGGTCACATGACCCAACATACAGAGCATTCAGGCAACGGAAGCATAACATGTCTGAGTACAGACAACTAGAAATGAAAAAGGCTGAGAAGCCTGACTATCTACAAGATCCTACAAGGGTACAAGATCGTAGCTGAGGTAACAAGCTAAACGTCGAAGTCCACGCGGAACCACTAGCGAGACTGAAGTCTCTCTGCAAAAACATAAATTAAGCAAACGTGAGTACAAAGGTACTCAGCAAGACTTACATCAGGACTAGCTACATATGCATTAGTATCAACAAAGGGTGGTGGAGTTTGACTGCAGCAAGCCAGCTTTGACTCGGTGGCTATCCTAAACTACGACTGCAAGTAACTCTTTTGAGGTGGCGCACACGAGTCCACATATTCACCAATCAATACACCACTATGGACCCGCTCCCGTCTCCCTACGAGAAGGCCATCCATAGCACTCACGCTTATCTTGCGCGTTTTAGAGTATCCACTTTCATTTATCTATGAACTGTAGAGGCAACCCAGAAGTCCATTTCCGCGGACACGGCTATTCGAATAGATTATAATTAACCCTGCAGGGGTGTACTTCTTCACACACGCTCTCACCACTTACCGCCGTTTACACGACATGTACTCGGCAACCTTCAAGCGGAAGCCCAGCGAGGGTGTCGGCCACGACTTGACTAACCACACAAGTCTCTCGTCCAGATTTATCGCCTATTTGGGTTCCATCCGTGGGGAGATCCGGCCGGGGTGTCGCTCACGGCCCCAAACGATGTGTACAGGGTTCCCGCATCACCAAACGGGCAATCGGTACACCGTGCCACGTACCTGCCACGTCACAGCCCACCCCGAGGGTCAGCGCTGCGCACGACCTCCAGTAAACTACAAACACCAGAAACTAGTTGCAACTCCGGGACAGAGATCATGTTGCTTAATAAGTCGAGAGAGTCAATTAAGGATCCCAATGTGTGGTAGTAGCTGTATCATGGACCAACCAACACAGAACTCAGTTCCCGAGGACGGCTGCAATGAGACAACCCACCATGTACTCCTACATGGCCTCTCATCGCTACCTTTACCAAATCGTGTTCACACACTTAGCTCTCAACAGTAGGACATGTTCACCACATTCCAATTCATCCCCGATGAATCAGACCTGACACAACTCTAAGCAATAGCAGGCATAACCAGAAAGCATGAATGAGTAGGCACAACATGGCTCAAACAACTCCTACTCATACTAGTGGGTTTCAACTATTTACTGTGGCAATGAAGGGTCATGAAGTGGAAAGGTGGTTCAACTACCGCAGCAGGTAACAGTTGAAGCGTTGTTATCCTAATGCAGTAAAAGAGAGCAAGAGCGAGAGAGTGGGATTGTATCGGATTGCTCAATGGGGTTTTGCTTGCCTGGCACTTCTGAAGATATCAATGAGTCTTCATCGGTGTCATCGAACTCATCGTCGGAACACGTCTACTAAAAGGGGACAAAACCGACAAACAGAGAAAGAACACAATCAATGCAATGCAACAATATGATGCATGAACAAGACATGGCAATATGCTGTGGATTGAGCTAATGCAACCAGCAACACAATTAAATGAAGTTGGTTTGAACCCAAGATTCAAATTCAAACTCCATATGTGATTATTTAAATGCCATTTAATTGATTTGACCTGATCAGTAGGTTTAACTTGTTCAAACATGCATGAAAATGCCGTAAACAGATTCCTTGGATTTTTCTGATCATTTTTCATATATAAATTATTTTCATCTAAGCTACTGTTGATTTTATATGATTTTTAGAAGTTTAAAGCATTTTCTGGAATTAAATAAATCAGTTCTGATTTATTTTAAATTACAGAAAATAGTTACTACGTCAGCACTGGGTCATCATGACGTCAGCAAGTCAACAGGGGTTGCTCGGGTCAAACCTGACCAGTGGGTCCCACTGGTCAGTCTCTCGGGGCTAACTAAACGTTTTAAAACTAAACTAAAGATTAACAGAGTCTGGGCCCCACGTGTCAGTGACACATCTAACTAACAGGGTTAGTTAGCCTTAAGTTAATACTA
The DNA here is from genome assembly GCA_902687465.1 of Secale cereale. Taxonomy (NCBI): domain Eukaryota; kingdom Viridiplantae; phylum Streptophyta; class Magnoliopsida; order Poales; family Poaceae; genus Secale; species Secale cereale. The sequence continues at coordinate 221,591,369 of LR738709.1, forward strand.
ACTAAACTGTCAGTGGGCCCAGGGCCCACATGTCCGTGTAAAATCTAACTAACAGAGATAAATAACACTAAATTAAAACTTAACTTTAATTAGTTAAGAGCCTAGGTCCACCTGTCATTGACCCAGGGGGGGGTCATTAGTGCCTAAACCAACTGGGCCACGTCAGCGTTGCCGGATTAAGCGCCGGCGACCTCACAGCGCGGCGGCGGCTCGCTGGAGTGGCGCTAGGGGCAGCGGCTGGGCACGCTGAGGGCACCAGAAGGAAGCCCTCGCTCGCCCGCATCTAGGGGTGCGCATGGCTGGGCGCGGGGGGG